>CM053581.1:533100253-533115276 GCA_028627135.1 Pseudochirops cupreus
TTTGAGTATTCTATTGTTTCTTGTTAATGATTGAGTTGCCCCATGAGTGGAAGTTTGAGTATTCTATTGTTCCTTGTTCTGAATATTGTGGCCACTGTAGTGAAAACTGTGTGGCCATTTAATGTTATAAGATGTAATGTTGTGAATATTATAATGTTTTGAATGTTTGTCTTGATTTGTAATGGAATAAACAGAGTGTCTTTATAATCTGAACTGTAAAAGCTGTTCACAGTAGCATTCCTTTGGGAATCTGCTGGTGCATGGCATTACAAACAGTTTGGTTATGAGTGGATTAGAACAGCAAGTGGTGGTGAGAATTGGGTGAATCACACTAACTCTATCCTATAACTCAATTCAGGAGCTAGTTCATGTCCCTTTCTATTCAATTAATGCATCTAGTCCAATTTCTGTCTTGTGAGAAAACCTTATTCAATTGTAGGATTGTTTGTAGGATTCAATTGTAGGATTATTCAATTGTAAGAAAACTTTATTGCATTGTTTGAACTTAGCCTTGCCTGACTTTGAAACTGGACTACCTTTGCCTGCTGCTTAAGGACTTAGAATATGCTAACCAGAAACTGAGTCAGATCCAAGGACTGATGCAAGGAGTTTTCTCATAATCATACATCTCAACCAACTCATATGTCTTATTTGAAAAGTGAACCTATAATAGTTAATCAGTTATTTTTTCCATGTTCCATTGACTAAATATAGACATTTGGGAAGTGAGACACCTTTTTTTTTTAATTTTAGGGAACTGCATCTGTTCACTTTCCCCCTCCCAACTTGGAAAGTCTCTAATCTTTCCTTCAAATAGAAATTAGGTTACATAATTTTGTATCCTGGTTAATTATTTTCCTTTAATTAATTGTTCTTACTTGATCAATTGCCTTTAATGCATAAAAATCTGTCTCCCCTTGTATTCGGAGTCCATTTCCAAAGCTGATGAGACCTCATCATGATTTCTTGAGAAATTGGCATATATTGCTTAATAAATTGATGTGCTTGGAAGCTTTAACCTTTGTTTCTTCAATCTTCCATCTTTTACTTGCTATAGTTTGGAGTCACAGGATTAGAGATTTTAAACTGGAAGACATATCCTCAGGGTTACATATCCTCATCTTATAGATGAGAAAATTGAAGCCCAGAGGTGAAGTGACCTCCACAAGGTCACAGAATTACTAAATGGCAGAGCTAGAATGTGATTCTGTGTTTTAGGTGTCAAATATAACATTCCTTCCATTACAACAGAATATCTCTCCATAGTTTTCACAGTGGACAATAATAAGAGTTCAGCTTGAAAGGCAGAATGGGGTCAGAGTAAGAGTCTTGAATGCCTGATTAAATCATTGGATTTTCCTTTGAAAGTTAATGAATGTATATAGAAATGGTGTGATAAAAGTAATGCTGTGGACCAATTACTTTGGCAGTGACATATGTGATGGATGGGGTTGGAGAAGAGACTAGAGACTGGGAAAGACTTAGGAAGCTATTGCAAAGTTCAGGCAGGAAATATTAAAGCTCTGAATGAGGGTGGTGGCAGTGGGCATATAAAGGAGGGGGCATATTTCAGAGACACTTCAAAGAAAGAAATGAAAAAAAAAAACTTGGCAAAGTTCAGATTGGTGTGAAGGACAGGGAGGAATCAAAGATAATTTTGAGTTTTCTGGCATAGACAGCTGGGATAATAGTGGTACCATTAGGAGAAATAAGGACAGAGGGAAGTAGAGTTTTTGGAGACAAGATAAGAAATTTCATTTTGGACAGGTTGCATCTAAGAAACGAATGGGGTATATAGGTGAAAATGTCTAGGATGCATAAAAGGTAAGGGCTATTCAGAGAAACACTAGAAGCCCTATTTGAACTGATGCAAAGTAAGCACAAGCAAGAGAATAATATACACAATGACTAAAATAATGCAAATAAAAACAACACAAATGGCAACTGAACTTCATATTCAGGGGTCATATAGAAGAAAAGGAACCAGTAACAAAGAAGTTAGAGAATTATGATGGTAGCTTTATGGAAGTTAAGAAAGAGTTTTAAGAAAGCAGATGATTATGTGTCAAATCTTGCAGACAAGTCAAAGAAGATGATGACTAGGAAGAGTCATTAGATCTGACAGGAGGTCACTAATGACATTTAAGAAGCCAATTTCAGGGGCAGAAGCCAAACTGCAAAATACTAAGTGGTGAGTAGTAGGTCAATAAGTGGAGGAGTCAAGTAGTTAATGTACATTACTCTTTCCAGAAGTTTGATGAAAAAAAAAAAAGCACAGTATGTAATAGAATAATACCTTGGGGAGAAAGCATCATGGAATACATATATTTTATACATACATATGTAACACATATGTCTAAAATGATAGGGAAAGCCTGAGCATATTTGTAGGTTTAAGAGAATGTAGAGAAGAAGAATAGATTGGAGACCAGGAGAAAATAATAACTGGTTAAACAAGGTCTTAGGAGGTGAGAAGGCATGGGATCAAAGGCACAGGTCGAAGGGTCTGTCTTGGAAAGAGGGGCTACTTTATTCCCTGATTCATAGGGAAGTAGAAGAGGAAGTAGAACAACAGTTATTTCAAGGTAAAAGGAGGAAGTTTACATGAGATGGTCTCCTACCTTTTTTTGAGGAAATTGAAGCTGTGTGTGCTGTGAATGAGGGAGGTGGAGTTTGGATGTGCAGTCTAGAACAATTGGAAAAAAGCATAGGAACCAACAAACCAACACTGAGGTGAGATGGGAATTTGATTCCATAACATATATTCATAAAGCTGGTATCTCATTTTTTTGTGGAAGCTTGGAGGGACAAAACATATCACTTAAATGATGAAACATCTAATAATGATAGTTAGCATTCACATAGCAATTTAGGGTTTGCACAGTGCTTTACAAATATTATTTCATTTTATCCTCACAACAGCTCTGAAGTATTGCTGCTATGATTATCCCTATTTTACAGATGAGGAAACAGAGGCTGAAAGAGGGTGAGTTGCTTGTTCAGGGTCACGCAGTTAATAAATATCTGAATCAGAATTTGAACCCAGTTCTTTCTGAATCCAGGTCCAGAGCTCTATCCACTGCATCACTTAGCTGCCTTTATCTTTCCTCTGATACTTCATTGTGCCATAGAGGTGACCCTTTGTTTTCAATGGCTATCCCTCTGGATCCCTATCAAACCATACTTGGTCTTACCAAGTTTGAAAGGTTTCAAGAGCTAGGTCAATGATGGGCTTAAAGTCTATATTCTGATGATGAAGTTTTTCAGTAAACAGTCAATAAGCACTTATTCAGTACGTACTATGTGCCAGGCACTGTTCTGAGTATTGGGGATAAAAAAGAAGGCACAAAACCAATTTATACTCTTAAAGAACCCCTAGTCCAATAGCGATGGTCAGAGAAGCTTGTTATCAAAGGCTGGCCACCAGGGGATCAATAATTTTTAACCATAATAACTAATATAGACTTTTGGCCAAGTTGAAAGAGCTGCAACCTGCACTGCACTGATGGAGCACGTGTTCACACTGAGGAAATTACAAGTCCCTAAGTGCTGAAGTAAGCTATAGCCATTGTAAGACTAAGCAGAACCTTTTGTCACTTCTTAAGGAGTATATAATAGACAATTCTGTTTACCAGGCACAAAAATTGGACCTAAGTTTTATAAATTATGAAGTTTCTTCTTCTTTAAGGTTACCTTGGCAGACTTATGCAGGCTTATGATTTTTACTATTAGACAGGCCATGAAGACAGCATATTACAGCTTAAATGGCAATAGAAGAGTTCAAAAGTGGTTTTTGTATATGACTTCCACTGAAACCACTGAAGGTTAAGGTCCAAACTAATGCATTTGTCATTTCTATTTGCTTGTGTCAAATTCTACTAAAGTGCTTACATGATAGGTCACACAGGGTGGAGATGAGTAACTTGAAACATAATGGGCTCCACTTCAAAATTCCTGACTCAAGGCTGATAATAAAACAAAAAAGGACTATTATTAAGGATTTATGGCTAAGGAGATAATCGGAAGGAAACCCCTAAATTTTATTACCTATAACCATAGAATATTAATGATAGAAGAGACTTGGAGATTCTTTAGGCCAATCATCTAATTATATAGAGAAAGGAGGTTTAGTGAAGAAGATGGCATTTGATTTGGTCTTGAAGAATGTTTGGGATTTCAATAGACATAGATGGAAAAGGTGATGGTGCTTGTTTTGGGGTGCTGCTGCTGGTGAAGCAGAGATGGAACCTATTTTAGGCAGAAGAGGCACTAGCAAAGGCACAGAGGTGGGAAAGTTATAGCTGTTCAGGAATAGCATTTACCCTGGATATGGTCCAGGGAAGTATTAAGCTGGTAATGCTAGAAATTTGTGTTGGGCCAACAAGTAGAGAGACTTAAAAGGTAGACTAAGAAATATGAACTTAATTCAGTAATTGCTGGGCAACTATTGAATTTTTATGAGCTAGGGAATGACATGATTGAATTTGCCATTGGTGAGGATCAACATCTGTGAAGTAGGGAAAACTAGGAGATAGGCTGAAGAAGGGCATGCCATTTCTCTTTTGTAGCATATCAGGTTTTCCCTGACTGAGGAAAAATAAAAGTCTTAAGAACTGGAGTGGGTTAGTTATCATAGTCTTCTCTTTGAGAATAAATGAGAAGAATGCATAGAAAATTCCAAAAGAACTTCTCCTCCTTTACCTATGGCATAAATAAAAATATTTGGTACATATAAGGCCTATATAATACTAATATAAAGAAAAGAGGTGGAGTAAGATAGTGCCAAGAGCACTGGAATTGGAGTCAGTAGACTTGAATTTGAATTTTGCTTGAAGAAGAGGGGATTAGTCCATCACATGCTGACACTTTATAATGTTAACTTTTTTGGTGGAAATTTTCCTAAAACACATTATAGTAATAATTATTAGAGTGTCATATAGTTTTTGGTTTTCTTTAATATAGTGAGCAAAATTTTATCTTGAATCTTAGAGATACTAATAACAAGCCAGATTGCCATGTGCCATATAGGTACAGATATAGACACAAGAGGACACATAGCAATGATCTAAAAGAACACCAACTTCTTGTTGACTTGAAAATATATGCAAATTCAGTTTGCTTTTTGTGGTTATTGACTTTGTTTCCATAAAGGTGAAGTCATGGGTAGGCATCTACTCTGAGTAGTTGTAAGAGACTTTAGAGGTTACTTACTCCCACCTCCTTATTTAACAGATGACAAAACACATGGCTGATATAATGTGACAACTTTTCTGCCAAATTAATTAGTGACTCAAAGGATAGAGTAGCCTTCTAGGTGGTTCACTTTTTTCTAGAAAGTTTTCACTTATATAAAGGCTAGAGCCAAGATGGCAGAGTAGAGGCAGAAACTCATCTGAACTCTCCCAAATTCTTCTCTAGATAACATTTTTTCAGTGCCTTGAATTGAATTCTGGAGCAGCAGAACCAACAAAAGGTTGGAATGAGATAATTTTCTAGCCCAAGACAACTTAGGAGTCAGAAAGAAAAGTATGTCACAGTAGGGTGGTAGTCAGGTCTGGAGCACAGCACAGACCTTCTGTAGCAACTCCAGCAGCAGGCCTTGGAGGTGGATCCATCAGTGACAATAGCAGCTTCAGGAGATCTCAACACACAGATGGTAAGGGAGTTAGACAACTGATCAGAAAGATATTACAGGGACTCTTTGCTGGTGCTAGATTCAGGATACTATTACCCATACACAGTTCTAGGGTAGAGAAGAGTGCTTGTGGTTGCTCATAGACAGAACATAGGCCAGGAGAGAAGTGACCATACCTCTCTTTAGATCATACACCTTGGAAGAACCAAAAATTTCTAGACTGACTAAAAATCTGAAACTTGGGATAGTGTTCCTCCATTCTGAGAGCAGAACTCAACTTTAGCATAAAATTAAAAGTTAAGAAATAGGCTGGAAAAACGAAGAAACAACAACAAAAAATCTATCTGTAAAAGTTACTATGGTGATAGTAGATAGGTGATAGATCAAGACACAAACTCAGAAGATAACAATGTCAAAAGAGCTATAAGCAATGCCTAAAAGAAAAATGTGAATTGGACACAAGCTCAACAAGAATTCCTAGCAGAGCTCAAAAAGGAGTTTCAAAATCAAATAATAGAGGCAGAGGAGAAGCTTGAGAAAAAATGAGAGTGATGCAAGAAAAATATGAAAAGATAATCAACAACTTGGTAAAAGAGGCACAAAAGATACTGAAGAAAATTATACCTTAAAAACAAAATTGGACACATTGTAAAGGAGCCACAAAAATCCACTGAAAGAGCTCCTTAAAAATCAATTAAACAGACCATCAATGAGTTCCCTAAGAAAAAGTCCCCAGGACCACATGGATTCGCATGAAAATTCTGCCAAATATTTAGGGAACAAATAAATCCAATACTATACAAATTATTTAGAAAAATAGGCAAAGAAAAACTCAGATCAAATTCCTTTTATGACACAAATATGGTGCTGATACCTAAAACAGGAAGAGAAAAAACAGAGAAAGAAAACTACAAACCAATTTCCCTAACAAATGCTGATGTGAAAAATTTAAATAAAATAGTGGCAATGAGATTATAGCAATATGTCACAAATTACCAGGTGGGGTTTATATCAGAAATGCAGGTCTGGTTCAATATTAGGAAAACTATCAACATAATCAACCATATCAATAACAAAAACAAAAAAAAATATGATTTCCTCAATATATGCCAAAAAAGCTTTTGACAAAATACAATACACATTTCTATTAAAAGTACTAGAAGGCATAGGAATAAATGGAACTTTCCTTCAAATGATAAGTAATTTCTACCTAAAGTCACTAATAAGCTTTATCCAATAAGATCAGTGGTGAAGCTACAATGCCCATTATCATCACTTTTATTTAACATTGTACTAGGAATGTTAACTATTGCAATAAGAGAAAAAGAAATGGAAGGAACTAGAATAGGCAAAGAGGAAGCAAAATCATTCCTTTTTTCAGATGATATGATGGTAATCTTAGAGAATCCTAGAGAATCAACTAAAAAAACTCATTGGAATAATTAACAACTTCAGCAAAATTGGAGGATATAAAATAAATCAATAAAGTCGTTAGTATTTCTTTGTATTACCGACAAAATCCATCAGTAGGAGATAGAAAGAGAAATTCAGTTTAAAATAAATATAGAGAATATAAAATAATTGGGATCATACCTGCCAAGACAAACTCAGGAACTATATGAACGCAGCTATAAAACACTTTTCACACAAAGTCAGATAGAAACAATTGGAGAAATATTAATTGTTTATGGGTTCATGGCCAAGCCAATATAGTGAAAAATGACAATTCTAACTAAATCAATTTACTTACCCAATGCCATTCCACGCAAACGACCAAAAACTATTGTATAGAGCTAGAAGAAATAACAACAATATTCATCTGAAAGAACAGAAGTTTAAGAATATCACGGGAAATGATAAAAACAATATGAAGGAATCCATGCCAAATCTCAAACTGTTTTACAAAGCAGTAGTCATCAGTACAATCTGGTACTGGATAAAAAGCAGAGTGGTAGATCAGTGGAACAGATTATGCCACCCCACCCTGCAAATAACTTGAAACCTTAATGAGTTAGTTCTCTCTCCCATGGAATTTACTTGGTAGGAAACCAGCTTGTTTCTACACTTCACAACTCAAGGAAGCTACAGATAATTGACTTAAGGAGGTCTGTGCAACAGTAGAAGGAGGTGAGAACAGAGAGAGGAATAGAGTCTGTGACAAGTTGCTGGGTATATGGGAAAAAGACTGGAAGTTAAAAAAACTAAAAGAGAAAGACTGTGTATAATATTAGCTTCTAAGCAAACACATTGATAGTGAAACTCTTAAAGACAGAAGGAGAAATGAGTAAATTTTCTTAAAAGGGCAGATACTAAACAAGCATTAAATAACAAAGGAAAATACCCAATAAAAAATTCTCCCCCTCCAAAGACCATAGAATCACAAAATTAGAGGGGGAATGGGGAAGGGACCCCAGAGGTCACCAAGTTCAATTCCCTCTTTATTGAAACAATAAAACCTCTGAAACTGAGGTTTAGAGAACTTAGGTGACATGCTGAAGATCCCATAGATACAAGAGCTAGGAATTCAAACCATGTCTGCTGAGTTCAAAACCAAAGCCCTTTCCATTGTATAATGTTGCCAGAAGAACAAGGAATTTCAAAATTGTTTCAGTAGAGAAATAAAGAAAGTCAACAACGTCTTTCACAAGAAGATATTATGGAGATAGAGCCAAGATGGCGGAGTAAATGCAGGGACTCATCTGAGACCCACCCAAGCTCCTCCAAATAGCTTTAAAAATGATGCTAAATAAATTCCAGAGCAGCAGAACCCCTAAAAAGATAGAGTGAAACTAATTTCCAGCCTAAGACAACTTTGAAGGTCAGCAGGAAAGGTTGCAGCAGGGTGAGAGAGGAGCACAGTCCAGCACAGGCGATGCCAGCACAATCCTGGCCCCAGCAACCCTGGAGCAGGCCTTGGGAGTGACTTAATCAGCAGCATCAGTGGGGGAGGCTACTTCTGGAACTCTCAGCCCACAGCTCACAGACAGTAAGTGGGTCAAACAACTAGTCAGAAGGAAATTACAGGGGTCCCTTTGCTAGCACTGAGGCAAGACTCTATTGCTTTACCCATATTTGGATCCAAGTCCCAGTCTTTGATGGCAGTTCCAGGGAAAAGGAGAAGCACTATCAGAGCAGAGCTTGTGACCCCAGTGGAGGGGAGACCCTCCTCACAGTTTCAAGGCAGAAAAGAGTTCTTGGGGGCGGCTAGGTGGCGCAGTGAATAGAGCACCAGCCCTGAAGTCAGGAGGACCTGAGTTCAAATCCGGCCCCAAACACTTGACATACTTACTAGCCATGTGACTTTGGGCAAGTCACTTAACCCCAATTGCCCTCCAAAAATAAAAAAAAAACCAAAGCAAAAAATAAATAAATAAACTTAAAAAAAAAAGAAAAGAGTGTTTGTGGTCACTTACAGACCATAGTACAGACCAGGAGAGTAGTAAACACCTCTCTTTACATAATACCACCTTGGAAGAACTGAAAACTTATAGGTCACTAAAAGTATCTCTGAAAACAGCTGCACAAACCCACAACACTTGGGACAGTGCAACCTCCACCCTAGAAGCTGAACCCTACTTTAAAAAAACAGTTAAAAGTCAAGTAGTAGGCTGGGAAAATGAGCAAACAATGGGAAAAACGCTGATTATAGAAAGTTATTACGGTGACAAGGAAGATTAAAAAACACACTTAGAAAAAGACAACAAAGTCAAAGCTACTGCATTCAAAACCTCCAAGAAAAATAGGAATTGGTCTCAGGTCATGGAAGAGCTCAAAAAGGATTTTGAAAATCAAACAAGAGATGTAGAGGAAAAATTGGGTAGAGAAATGAGTGATACAAGAAAATCATGAAAAGTGAGTCAACAGCTTGCTAAAGGAGACACAAAAAATACTGAAGAAAATAACACCTCAAAAAACAGATGGCCAAATGGTAAAAGAGGTTTAAAAAAAAAAGCTAAAGAGGAGAATGCCTTCAAAAGCTAAATTGACCAAATGTAAAAGGAGTTTCAAAAGCTCACTGAAGAAAATAATTCTTTAAAATTAGAATGGAGCAAATGGAAGCTAATGACTTTATGAGAAATCAAGAAACTATAAAACAAAACAAAAAGGATGACAAAATAGAAGACGATGTAAAATATCTCATTGGAAAAACAACTCACCTGGAAAATAGATCCAGGAGAGAGAATTTAGAAATTATCGAACTACCTGAAAGCCATGGTAAAAAAAATAGCCTCGATACCATCTTTTAAGAAATTATCAAGGAAAAAGTATCCTAATATTCTAGAACCAGAGGGCAAAATAGAAATTGAAAGAATCCACTGATCACCTCCTGAAAGAGACCCCAAAATGAAAACTGTCAGGAATATTGTAGTCATATTCCAGAGGAGAAAATAATGCAAGCAGTCAGAAAGAAACAATTCAAGTATCCTACAGCCACCATCAGGATAACACAAGATTCAGCATCTTCTACATTAAAGGATAGGAGGACTTGGAATACGATATTCTGGAGAGCAAAAAAGGTAGGATTAGTGCCAAGAACCACCTACTCAGCAAATTTGAATATAATCCTTCAGGGGAAAAATTGACATTCAATGAGATAGAGGACTTTCAAGCATTCTTGATGAAAAGACCAGAGCTGAATAGAAAATCTGACTTTCAAATATAAGACTTAAGAGATGTATAAAAAGGTAAACAGGAAAGTGAAATCATAAGGGACTTAATAAGGTTAAAATGTTTACATTCCTACATGGGAAGATCATATTTGTAACTCATGAGATATTTCTCATTATTAGGGTAGTTAGAAGGAGTATATATAGGCAGAGGGCATAGGTGTGAGTTGGATATGAAGGGATGATATCTAAAAAATAAAAATAAGGGGTGAGAGAGGAATGTACTGGGAGAAAGCAAGGGAAGGGTAGAATGGGGTAAATTATCTCACATAAAAGAGGCAAGAAAAAGCTTTTACAGTGGCAAGAAAGAGGAGAAAGGTGAAGGGGAGTGAGTGAACCTTATTCTCATCAGAATTGTTTCAAAGAACGAATAACACACTTTGGGTATAGGAATCTATCCTACCCTACAAGAAAGTATGAGGGAAGGGGGATAAAATAAGGAGTGGGGTGATAGAAGGGTGGGCTGATTGAGGGGTACTCAGAAGCAAAACACTTGTGAGGGGGGACAGGGTGAAAGGAAAGATATAGAATAAATGGGGTAGGAATACGATTGAGGGGAATACAGTTAGCAATAGTAATTGTGAAACATATTTGAAGCAAATTTTTTCTGATAAAGGCCTTATTTCTCAAACATAGAGATCTGAGTCAAGTTTATAAAAAACTGAGCCATTCACAACTTGATAAATAATCAAAAGATATAATCAATTTTTAGATGAAGTAATCAAAGCTATTTATAGCCTTATGAAAAAATATTCTAATTCACTATTGATTGGAGAAATGTAAATTAAAACAATTCTGAGGTACTATGTCATATCTGCTAGATTGTCTAATAGGACAGAAAAGGTAAATGACAAATGTTGGAAAGGAAGTGGGAAAAAGGGTGGAATTGTGAACTGATTCAACCATTCTGTAGATCAATTTGGAATTATACCCAAAGGGCTATAAAACCTGGCATAGCCTTTGACCTAGCAGTATCACTACTAGGTCTATATCCCAAAAGAGATTAAAAAAAGGAAAAGGACATATATGTACAAAATTATTTATAGCAGTTCTTTTCCGGGGGTAAAGAATTAGAAATTGAGGAAAAGACCATCAGTGGTGGAAGGGTTGAACAAATGATGGTATGTGATTATGATGGAATACTATTTTACTATAAGAAATGATGAGCAGGATACTCTCAAAAAACCCTGGAAAGACTTACATAGGTTGGTGCAAAGTGAAAAGTACTGTGTACAAAGTGATACAATATTGTAAGATGATCATCTATGACTGACTTAGCTATTCTCAGCAATGCAATGATCCAAGATAATTCTGGACTTATGATGAAAAATACTATTCATCCCGAGAGAAAGAACTGATCATGTCTGAATACAAACTGAAGCATACTTTTTAACTTTCTCATTTTTCTTGAACTTTTTTGTCTGTGTTTTCTTTTACAACATGACTATTTATAGATCTGTTTTTCATGACTACACATGTATAATCTATATTGAATTGCTTGCCTTCTTGACGGGGAGTGGTATGGGTGAGGAGAGTAGAAGGGAGAGAATTTGGAACTCAAGGTTTTTAAAAACAAATGCTAAAATTGTTTTTACATGTAACTGGGGAAAAATAAAATACTAAACTAAAAAAGAAGATATTGTGATAGAAATTAGGATGGAAGTCAGAGCTCCATCATAATCACATACCACAACTTGTTCATCCATTCTGCAATTGATGGTCATCTCCTCAAGACAAACAGAAGAACAGAATTTAGAACATATAATGGAGAATCTCTACAAAAATGTAGAGGCTCTGATGAAGAGAATGACAGACTTGGAACTCAAAAAAATACAAAAATGGAAGAAAATTTGATAGAAGAAAAACAAAAGACATTGCAAGGAAACACACCTTCTAAAGAAGTGAAAGATACTGGCCTAGAAGACAGGAGGCAGAAATAACTTAAAGCTCATAAGTCTACCAGAAGCACACAATAAATTATCAATGCAGTAGTTTGTTTTCTATAAGCAACAGATAAAATTGATAATATTTTTGAAAATTCAAAGATGATGACATTTTCCAATACTCAGTTTTATAAAAACCTAAAGCACTAGATCATCTAGCCTAACTATTTTAGAAATCTAGAAAGTAATGGTAAGTGACTTTCCCAAGGTCACAAAGGCATTAAAGGTCAGGGTCAGAATTAAAATTGAGATATATTTTGGCCTCAAATTCATTGTTCTTTTCAATAATGTCATGTCTAGGCTTGCTAGCGTCAATGCAAAGCATACTAAAATTTCACTTGCTTTATAAAGTAGTTCAGGGTATAATATCCCAGTAGAAACAATATGACAAAAAAGTCATTAATTCTTCTGATGATTTGCTGATTTATTTTTTATTTTTTATCAGTTATTTTAAGTTTTTAAATGCCATATTTTAGTATAAAGTACTAAAGCCATCCTTCAGGAGAGATATCTGGTTCTATTACCTGCATTCAACTATACAAAGCTTTTGTCTTCTCAATGGGCAATGGATCAAAGACAGAAGCCACCATTATATACTTTTTCCTAAGAACTATTTACACAGAATGATATTTAGGTGTTCTATTTTATGTTGGTATATCATTTAGTAGTGAGCCATAGCTTAGGAGGATTCCAACCATGCAAAGAATTTCAGCAGTTGTCCTTTCTGAGTCCTTGGATCACAGAGGGTAGATGAAGCTATATTCTGTTCCATCACCATTTTCCTTAGCTTGACCTTTTCAAGTCATGAACAGATTTCTAATTTTGGTTTTAAATTGAACACAACTTTTTCAAGATTTAAGTCCTTCTTTGCCCTCCTATTTCTTTCTCTAGAAAATTGGGCTTAATACTACAGGATGGCTTTTATCAAACAGTCAGCTCTTTTATTTTGCTTGTTATAAGAAAAAAAATTCTATCATATGATGATTTGGCTTGCCTCTGTAGAAATATCTTGTGTCTTTGAGAGTATTTTATTGAGGCGTAGGCAATTTAGATGCCCTCCTTCCAACTGCACGGTAGCAAGGCAACACACATTTATTAAGTACTCATTAATTATGTGTCATGGCACTGTGCTAAGTACTGAGGATACAAATACAAGCAAAAAGAAAGACAAGCCCTGCCCTCAAGGAGCTTACAATTTTAAAGGAGAAGACAAGGGGCGGCTAGGTGGCACAGTGAACAGAGCATGGGCTCTGGAGTCAGGAGGACCTGAGTTCAAATCCGACCTGAGACACTTAACACAAAAAACTAGCTGCGTGACCTTGGGCAAGTCACTTAACCCTAATTGCCCTCCAAAAAGCAAAAAAGAAAAGAAAAAGAGAAGACAACATACAAAAGAGAACCGGAAAGAGGGTGGGTGTGTGTGTATGGGGGAGGGGAGAGGATGAAGGCACTTGACCTGAGCACATGATGTTAAAGTTCAGAAAGTCAGAAGGATATCCGGGAAGGGAATGAAGATTCATTTTTTGGGGACCCTCCTTAAAATGGAGGCCCTAGGATGAAGTCACCAATGATAGAAGTCCAGCTTAGAAGGGTTATAACTTTGGGCTACAAGGGCTACAAGTCTGAAGAATGGGGATCCTGGTGACTATCTTCCCATGCTGCAGAGACGTTTTATCTTCTATATTTTCCATGGTTCTCTCTTCATTTCTGGCACTTGCTTTTTCTAATCACTTTCCCTGTGGCTAATCTGTGCCATTTGTTTTCTTCTTCTTTTTCTTCTTTCATGTCTCCTGAAGCTTCTCTCACCCTTCTTAAGAATAAGATGAAAAAATAGACCTTTCCTAACCATTGTCAAGAAACAAAAATGCTCTTTCCCTTTTAGGGAGTAGAGAAGCCACCTCAGTAGGTTCTGTCTTTAAGTGTGGCTCTCCTCAATTGTGTTTGTTTTTTCTGAGTCCTAAGAAGTAGCTTTTATACTGAAGTTAATTTTTTCCCTGTTCTTTCCTTTAAGCCACTTCTAGTGTCAGCTCCATTCAGGAAGGTAGAGGATTTCAGGAGCATATGGGTTTTTACAAAGATGGCCCCTGGTTAATGCAGTTACAATAATTGTAATTAGAGGAAGTGTATTTAGGAATCAGAATCTCTGAGTTAGGGGCCTTCAGAGGCCATTTAGACCAGGAGATAGGCAAGAACTATGTTTTTTATAGTACACTGAACATAGTGGGAACTTAACATTTGTTAAATTGAATAAAAACCCCACAGATTATTGATTACTAAAGAATTCTGATTCTTTTTTTAAATTTTATTTTAGTTTACATCATTCATTTCCATGAGATTTTGAGTTACAAATTTTCTTCCCATCTTTCCCCTACGCCCCTCTCAACACGGCCATCCCCTTGTATGACCCCTCCCCCATCACTCCTCTGACTTTCCAATAGGGCAGGATGGGTCTCCCTTCCCCAGTGCCTGTGAATCTTAAGTTCCAGTTGGATGTAGTTAATAATAATAGTAATAATAATTGTATATATGTATATATTTACATATATATTTTTAACATTTGGTTATAGAGCTTTAAATTCTAGATCTTTCTCTTCTTCCCTCGTCAGCCACCCCCACTGGAAGAACAAGCCATCAAATACAGGCTGTACATGTGTAATTACACAGAACCTCTCCACAGTGGGCACATTGTGAGAGACTGATTACATGTCCCTCCTTCCTATCCGCCCCCTCCCCCCCCCCCCCCGTTCCACTCTCTACCCTGTCCCTGTCCCTGTCCCT
>CM053581.1:533115776-533155893 GCA_028627135.1 Pseudochirops cupreus
GTTAATCTATTTTTTAAGGTGTTAATTTCTTCATTCAGGTTGTTGACTCTCTTTTCATGATTTTCTTGCAACATTCTTATTTTTCTTCCCAATTTTTCTTCTGCTTCTCTCATTTGGTTTTCAAAATCTTTCTTCAGCTGATCTCTAGCTTTTTGACAATCTTCATGTTTCTTGGAAGCTTTTGGGGTGGGAGTTCTGATTGCATTGTCTTCCTCCCTTTCCCTGCTTTGTTCCTTTTTTTCCCCAAAGAAGGAATCTAGGGTTTGGTTGCTGGTCTTACTTTGCTTCCTATGCTTATTCATGGTCGCCATTCAATGTTTTTTTTTTTTAATTAGTTCTGCGGAACTCTGCTTCCAGAGGGAACAGCTCTGTCCCAAATTGCTGGGGTTTTCCCAGCTGCCAGGGCCTTTAGGAGGCTGCTGGGTTCCTCCCCAGCTCCGACTCACTGAACAAAAACCTCAGGACCACCACCCAAGACCGCGATCTGGATCCAGGCCACTCAACGGGAGAGCACTTGGCCTCTGAATGATGGCTTGGCCCCCCTGCTGTCTGCAGGCCAGGAGCTCTGAAGTGGCAATGTGGAAGTGGGTGCAGAACCTCCGCTTTCTGCTTCCTAGCCCTGGGGGTGGCTTGGCTGGACCCGCTTTTCTTCCCTGGTTTTTAGCCAAGTTCCACTAACCTGAGTCCTTTTTCCTTATTGCTGGATAATTCTGGATCCTGCCACAGCTGTCGCAGATCCGCTGTCCTGAAGCTCCACCCGTGGTGGGGCTCAGCTCTTCCAGCCGCCCCTGGGGCAAAAGCCTCCTTTTCAGGCTGGGCTGGTTTCTGCTCTCAGAGTTGAAATTCTCACTTTGAGCCAAGCTGCCTTCAGCAGGGAATATATCTGTGTGTGTTTCAGAGCCCTAGAATTTGTTTAGAGTCATATTTTTTGGGTATTTGATGTGGCTGTGTCAGAGCTGTGATTTCTTGCTGCTCCTACACCACCATCTTGGCTCCACCAAGAATTCTGATTCTTAATGTAATTATCTTTTCAAATAATATTGTGGTTATCTGATCTATTTTACTAAAAAAGATTTTATTTTCTTAAAGCACTTGGGAATATATCACTGATCACTCTATCTTCCTTTTAACCAGAGAGATATCTGGATTGCTGGTCTGTGTCACATAATGAAAAGCCTGCCATTTAATTTATGTCTTGTATCCCTGGATGGTCTGTGAACATCCTGAAACTGTTTGATTCCTCCCCAGTGCCTTGTACTGTTCAGAGTTCATAGGCATCCAATACTTGTTGATATGAAGAGGAAGTTATATTGCCATCGTATGGTAGCTAAGCACCCCTCAGAGTTTATAACTAGGCACTTTAACTCTCTAATGACAGTTATCATCATGGGATTTATCCCTATGACACAAGCAGAGACAGATGGTGCAAAACCCATTGAAAAATAGTCAGAAGAGACCACCAAGATCACTTGGATGCCTTGACTTTTACAACATCCCTGAAGAGAAGACATCTAGCCCCTGCTTAAAGAACTCCAGTAATGGAAAACTCACTGTTTTCTGAGGTAGCCCATTCTTAATTGGATAACTCTAATTGATTAGCAATTTTTATTGACCTTAAACCTGAAATCTACCTCTTTATAGCTTCCACCTCAAGTTCTGCCCTCTGAGGTCAAGAAGAATGAATTTAATCTCTGTCCACATGACAGACCTTAAAATATTTGAAGGCAGCCATCACATTCTCCCAAAATTTTCTCTTCTCTAGGCTAAACATCCATTCTTATATAGAATGATCAGTCATCATAGCTATTGGTTCCTTTAGAACCCTGGAAGGTCATTTGTCCAGGGCTAGTAATTTGAAATTTTTTTCTGTCTCTTCACTTAGCTCAGGTTTCAGATCTTTGTTAAGTTGTTTTCTATTTCTCAGTCTCAAGATCACTCTCTTTGAAGAGAAAAGAGAATTAAAATTTAGGTTGAATGGTTCTGCTTTCTTTCTGTCACCTGCTATCATTTTCTAAGCCACCTCCAATAGCAGCCCTACTTTTTCTGTAATCCTTTTCTTTCTCCCAACAGACCCTATTTTCAACTTCAGCTTATTGTTATTTCTATTCCACATGTAGCCCGCTGGGGACTGGGGGGCTACTGTTCAAATATAGTGACTCACCTTTGATGAGTGATTAAGAGATCATTATGGAAACTTTGACAAAGTTGTTTCCTATTTATTTGCTGTTCCAACAACTTCATTTCTGAATATTTTGGGAATGATGTGGCTCATTTGTATCTCCTGGTACAGAGTGGTAAATTGACAAATTCTTGTTGAATGACTGACTTTCTGCAAACTTTTCCCTTTTACAGCTTTTTATTATTTTATCAGGAAATATTGATTATAGACTATATTGAGCTAGAAGGGACATTAATCAGTTAATCCAATTCCTTCCTTTCACAAATGAGGAAACTGAGACTGGTGAAATTAAGTGGCTTTCCCGTTATCATAAAGTTAGTTTTAGAAGTTGAGGTGGAACCCAGGTTTTCCTGACTTTAAGTTAAGCATCTAGTCCAATATATCAGGGTGATCTCAATATTCTGTTAGCTTATTCCATAGTGGTTTGCAAAGGAGTAAATATATTCTAAATCAATACTGCCCTTGGATTCCACACCTTTCTACTTAGCAAGGAAATAAATGATGTGCTATCTGTTTTGAGAGCTCTCTTGGCCTCATTGTGATGAATGTTCTACATTAGTTAAAATTTTTCAGGAAATTGATAAGCAATGTCAATACCTTTGTTTGTTCCATTTATCATTTCTCAGAATTGACAGTTTGTTTGAATAGCTCAGATATAAACTACTGCAACTGTTTGAAAGGTCTTCTCTTTGACTTTCTTTTTTCTTTCTAATTTGATAATGAGTTTCACTTTTGCTTTAACAGACAGCTGATTCTGAAATGCCTTCCATAGCAGTCATCAAAAGTAGATTCTCATCAGTTAATGTAGTCAGTTTCAGTTTTGGTGATGTTCTTTCATGGTCACTATAAGTGATGACTTCCAGTGATCTTCTGGGGGAAAAAAAAGTGCTAATGACATATAGGTGTGAGGCCTCTAAGCAATTTATGGTATCTGTCCTCTCTCACTCCTTAAAAAAGCCATATTGTCGAGTATATTTTTGTCGCCCTTCCCTGAACTCACCCTTACTTTGTAGTTATCAAGTATCAAAGTGCATTTTCACTTAGGTTGGAGGATTCTATCAAATTTTTCAGAGACTATTTTGCAGTAGATGTTTGCACATAAGCTACAATTATTGTTAGGGGAGCCTTTTTTTTTATGCTCATCATTAGTACTGCAAGATAATGTGATCCAGTGTAGCCCAAAATTATATCTTGGTAACTGGGTCTAGGATGAAACCAAATGAACTAACTCTTTAGTTTGCCTTCCCATGGAAGATTATGAGTAAAGGACTTAAAGCAACCAGGAAGAAGGAAGATTGATCTATTTTTCTAATGGCAAATATATTAGACATATATTTTATTAAATTATACATTTAAGTAGAACAGCTCAAAGCCAGGGAGACTCATTGCTTGCTGGTCAGTCTTACATGAGAAAGGCAAGAATTTGGAATATAGAATTTAAATTTAGCGACCCTGTCTGGCCTTTTTGTTCATTATTCCCCCAACAGTTCATTTCCATGGAAAGTTATGTAGGATCTTAGAAATGATGTTGGTTTCAAATCCCAAGTTCCTCATAGTTCATGTGTGTGTGTGTGTGTGTGTGTGTGTGTGTGTGTGTGTGTGTGTGTGTGTGTGTGTGTGTGTTGCTCGAAATAGGTTTTAGGGGCATCAGATCCCTATAGTAAGTTAAATGGAAATTAGACTAAGATAATTTTTTGGGGATAAAGGATTGTAATTCAGGCCGAGATATGCAGTTAGAAGAGAAGACAGTATTAGTTCAGAAGGACTATGTTTTGCCTTATTTTTGTTCAAGTCCTTTAAAAGAATGTGATGGCAGGGGCGGCTAGATGGTGCAGTGAAAAGAGCACTGCCCCTGGAGTCAGAAGGACATGAGTTCAGATTTGACCTCAGACACTTAACACAAACTAGATGTGTGACCTTGGGCAAGTCGCTTAACACCAATTGCCCTACCTTCCCCCCTCCAAAAAGCAAAAAAATAAGAGAGAGAGAATGGGATGGCTCATAACACATCCATAGACTTGCTGTCAAGCCTTCTCTTATCAGAGAGAGGCCTTCCAATCATTGCATTTTAGTGAGATGGCTAGTAGGTGACCCTAAAAAGATGCAGCCTAGAAGTTTATGGCAGAAAGAAGCAACACAACCACATACCCAGAAAAGATACCAAAGCAATGCCTATGATATCAGTAGAGCAACAGCCAGCATTGTCTACATGCCAGTAATGACCAAGATGCTAGTTGTAGTCAACACAGATAATGTGCAGAACAAAGGTATCATTAAAGCATAGCAGCCCTGCAATGTTAGAGGTATGAGACGCCATGAACCCTTTTGTGTTTTACCCACATGTGTTCCCAATGTATAGGTGTGCATGTGTATATGTGTGTGTGTGTGTGTGTGTGTGTATGTCTTTGATACATGAATGTTTGACTTATGCACCTTTATACATATTCCTAGGCCCCCCTTTTTCTAAGATATATACTTCTTGAGTTAAATGCTAGCTATATGTTGTGTGTGTCATAGCCACATATATGTTTTTCACATGTTTATCTACCCATGCATGTTACTTAAGCACATGAGTATGCATGGAAAACTCTGGCCTTACATTCTTGGAGGAAATGATCTAACACAACATTGCTTACTGAGCCATTTTATTAAATGTCTTTGTTTTAAATTATTGTCCTTGGCTGACAAGTAAGAGTGAATTCATTGGTGGGCGCTTATGTACTATAACTTTTGAATGGACACAGATCAGCAAGGTACCTTGAATCTTGAGTAGTTTTTTCTGGAATTTCCAGGTGCAAGACAAATGGGGGAGGGACCTGGCTGCTACATTTAATAAGCATAATATTACATAATATTTTAAAGGTTATGATATCAGTCACTATATTCACTTACTTTTTACACTTATAAGTCAATTTTGTTAGAGATCTAAAATTGCACACTTAAAGATGCCATCTACTGAAAAATCAAGATTGGCTAAGGCATGGATTTAGTCTGAAATATATTTGGCTACTTTAATACTTATCAGTCATAAAGTGATCTTCACCATTTGGGGACCTAGAATGCTTGATTTAATTTTAAATTACCTTATTTATTCATTAATTTTTCTTTCAAGTGTTATAAATGAGATGGTTTATAGAACATCTGTGACTAACTCCCTTAGCATAAGTATCTTTTGTAAGTGTGAGGGAAAATATAAAAGTTTCAGGTAAAATGTAGTCATACTTTGTAAGCAAAGCAACACAGATGTATTTTAAGGATTTAGTATGATACACCTACACAGCCTGAGTCAGAAGACTGACTTTTTAAAACTTTTAAAATATAAAATAGCTGAAAATCCAGCTGTTATTATTATTTCAAAAATAATAGAATGATTTTTATTATTATTAGTTTTGGTAACAACTACAAATTATGTGCTGGAGCCCACACTCAGAATCTCAAAAGCTTTAGGCTTGAGGATATGAACAGCTGGAAATGAAAATCATGCCCATCACTTTTCATAAGGGAAGCTAGAGGAATAATAGCTACTGTTGGTTCTGGTCTATGCTGTAAAGTCCCCTGTGGACAAAATGACTTCTGATGCTCTCTCCAAATCCAAGTGTGCAAATATATAACCAGAATATATAGAAACAAATCTTTATACAAAACCAGAAACAAGTAGCCTACCTCTAAAATGTTATAATGAACTGAAAATTTGGCAGCTAGACAATGCGTTTGTTGTAATGGATGACCATACTGTGTATATTCTAGATATAAATAAGGCATTTTACAAAGGACATTAATTCCTTGGGCCACAAGGGAAGGAACTGCTTTGTATAACTCAAATAATTTAATAGATTTATTGAGGCATTTATCTAAATAATGAGCTTCCACCAAGGAATAATCTACCTACAGCTGGCATGAGTGATGCTTCTCCGACTTTAAAATGTAAACTCTGAGAAGGTATGGTTCAGTTTTTTGCATGTTTTTAAGATCATATTTAGCACAGTGCTTGTGACCCAATTAGAATAGCAAAACAGAAATGAATATTTGCTATGGTCCTCAAGGAAAGAGTGATATCTGGGAAGCAAATTTCAAAGGTATTTGAGCAGCAGGACCTCCATGCTTTCCTTGAACTCAGACCTCCCATGTCATCATGAAAAAAGATCAGAAAAGCATTTGTGCTAAAAAACTACTTGGACATGATTCAGTGCTTGGGTGGGTAATTGCAAAATTTGTCTTTCATGCAGGGAACTGTACCACTGACTGCCATATGAAGTGTTCACTGATATTAGCATTCAGAAAAGCAAAAAATCAAATATATGTGCCACATTTATGTCAGAGGAAATGCTTAAATGTGAAGAAATCCTTTTGCAAAGTTGAGAAATATGAAGGGAAAAAGATAAGCTTCTTCTACTGTTACTACATTTCCAAGCATGCATTTTGAGAATGATTAAAAACTATATGTTACTGGTGTCTGGCTTTACCTCCATATTTGCAGTATAAAAGGTTGAACTGTTACCTAGCTTATAAGTACTCCTACAAATAAAGTTGTCTCTCATTCTTATAACATATGAAGAATTTTGATCCTGTAGTACTAATACTATGGGGAACCCATTTGTATATGGCACTGAACCTTAAGAACTGTTCAGATGATGTCATCTCTTCGATGGTATTGATAATAATATAACTGTTCTATCAGACACATAGTAAATAACAAGAGGCCAAGAAGGAAGGGACCAAAGTTTTGCATGCTATAAATAGATTCTCAAGAGATTTGCAAGCATGGCAGGAATTCCTCTAGGCTGGGCAAATACAAACGAGATTGCACAAAAAAGACCATGGAGTGGAGAGCTAATGGTTAAGAGAGATCTGAGAGTTGGGCAAATATTCTATTGGCAAAATCAATTTCCAGCTAGCGAATAAAATTTTCAGATAATATGCCATAGGGCTGGCTACAACCTTTTTCCTACCAGAAATTTTGTACTCTATAGGGACATTTGCATAATGATAGTAAATGGGAAAACAAGATTCCATTTTCAGAAAGAGATTGATAACCAACCTGATTAGAATTGCATCAAATTTTTCTCAGTAAGAAAATTTTCTCAATTTCTGCTCTTTTTTTCCATGAACATATAGCAACTAAGGGCTGAACTTGGCCAAATGTCCCTGAACAGGAAGTAGTTTTTTTTTTTTTTAGTACATTCATGAAATAGGTTCCTATTGGAATTCCACTTGTCTGTTTGTCAGATCAGAACTACCTGGTCTATGAAAGTGCTGACTCAAGTGTTGCTCTAGCTGGGGAAATTAAGACCCTGGTAACCCATACACACTGGTGAAGTTCATGGTCTCTTGTTGATATGTAATAATGGCTGTGATAATAGTTGACAAGCAAAAATCTGACACTAATGAATTTATAGATCATTGTTCCCTGTTTACAAAGTGTGAACCAGTTTGAAGCAAATTGTAAATTTATTCCTTTCCAATCATATGCAGCTATGAGAAGAAAACAGAAGGAAAACATTTGTATCCATAACCATGTGTATACATTCAAACCAGATGGATCATCAGGGACATGTGGATTGTACTTTTCAGGGCTGCAAGATCATCTTATTGGTAATGATTCAGCCAATAGCATATTTACCAAATCTGATATCTATTCACTGAAGACGTATAGATTTCAAGTTCGTCATCTCTGAAAAATCACTTTGAGAATTTGGATATGGACGTGATAAGATTAGTTTGCTTTTTGTAATTCTGACCAGGGGCAGATTTTTCTCTTGATGTTTGCTTAGCTGTTTGCCATTGGGATGTTTACCTTTGAAGCATCCTAGAAATCCTCACCTGCACTTTTATAGGCTTTTATTGTTCAACAGACCCAAGGATAAAAGACTACGAATTGCTTCAAAAGTGCAATTATGCTGAGTCTAAGAATCTAAGGAAAACAAGTTAATTATTTAAATAAAGCAAAACAGAGTAATTGGCTAATATCCGTCTTTGAAATAGAACATGCCATCAGTCAATAAAATGGAAGGCACTCATGCATGGCTGAAAAGAAAACTGAAAAATTCCTTGGGAGCACCCAAACGGACAACTGTGGAAGGGTTAATATGAAAGAAATCTGCTTAGAATAACAATGGGCAAAGCTGTAAGGAACTTTGGTGATTACCTAGCCCAATCTCTGAACTTTACAGATGAGCAAATTGAGGCTCAAAGAGGTTAAAAAACTTGCCCAAGTTTATATTAGTAACAGAAGTGGCGTTTGGATTTAGAACTAATTGCCAATTCAGCACTATTTCTTATGCTCCATGTTGCCATCGATCAACTGATACTAATTTACACAGAGGTTGAAGTCATAGATTTAGAGATGAAAAGAGTCTCAGATATCATGACACCCAGAAGTTTTTAACTTGAGGTCTATGGGCTTGTTTAAAATTTTTAATTTATTTTATTTTTAAAATCAAAATTAAATTTTAATAACTATTTCTGTATACTTCATATCCTTTGTACTCCTATGTATTTTATTTATTTAAAAACATTATGTTGAGAAGGGGCCAAAAGTTTTATCATACTTCCAAAGGGGTTCATGACACAAGAAAAAGGTTAAGAACCCAGGATCTAGTCCAGGGATGGGGAACCTACATCATAGAGGCCACATGTGACCTGGTAGGTCCTCAAATGAGGCCCTTAGATTTAATCCAAACAAATGTTTGGCTGCACTTGAGGATCTAGAGGGCCACATGTGGCCTACAGGTTGTAGGTTCCCCACCCCTGAATTTTAGTCCAATCTTCTTATTTTACAGATAAAGAAAGCAAAGCTTGAGAGGTAAAATGATTTGCTTAAGTTTATTTGTTAAATAAATGAAATTCAATCCTAGGCTCTTCCAAATATAATAGTCCTTTTACTATTTAATTTTTCTTATAACATCAATATATCTAGATAACCCTTTTAAGGTTCAGTTTTTACAATTCCTTAAATCCAACTCTAGTGACCTTCACCACCAGGATCATTGATTGAGTCATTATGACATACTATTTTAAAATGAGCTAATTCTTTTTCTTTCTAAAATAAAGACCTTTTTATTACTGATCATCTTTCTAACCAGTATTCTCAAACAATGAGCCCAGGTACCATATCTTTGGTACAATAACTGATATTCATAATCACAATCCTGAGATATAGAAAAATACTGAAATGCCTTCTGGATCATCACAGAAAAATTCAATTATCTTCAGTAGAATTTTATTGCTAAGTGCATTTAACTGGATTTAAGTTCCTTAAGGAAGAACAATCCACAGAAGACATGTAGTAACCTTTATTAACCAGAAGATTTGACAATACAACATGCCATTCTGAGGCCATATTCCATAACAGAGCTTAATTTATCTCTTCAGCACTGCAAGGACATGGCTTTAGATTTGTCCATAATTTGGGGGAGGCAATAATATGTATCACAACCAATTTTTTTTCCTCCAAATTCTCCTACTCAGTATTCTTAAAAAGTTCTTAAAAATTCTTAAAAAGCCCAGATGTTTCTGACTCAAAGACAACTATTCACCTTTAATCTATCACAAAATTATCAAATACAAAACCAATTTAGCAATGCTTGAGAGAAATAAAAGAACATAATGAAAGATACAAACAAATATCAGATTCTGGACTATGCCTTTCTTGTGGTCAGGGTAAAGACAATTTCAATAGTATTCCTTTAGTCAATGCTATTCAAGAAAGCTTTTATTAAGCTATTATGAAAGTCACCAATTTCTCTTTAAAGAAAAGTATTTTTTTAGGTTGAATCAGAAATTACACATTGTACCTTGTTCAGTGACAAGACCAGTATTGTACTGCATTTGCATCAAACCCATTATCAGCTTGTTCTGTTGCCTAGCTACTGCAAGTGTGAAGTTTAATGCACTTTTGATGGATATTTAAATTGTAACAGCCATTCAGCTATGCAGGCTTATAGAAAATGAAATAGTTGGTCTTATTCAAATCAAAATGAACTACTAATTTTGGCAAAGGTTCAGCCTTCTTAGGTTTTATGGAAAGGCACAGTACTTACTGTACAGGGGGAGAGTTGGTCAAGTCATATCCCTAGTCTCTCTAGACTTAAGTTACATTATTAATGCCAGGTTTTAGGGCATAGATGTAAAAAAAAAATGTTTAGGCTTCTACATTTAAGATATCCTGCATTACTTGTGGGAAGATATGGGCAAGAGTTGCCCAAGATTACCAGGTATAGAAGGATTGCTATCCATATCACTGTGGGGAGTACTCACATTACTGAAGGAATAGATTACTCATGACATCAAAGTTTGCCTCCCCTCTCAAGTTATCTTCAACTTATCCTGTATCTTTCCTTTTTGCATATATCTATTTATACATTGTATCCACTATTATTGTGTCCTTTTTGAGGCCTCTATTTGTATCCTTTGCACTTAGCACAGTACCTAACCCATGGTAGGTGCTTTGACGACTTGACTTGTATACATATAAACATTTATGTGTATGTGTACAATATAGATTTATATTCTGTCTCCATATCTTTGTTTTCAGAATATTACAAGTGTCTTAATGCAGGTTTAAGTTATTAAAATTGAATTCAAGTGGTATGTGTGGGTGTTTCTATAAAACACATACATACAAAGATGGCTCTTCACCACGGGGAACGTGCATACTTTTTGTTTCCCTTGACTTCATTGAAAGTAACAAAATCCACTTCCTGGTCTTACCTGTTCCCATGCAAACACATGTTGATTGAAGTAGAACTGAATCTGTTCATTTGCAATATTAATGCATAGCTGCTCGAAGGAATTTTTTCTGAAGTTTTCAAAGCCAAAGATGTCTAGGATGCCAATATTCAGCTCACCATCAATCCCACTGAAAGAATTAAGCAGGCATTAAATTGTGCTTGCAGTTACTTTGTTGAAAGATATAAATATTAATCAATAAAGGATATAAAACAACCCGTCTCAGGAAAATTCTCAGTTAAGCTTTTGTAAATGCCATATTGTGATTAGGCTTAAGAAATCACAACTGGGACACACATTTAAATGGTTGCTTTTCTTAACTGTGCAAATTTCATTCCACGCAACATGGAGGAGAAGAAGAAGAAGAAGGCTTCGCCAACATTAGCATTTCAATGACACAGTATTTTTGCTGCATTATGGAAACCACTTGATTCTGCTACATGACCTATTTAAGAGATGGTAGTAGCTACTTTCCAAGTTGCTTACGTGTTAAGTCAATTTTGTGAAGAATTCGCAACTTGGGTAAAATCTGGCCATCGTGAGCCAATAACAAAATAAAACATAATCATCAAAGAAAGGATAGTGCAGTAGGAAGAACTGAATCTGGCATCAGAGGGTCTGACCTTAATTTCCAGATTTATGACTTAATGTCAGCTTAACCATAGACAAATCACTTGACCCCCCTGAGTCCCAGGTTTTTCACCCTTAAGATGAAAGGGCTGGATAAAATAGTCTGTAAGATTTCTTCCAGCTGTAAATTTGTGATTATGTTAAAATCTACACTTCTAATTCATTAAATACCCTATTAGAAAAGCATCAAGTTCTATGTAAATAGTACAATTATTCCTGTTTTAAGTTAACAAAAAATATTTTAAAAATTGCCTTGCAAATAGTGCAGTTGTTCTCAAGGGGTATGCTGCATTGCCAGATGTGTTGTGAAGTTTAGGATGCTATGATACTGAGGTGAAAAGAAAATTTAAAGAGAACTTTTAAAATAAATTAAAATAAATAAATTAAATTAAATAAATTTTACTTACTTGGAAGTATGGTGAAACATAATATGTACAAGATAAACAAAACATGTCTAACAGTCATATGTACTAACCTTAAAAGCAATTGTGTGTACCTATCTCCTGACTCTACCATAGTACTGGCTGCTTAAGTATTAAGCATGCCACAATGTCCCCCAACAAAAAATATAGTGCCACGAGAAAAATCCCTCAAAGAAGAAAAACACCCTCTCCCAAATCAAGAATCACTAGCATAATGCATTCTTGGTTTAGTAGAATATAACCTTGTATTATTTGCCCATTATGGTAGTTATTACCTAATCTAGTATAGTCATAATGGTCAATTCTCATTATATATTTGGAGACAGACAGAGTGGGAATTCATTAGAAATGGGTATAGCAATGTTGAGGGATAGAAAGAATATGAAATAAGGGAAGAAAGGCCATATTTCTTAAGTGGCAATCTTTACTAGCCTTCCTAATTGGATAATGTTGATATTTAGTTTCACAAAATGCTGGATTTTTGGGGAAAATCAACTTAATTAAATGCAATGTTTTAAAATTATTTAGCTATTTTGTTGTGAATATAAAAGTCTTTCATTCATTGTAACCATTTGCTTAGCTTACATCAATTGCATAAAATATCTTGAGAATTTGTTATTCCATTAAGAAAAAAATTACTTCTAAAATATCACTTACTATTTGTATAGTAATAATTTGTAGTAATAATAAAATAGTAACTTGGATTGAAATATTCTTTAATTTTTTAAATTTGCTGTGTTTATCTAAGAATTTTTATATGAAGCATAAATACACAGTAAGGTCTGTTTTAAATATTTCTGGGCAGGTTTATATAATGAAAAACACTGAGTTTAAAAAACTAAATCTGGGATTTATAGAGCATTTAAGTAAACAGAGTGTTTTGATTTCATGCTGTATCCAAAAGTTACTATAGAATTTGGTTGTCCACCAACTGCCCCTCTCCCTTGCCCCTCTGAAGATGGAATTCAACTAACCAGTGGCCAAACCTCCCAGTCACCCACACCTACTCTGGTTTTCATCCTCATCATTATTTAGTATATTATTTATTATATGGATCTAGCATATGAGTAAATGTCTCTGAGTTTTAGGTTTCCGCTTTGAATGATTCAGAAAAGTATTCTCTAGTATGACACAATGTTAAATTTTCACTATACCCCTTTTTGTTATGGAGTATTCTACTCCTTTTGTAGAATCATAAAACAGTAATATCATAAGGAACTTTTGACACATTTAATCCATGGTTTTATGATTGAGGAAACTGAGGTTCAAGTGAAGAGAGACTGACTTGGCCAAGCTAACCCAGACCAATGGAGACATTTATCTGATTCTATTAGAAGGTACCCTAAATAAAGGGTGAGTTGTACCTGGTGATTTTGATTTGAATGTAATGAAATTCAATCTATGCTAAGAGAAATTTCAAATATTTTAAACTGTAATCTTGTACAAGGAAATTGCATAACTTGCATATTTATCACCTAAAGGAACCTACCGGTTAGTGGTCTGTGCCTCTTATGCTTATTTCCTACATTCCTAAAATATATACAGCAAAGGAATACTGAAGGATGATCTTTGAAGTCCTACTCAGATACCTTATGGTGTTGGTAGGTGACCATCATTTCTAGAAGTGTATGTATTCAGTAAAATTGCTGGTAGCCCTATGGAATTGGAAAGACTTAATAAACACTCTATGTAATTGTCACCCAAGGAATAGCCTAGTCAGTCAGTTAATACATACCTATTAAGCAACCACCATATGTCAGACAAGAGGCAGTTAAGTGGCTCAGTGGATAGAGTGCTGGCCCTGGAGTCAGTAAGACCTGAGGTCAAATCCAGCCTCAGACACTTACCAGCTGTGTGACCCTGGGAAAGTCATTTAACCTCTGTTTGCCTTAATTTACAAGAGAAGAAAGTGGCAAACCAGTCCAGTATCTTTGCCAACAGAACCCCACAGACAGTTTGGTCCATGGAGTCAAAATAAATTGGATACAACTGAATGACTGAACAACAAATACATCAGGCACTGCACTAAGTGCTAGGGAAGTAAAAAGAGACAAAAGATAGTCCTTGAACTCAAGGAACTCACAGTCTAATGGCTGGGGTAGAGAGGTAGAAAGCTGGCTACTTGGAGATGAAATTTTTGACCATGGTAATTCATGAAATATGAAGAGGAAGGCAATGTTATAAAGGAGGGAGAGTATAATATGGAGAGGGAGAAAGACCACTGGACTTGGAGTGAGGAGAGAGCTGGGTTTGAATGCCAATTTGGACACAGGTTCATGGGACCATAAATTTCGAGCTGGAAGGGATATTAGACAAGTCTAACCCCATTCAGTTTACAAATGAGGCAACTGAGATCCAAAGAGCTTAAGAGACTTGCTTAAAGTCATGAAAAGTGCCAAGATCCATGTTTTGAACTCAGGTTTTTTGACTGAAAAATCCAGCCCCATTTCCATGATACCATATTGCTTTCTGCTACGTACTGTAAGTCATCATTTAATCTCTCTGAGTCTCTGTTTTCTTATCTGTAAAATGTAAATATGGTATTATACATCTCATGCATTGTTTGGAGGAAAGTGTTTTGGAAAACACTATATGAATATGAATTATCTACTTATGATATTACTGTCGCTGATGATGAGAGATAGTATAGCATAGTGGATAGAGAGACTGCCTTGTTGTCAGGAAGATCTCAGTTCAAGTGTTGCCTTTGACACATCTCAGAGGTGTGTGGCCTTGGTCAAGGAACTTCAGCTTCAGTGCTCTATGTAACCCAATAAGGCCACACATTGTTTGCGTACAATGTTTGGGTTCATCTGTTTCTGTCCTGGACCTCTTCTCTCTCTCTACTTTCTCTCCACTTTGCAGCTGCTGCTCTGCCTGGTTTTATCTCCATAGAACAATATGTTCCTCCCAAGTTAAGCTCATCACTTCTAATCATGCTACTACAATGCTGACTCAAGTCTGGTTTGACATCACCTCCCTCAGCCTCCTCTGCCCTCTGACTGGAGGCCTGGAGGGTGGAGTATCAAACTCCTACCAACCTCTTCCCTTATACAGGACAGAAACTAGGCTTTCAGTTCATTCCATTTTGCATCTGCTGCTCTGTCTGCCTGGTTTCACTTCCATGGAATAAGATGGGGGTACTCCCACATCAAGTACCCCTGCTGTCTCCCCTATTTCCCTACCTCTTTTTGTGGGTTTTCTCTACCTATTAGTTTGTAAACTCCTTGAGGGCAGGGATTGTCTTTTTTATTAATTGTATCCCCAATACTTAACACAGTGCTGAGCACATAGTAGGTACTTTAACAAATATTTGTTGGATTGGATTATTGGTGACCTAATGAGCTCCTATAGGTTTAACAATCATCTCTATGTAGATGACTCCCACATCTAAATATTTAGCTAAATATTTAGCACCCTCTGTTCCACACAAATGAAGCCGCATCACCCATCTATATTCCTTTTCACTCATTGTCCATCTTGCCTGAAACATGTTCTCTACTCACATCTGAGAGAATTCCTCTTCCTTCAAGATGCAGATAAAAAGCCCCCCTTTACACAAATCCTTAACTGATTCCTCCTCAGATATCAGCTTCTTCCCTTTATAATTATATTATTTTGTATTTATATTGTATTCAGTCTGTGCATATATTTGGTACTTAATTACGAACATATGTAGGGTGTCCTAAAAGTCTTAGTTTAGTTTTAAACCAATAAACCTTAAAGCTGTTTAAGTCAATAGCTTTAATAAAGCTTAATACTATGCTAAGACTTTTGAGGTACCCTGTATGCATCCACACTGATATACAAATAATTAAAATATGTATATATTTATGCATACACATATACATATGTATATATACATATATCTAAATATACATATGCTTATCTACACATATGTCTATTTATGAATGTACACACACAAATGTTATTTCCCCTAATATGTGGTTGACGTTTTCCAACCTTAGCTTTCCTTTTTTTAAGCTCCTTGAGTTTTTTTTTTTGTCTTTGTGCTCCTGTCATTTAGAATAACACCTCACATACAGCAGGTGCTTAACAAATGCCTAATTAATTGATAGATCTGCTTTTGTAGAGGAAGGTTCCTCATCTGGGCTTCCTTATACCAGTGAAATTACAGGTTGATTTAAAAAAAAAATCATCGGTGAAATTACAGATTTTTTCAAAGCATCGTGGTAATGAGTTTTAAGGGGAAAAAGGGTATTATTAGTATGGTAAGTAGTGGAGTTACTGAGCCCTACATTTGAGAATGAAATAGGACTATTTAGAAACAGCTGCTGAAATTCAGTTTCCCGAGGACTAAAGAAAAAGAAAGAGGACGCAGAGCTCTTGAGAGCGAGGTCGATTTTTCTACACCCCTTTTACCTTTGTGATGCGTCATGCTTCAGCAAACTGTTAATACGATTGACGATCCAACTGAAGAGGCGGCCATAGAGTGTCTTTGCCGTAGCATCTCTGACGTCAGTAGCCTTTTCCATGGTATTTGGACGAATAATTGTTTCTCCTCGAGTCACCACACAGTGGGAGGTGAGCGCTTCTTGGAGCTCATCTGCCTGAATGAAAAGCAAAGCAGCAGCTGAAAAGTAAACAAATGCTCTGTTACAGAAATGCCAGCAATGGCGATAATCATAACAATAACAGTTGACACATTTAGCTCTTCATCGCTGCAAAGTGTTTTCCTCACCGCAGCTCTGAGAGACAGGTAGCCCAGGCACCATTTTACCCTTTTTACAGGTAGGGAAAGTGAGGCTGAGGGAGATTATAGGACTTGCTCAAAATCTCAGATCTAAAGTAGCAGTGCTGGGTTTTGGACTTACTTCAAAGCCAATGCTCTTTTTACTTCAAAACTCGGGGGTAGCAGGGTGAATGGGTCTTTCTTCCCCCAGGAATAATAACAACTATAAAAACACCACCACCACATACTACCACAGTTACTATGGCTCCTCACATTTACATAGCTTTTTCCTCATAACAACCTTCTAAAGAAGGTAGTAAAAGTCTTCAAAGTCCCATTTTACAGATGAAGAAATGGAGACTTTAGGAGGTGATTCATGATTACATAGTTACTAGGTATCCGAGGCAGAAAGTGAATTCAAGATTACTGACTTGTAGTCCTACAGCAATAAAAAGCATTTTAGTTTACCTTTTTCTAAGTACATAATACAACATAGCATAATGAAATCTAAGTACATGAAGACAGTGCATGCACAGATGATTTCTATTGTTAAGAAATTTCTAATTTTTATTGATTTATTTGGCTTTTACATCACGTTTCCAAATATGTTCCTCTTTTCCCCCTCTCCTGTAAGCCACCCCTTATAAAAAAAAGAGGGGAAGAAAGTAGGTCAGAAATGCTAACCAATATATAAATCATGTCTGATAGTATATGTATACAATCCTTCCCACCCAAAGCCCTCCAGAAAGAGATAATTTTAAGGGAGATGCCTAACTTTGCTCGGTCATTAGTCTCTCTCCATTCATAAACATCTTAGTGAATTTTGTACTTACAGTCTTGTCTATACTGGCCAAATGGGGAGTTTATTTATACAAAATCAAAACAAGCCCTAAAGTGCAGCATTTGATCAACCAGATGGCTGCTTTTCTCTGAACAATGCCAGGCAACTGAATTCTGACTGAATTTTTCACTGAAGTGACAAAAATGACCAGCTATTTTGTTGTCATGGAGACACAGCTGTATGTGGTTGGTGTTTTCCAACCTTAGCTTTCCTTTTTTTAAAAATGGGAAAATCTACAGGCATTTTACAAACAGTATTTGTGTTTTTTTAAACCAATATATGTATATATTTTAATGCAATAGATTGCTATGGTTTCTGCACCTCAGGGATCAAGTAGGTTAGGACAGAAAAGAGGATAGGGATGTATGTGCATGTATTCACACATATACATATATGTGTATGTATGTTTATATAAATATTATTTTAGATATGCTTTATGGTATATCAAGCAAACCATAACACAATCATCTTAACATTTACATGTCAAACTTCTGAGTATTTTCTAGCTATGTGTTTCAATTGTCTTTTTCTGCAGAACTGCTATATCTTGAATAAATATCAAAATGTTACAGAACACTTGAAATTAATAAAAATTGAACTCAATGAACCAAAATAATAGGAAAATCTAAAAATATGAATATAATTAAAATACCTTTTCATGACTAGTATCAAATTGGTAGAGTTAATATTTAGATTAGTTGTTAGAATATTTAAAAAAATTTTTTTAGTTTAAGCATTTAGGACAAAAGAATTCTGGTAATTTGGGTAAATTTGTTGAACCCCTTTTTGGTGTTTTTTTTTTTAATACTAAATTAACACGTATTTTCTGGGGGCAAGAGAGTATTCACTTTTGTTGGTTCCTTTCCTTTGTTATTTAACTATATCAATATTGTTACAGATTGTTAGAATATATTCCTTCCCCTTCCTTCTATATCTAGCTAGGTACGATTTATATATGTGAAACATGGTTGGTACTACCCCAGTATATACTACTCAGGATGCATCTCTTAGAACTTTATTCCACTGATTACTTGAAATTTATCCTAGTTCTCATGGTATTATGTGATTGGGAATATCTTTTAATTTGCTTCTCAATGTTGGGCAAGATATATTTTGGTGACTAAAAGAGTCCATTAGTGTTTTTAGAGTCATTAGTAGAGATTTGCCATAAGAACTTCAGGTATGTTCTCATTACCATATACCAACCACAGAAACAATTTAGTTGTTCTAGTCTGAGATAGTCTTGTAATTTCTGGGTAACCTGAGAATAAAATTATAGAAAAGGTACCTCTGGACAATCACCTCTCTAGAGGTGATACCCTGACAGATGAATTCCTCTGGGCATAACCTTCTTTGAACTTTCATAACTTTCACAAAGTCAGGAAAATTTGTTTTGAGGCAAATATACAAACTAGGTTTGGATTATTGTGGGGTTGCAGGGGGAGGAGTAAACTTAGACATGAATTTCCTACCTATTTCTTTTGGGTAGAAAATTATGCATAATCCAGCAATTTAGGGTATGTTTTTTCCTATGATTCCACTTTTTAGCTTTGCAATTTTTTTGCATAATAAACTCAGTGTATAGTTATGGAAAGTACAGTAGATTTGAAGTCAAGCATTCTACTTTTAATACTTCTGAAACCTTGAGCAGGCTACAACATCCCAGCCTGCTTCTTCATCCGTAAAATAAAGGAGTTAGACTAGATCAGGGGTTCTTAAGCCTTTTTTTGTCTCAAGTATCTCTTTAGAAGTCTTGTGAAACCCAAGACCACCCCTTATCAGAATAATATTTTCTTGCCTACATTCATAATAGAAGAAAATGCTAAAATTTAGAGATTGGTGGGCATAAAAAGTTCATAGACCCCCTGAAATCTATCTCTTGACATTAGCTTAAGAATTTTTAGACAATGATCATCCCTTTCAAGTGAATCTATGATACTTTGATTTATGACCTAGAGGCTAAACCTATCTTAGAAATGTTAACTCTTACATAGTATAACCTTTGGGTTGAAATGTTCAGTTTCATGGTAGATGGCTGCTGAGGTTACCTTCCAACACTCTAATTCTGTGATTCTGTGAAACAGAGAATTTAGAGCTGGAGTCTTAGAGAAAGCCTAGTCCAAACGAATTTTTCCTTATAAGGAAGCTGCTATTGTTGACTTATTTCATTTGTGTCTGACTCATTGTGACTCCATTTGTGGTTTGCTTGGCAAAGACACTGGAGTGGTTTGCCATGTCCTTCTTTAGATAAGGAAGCTGAAGTCCAGAGAAATGGAGTGATTTGCCAAAGGTCACAGAGATAGTTATTAGCTAAGCCAGGATTCCACCTCAGGTATGCTGACTCTGAATTCTTGCCACTAGACCCCAACTACCTATCTCATTGACAGTAAACTCATTAGAAAAACATAGAAATAAATCCTTACCAGCATTTTATATGATAATCAGGCAATTTGTGGGCACAAAGATCAATTTTCTAAAAATGGACATTTTTTGTTTTTATGAAGTAAATCTATTATTTTAAGGTTTCCATATGTAAATACAATTGCTAAAAATTACCATCATGTGACACATATGCTACAGTAAGATGTAGAAAAGAAAAACATAATCATGAATGGAAGACAATAAACTCACAGCTCTCAAGTGCTGCTGGGTTGGCAATGTTGCTTTTGTCAATCTGGTGCTCTGTTGCCACAGAAAAAAATTCAATATTACCCACATTTAAAATTGCAGCTAGAATGCTGTATATACTTCCAAGTTCCTGGGAGAAAAAAGGATAGAAGTATTGGTATCCATCCATCTCATTCATGTCTATATTTCAGGAAGGGGATGACTATAGGAAGAACAGCTGCTGAAGAGGAAAAGAAAAGGCATACTCAGGTTGTCCCCCATGCTCCTCTCCTTCTCTTCAGGCCCTTAGAACCCTTAACTTTTTTCAAGGATCAGTTCAAGGGCTATCACTTGAAATGCTGCTGCAGGAGAAGCTGAGTCCCCCAGTTTTTATCCCATCCCACAAATGTATTACTTTGTGTGTGTGGTGGGTGTATTTGTTTTTACCTCTCTGTTTATATTTCCTCTGTATCCCTCCTTTTCTCAACCAAAACAGGAGCTGGTTTTTGTTTTTGTTTTGTGTTTGTCTCTCTAGCAGGTGCTGTGGAGAACTTTACCTTCCCCCTACACAGGTGTCATCATAAACTGGATGGCCCAGGAGAAGCAGGCCTCAGGAAACCCTCCCCTTCAATCTCCCCTCTCTTAATCCCTATTGTCCAGGACCGACCAGGTATTGAAAACTCCCTTTTGGCTGGAGGTTGACCCTTATCCCTGCCATGAGGAGGACCTACACTTCCTTGAGGCAACTGTTTATTGCTGGTGCCTTCTCTCTGAGATTACTCCCCATTTACACCCTATATTTCTTGTATGAACACAGTTATTTGCATCTCATCTCCTCCATTAGAATATATGCTCCTTGAGGGCAGGGATTGTATTTTTGCTTTTTATTTGTGTCCCCAGCACTTAGCATGTTAGCTGTCACTCACTGGAGACCATTTGTCCTTGTGACTTTGCCTTCTACATCCAAAGGACCACTTGGCCTTTTAATTTGCCCTGAAATGGAATCTTTTTCTCTGTTTTGTCTTCTGTAATTAGAACGTGAGTTCCTTGAGAGAAGCAATTGTTTCAGTTTTCCACTTGTACCTCCAATGATCACAGTGCTTGGCACGTAGTGTTTAAGGGATGCATTTTAATTTAATTACACTAATAAATACGTGTTGAATGAACGTCACCTTTGATATAGAAAGGGGCTGTGGCTACTAGAGGAAGGATGTGAGGGTTTTCCTTTATAAAAAGTACATCAGTCAACTGCTTTATTATTTCATAGATGGATCTATCTACAACAAACTAACAGTATAGATTCTAATTTCTTCTCCATGAACCATTCCAACTGATGCTCCCTTGAGTTGCTTTTTGCTAAGGAAAGTTACATAGTTGGGGAAGGAGGAAGAAAAAAAATTACTACTGTCTGAAGCTACAGGATGTGTGATGTTAAGTATACAATAAATCATGATATGTTTGAATTACTTTTTTTTTTGACTAAGAGCTAAACATAGGACAATTTCTGACTACTTTCTGGAGAGTTTAGGGCAGCAATAACTTGTTTGATGAAAATCTGTGAATCAAGTATTTTAAAAGGAGATGAATACTAAAATGTATGTATAAGTGGGTCACTGTAGAGGCCGTTTGTTAAGGAGGTCAGGGTCATTCTGTATGGTACTCTAAGTATGGCATCCTGGCCTAGTCAAGACAAGCAAACATTGGAAAGGGATTTTATTAGCTTTTTGTTTTCTATCAGATTTTACATTGAAGCCCTACTCCATTGTAAAGAAATACAGTTCTGAAAGACTTAGAAATTCTGATAAATGCAATGATCATTGAAAAAATGCAGTAGCCAGCCATGATGTCAGAGGACAATGAAATATACTACCCATCTTCTGAGATAGGGGTGATGAACCCAAAGTGCAGAAAGATACCCAAAGTTTTGAATATGACAATTGTGTGGATTTATTTTTGCTCGACTATGTTTATTTATTTACAAGCATTATGTTTTTCCTTTTTTGTTGAAGCAAGGATTTGGAGGGAAAGAAAGGAGTTAGTGGTAGTGTTGAGGAAAGAAAACATATCTCCTTCTTTCATGCAGATAACCATCTATTTCCTGTCCTCTCTGCCCCTCCTGACCACAATTCTTGCTTCTAGTTGTAAATCCTACAGGATTCTAAAGCTCTGGGGCCTTCTTCCCATGAACACTGTTTCCCCTGCCTAAAACCATGATTACAAATTCCATTATGGACTAAGGCAATTCCTGCACGCATAGTACTGTTATAGAGGGGCTGTGGCCTGCTTGGGGAGATGAAATCATAGTAGTCAATGAGACCAAAAATACGGCTTTGAGGTGCGTAAAGCACCCTGCACGCACCATCTCTGTTTCTCATGATAACTCTCTGAAGTAAATGCTAAAGCTACTATTATTTCCATTTAACAAACAATGGAGCTGAAGCTTAGAGTTGTTGAGTGACTTGCAAAGCATCACACAATGTTCATAAGTAGCTGAGGTGGGATTTGAACTCATGTTCTCCTGGTTCTATGTCCAATGTGCTATCCACTATGTAACATGTGATTCTTTTATTTCCACTGTTCCAGCATTTAATTCAGCAAAGATCTAACTGTTATTAGAAATTACTTACTGAAGCCAAGCAGAAACTTTTAATGTGAAAGCAACATGTAGGAAGAGTGACTCCCAGTAGGCATGCTTATAAAATGACTTTTGAGTGCATAGTTCTATCAATAAATCCTGATTTATAAAGTTGACAAATCCCAGAAAAAAACAAGTGACGTGTTTTCTTTTACATCAGGTAGAATGTACACAGTAGCTTTCGTAGGGGTGAACTTTTCCTGAAGATGTTAAATGTGAATTTGTAGCATCATAAGAAAAATTACAGATAATCAAATAAAATGGATCAAAAACTATGGTCCTATCTAGTCACAATGCAAGTGTTTTTTTCATAATCTATTTGAATTCAACAAACATTTGGTGAATGCCTAAAACATGCTAGGCACTGGGAATTAAAGACAAATAGGAAAGAGTCCTGCCCTTGGAGAGCTTATACTCTATGTTCATATTATTGTGAAACCAAAATAAAAACCAATAGTACAAAATAATAGAATGAAAGTACAAAATAATACTCCCAAATCTTTAGATTATTTGAATACTAATTATTTACATTCAATTTCCACAAAGAAAAAAACCTTTTAAATTAAATTAAAATCTTAAATTAAAAAAGTTCTGGTGTTCTCCAACTTTTGCTATTTGTAGAGTGATTCATATTTGTCCTCCATCCTTTCTGAGTGTGTGTAACTACAAACATGAAAGTACAATGTGACCTTATGACATATGTGCTTAATCCTTCTACCATATTATATTCATTGTGAAAACCAGCACAATTATTTATTGTCAAAATCAGGAAAAGCAACTCCCCATATTTGGGGGATCCCATAAAGCTGGATCTTTAGTAAACTGTGAAGTCAAAGGGTAGGAACACAAAATATGGAAATAAAATGGTAAGAATCCATGTGAGTCCTGAAATCTGCTATGCAAAGTTAAAACCATTTTATTTGGCTAATACATGGGGAACCAGAATAGGGATGGAAATAAATAATAGGGCCAACTTACCATCTGAGCCCTTTAGCCTACCCTCTTTAAAATTAAATAAGAAAAGTACAGATCAAAATTCAAAGACTGCAAAGGAATCATTTAGTGTAATTTTAGTATAATAATAATTCAGATTTATGTAATATTTTAGAGTTGACAAAATTCTTTCCTCACAATATTCCTTTGAAGCAGGTAATATACTCTAATCACCATTTTGTAGATATGGAAACTGAGGAGTAGAGAGGTTAAATAATTTGTCCAGGGTCACACAGTTAGCAGTTTTAGATCTGGAAACTAAGGTATAGAGCTTACACTCAGTTTTCTTTGAGTTACAGCATGCTGCTTTGTTTGTGCTATAGCAGTTTCTGAGAAGCTTTGATTATATAAGTAAGTGAGGTTAACGTTACCAGAAAACAATTTTAAACATCTACAGATCTCTAAATGAATAGGATTGATATCTTTACTACACACATTTTGAATAACTTTATGGTGCATTTCTATCAATGACTGTTTACGGTATGCCCAGCTAATAAAACTTCCTAAGTTTATGGAAAGGCATAAACTGTTTTGTAAACCTAAGCTATTTTTATACATCCAGACACACAAAGGAACTAAATTAAGTCTCTTATAAATTAAGTATTTATGAGGGGTTCACATTAACCCTTCATGGATTCAAGGGTATGACTCAGGAAACGAACATTAAAACTTAATTGATTCCTCACCACCAATTTGGAGGAGGTCATGTGCCTAACTGTAAGTCCAATATATACTCAGTGAACAATTTTATCCTCTCACCCAACCCTGGGAAATGGATGAAAATAATAAAATGCAGAGCAATCATTCAGAAATAGAAAATAAATAAGAGAAATCTGAGTTCTAGGACGATTACAGATCAAATCTATGATGATGTGATTTAAATGTCATTTTAATCAATAAGCACTTATGATATGCTGCCAGTACATCAGCCCGGGTGTTCTAAATGTGTTGACTCATTTCTGATCAAAAAAGAGGCTTGAACTTCATTAAAACTCACCTCCATTGTGAAACCTATCACTTTGAAACATTGCTCAATTAATTCAAATTGGGACTTATAGAAACTGTTGTTCAATAAGTCTTGTCGCATTCTGAGATGCTCGTTTTGGAGGTACCTGAAAAGATGTATGAAGGAAAGGTTATGACTAAAAGTCACTGAAAAATGAAATTATTTCATGCCCCAAAGAGCAGTTCTCTGTGTTACCTGGGAGGTTTCTTTTCAGGCAGTTTGTAATGGGCCAGTTTTTTCTTTTCAGCCAAACCCGCATAGATGTAATAAAAAATATGGAAATTTTTCTCTCCACTGAAACAATAAAAAAGATATGTTAGTGTAGTGGTGAGTAAGGTTAGTTGCTACTTGCTAAACTTGTTTTGCCAAGTTTTTATTAAAATGTCACACCAACCTTCTCCCATGGATCTCGGTAGTAGTGGTGCACTAGTCTTACTATTTAGAAAAATAACTTTTAAGAACGACCTTAAGAAATATAAACAAAGAAAATTATCAAAAAAATCATGCTTAAAGGTATAAACTGTATTTTGATAAAAGGGAAAATACATATGTGCTTTAATAAAATAAGTCTTTTTACTCTGTTCTCACTTTTGATCTCTTTTTTATCTATCTTCCACTTATAAGATTTGCATTTGTTTCTTATTGCCTCTGGGATAAAATACAAACTCCTCAATTTAGCATCAAAATCCCTCCTCCCTCTCTCCTTTCCTCTCTTCCTTCCTTTTTACCTTCTTCCTTCCTTCCTTCCTTCCTTCCTTCCTTCCTTCCTTCCTTCCTTCCTTCTTCCTTCCTTCCTTCCTTCCTTCTCTCCTTCCTTCTTTACTTCCTTCCTTGCTTCCTTCCTTCTCCCCTTCCTTCTTTACTTTTCCCCTTCCTTCCATGTTACTCTGTTCCTTTTTTGCATCACCAGCACTTCTCAATAATCCATTCTTCCACCCCTGTCGTCAATATAACCACCCCCTGTAATAAATAAATCAGCAAGAAAAACAAATAAATATATTTGCCATATCTGAAAATGTATGTCTCTTTCTGAACCCACAATCTAGCATGTCTCTGACAAAAAAAAAAGGAAGGCATATTTTACTCACGGTCCTCTGCAACCATAATTGGACACCTCAGGCTTCCTTTTCAGCAATATTTCACATTGCTTGCCTTCAGTCAAATTAGCCAGTCTGCTGATGCCCAAACTTGGCATTCCATTCCCTGTTTAGCTATCTATAGAAAGTCTATTCCACACCCTTGGGATGCACTTTCTTTTCACTGCCATTTTTAGCTTTCCTTAAGGTTCGGCTCAGAAGACATCTCTGATGGGAGCTTTCCCTAGTTAGTTGTTAGTACTCTTTTCCTTCTTCAAATGAACTTAGATTTATTCATTTGCATTGATCTTACATTGCCCCTACTATAATATCAGATACTTGAGAGTAAGGCTCATTTGTTATTTTGGCTTTGTATTCTCAGTACATAACATAATTCATTGCATATAGTAGGTGCTTAATAAATGCTTGTTGAATTGAGCTGAATGAGTGAACTGATTCTTCCTTTTTCTGGTCTTACTTCCTACTTAGTGTTGTTATATATCTTTGTATTAAGCAATTACACTTTGATATTGAAATAATGTAACATTACAATAACATACCACGATTTAGTCAATCGTTCCAAAAACTTTGGACATATAGGTGGTTTTCCAGTTCTTCACTATTACACATAAGAGCATTGTGAGTATTTTTGATAGGTGATTTGAAAATATTTTTACTTTCCTATATCTTCAAGATAGGGGTCTAGTAGAAGGATTACTGGTCAAAAAGTCAGATTAATAACACATTGTATATTACCATGTTTCTTTAAAAAAAATGTCTATCCCAGGTAATAACTTAAATACTCACTTGGATATAGAAATCTATCTTACCCTGGAAGGAAGTAAAAAGGGATGGGATAATAGAAAGGGGAGAGGGCACTGATAAAAGTGAAGGTACATTGGGGAAGGCAGTGATTAGAAGGAAAATATTTCTGAGGGGAAGGGTGGTGGGTAAGAAAGAAAGGGGGATAAACAAGTGAAAATAGCATAGAAGTTCCTGCCCTCAATGCAGCTCACATTCTGTTGGTGGGACTCCAAATACACACACACACACACACACACACACACACACACACACACACACACAGAAAGTGCAAAGTAATTCCATAAAAATATTAAGCAAATTGCTTTAAAAACATTGCATTATAAACCCTGGAATAAAATATTTGGTTATAGTTCCTCCAACCCTGCAGGTGTTTTCTATATACTTACACAGCTTGGTGGATAACTCTGGACTTCTCAAGTAAGTATTCTGAAATCTGAGCTCCAATCACAACACCAGTGGAGGTGAAATTCATTTCTAAATATTTTCCAAAACGGCTTGAATTATCGTTAATAACAGTGCAGGCATTGCCAAAAGCTTCCACTAGATTGTTTACTTGGAGAATCTTCTCCTGTAGAGTTCTGTTATTAGCCTAGACAGGAAGTATAACACAGAAAGGAAGCTTTAATAATATGGGTATGTGTGTGTATATACATACACACACACACATCACATATGTATAGATGTAAGCATGTACAAACATACATTAAATCAATTTCCATTTTTTGATAAGCAATTTTTTAAATGTATGCTGTAGCTTGGCAACTGTTCAATCTAAATGTGTAGTTAGCTATAAAATGCATACACAGTGAAATGTGGTACATTAGGCACACTGAGTCACCAGGATGCAATGGGAACAACACTGCATTTGGAGTCAGAGTGCTGTTGTTGAGTCATTTCAGTTGTGTCTGACTCCTCATGACCCCATTTGGGGTTTTCTTGGCAAAGATGCTGGAGTGATTTGCCATTTCCTTCTCTAGCTCATTTTACAGATGAGGAAACTGAGGCAAACAGGGTTAAGCAACTTGCCTAGAGTCACACAGCTAGGAAGTGCCTGAGGTTGGGTTTGAACTCAGGTCTTCCTGACTGCAGACCCAGCACTCTATCCACTGTGTCATCTAACTGCCAGTAACAATATATGTTTAAATCATGACCTCACAGAATTTTGGATTTGGAAGGGTCATCACCAGCCATGCAGTCAACCCATATCCCTAAAATCATTCCCACTAGCATGTAGCATATCTGACAAGTGGAAACCCAGGATCCTTTATTCATATTACCTTCTACCAGACGACTAGCTATGTGATCTCAACCAAGGTATTTGACCTCTCCAGACTGCTTCTTCCTTATGTAGTGCAAATAATATTTGATCTGCCTACCTCTTAGAATGATAGAAACAAAAAACTGAAAAAATGTTCAAGAAAACGTAGTGCCCAAACAATAACCCTGTTATACATTAGCCCTTCTTTCCACCATGTGGCCTTTCCTTAAAGAACTCCAGTGATTGGGGAACTATGACCTCCTTTGGCAGCTGTCTCTCATAATTCTCCACCTAATGATCTACCCCTTTGTACCAGTCAGGCTGATGGTGCAGTGGTTAGATAGCTGACCTCGAAACGAGGAAACACCTAGCTCAAAGTCTGCCTCTGACACATCCTGACTGGGGGACTTTGGGCAAGACATATAATCACTCAATGCTCCAGGAAACTCTCACCCAGTAAGTTTCAGAAAGGAGCAGGTCAGTATTGGTAGAAACTCTCCTTACCTGGTAGCTCCCTATATCAGTGAAATCACGTGTTCAGTTCCTAGCTTTACAATGTGTGTGTGTGTGTGTGTGTGTGTGTGTGTGTGTGTGTGTGTGTGTGACAGAGAGAGAGAGGGGGGGGGGGAAGGAGAGAGAGAAGCAGTTTACCTTTCCAAGAACAGTTAGCTGCTGCACTAAAAGATGAGCACTTTCGGTCTTTCCAGCCCCACTTTCTCCAGAAATGACAATACACTGCATGGTTTAGAAAAAGAAAAGAGAAGATATGTGCTGAAGTCTATATGGTCAATGAGTTTTAATCTGGTACACTGGGAAATACTACTATTACTACTAATAACCGACATTTAAATATTATTTACTATATACCAGGCACTGGGCTAAGCACTTTAGGGTTATGATCTGATTTGATTCTCACAACAACCCTAGGAGGTAGGTGCTATTATTATCCCTGTTTTACAGGTGAAGAAACTAAGGCAAACAGAAATTAAGTGACTTGGCCAGGGTCATACAACTAGTAAGTATCTGAGGTCAGATTTGAACTCAGGACTTCCTGACTCCAGGACCAGTACTTTATTCATTGAAACATATGGCATCATTGCTAACTAATATGAGAAGAGCCTTACCTGATCTGAATTATATGTTACCATGGATTGATAGCCTAAGTCTGCCACCGCAAAGATGTGGGGAGGGTTGGCAGTTCGTTTTGCTCCAATATAGAGTTTTGAATGCTAGAGGGAAAAGAAGACATGAAAAATCAGAATGCATCTGTCACTTGTGAGATGTTATTTTTTAAAAGCAGATCTGAATTATTCGCAAATATACCATGAAATTTAAAAGCAAAATCCAAACCTGGGTTATCATATGCATAACAGGGGACAAGGGCTGGTCCTGTGACTTCCTTAGGATACCTAGCTGTGGAGACTCCCTCTCCCAATGCAGTTTGGCATCTTTTTGCCAACTTATGGTTTTACTAAGTTGTGTAAAATACAGATAGGTTAAGTGATTTGCCCAGGGGGCACACAACCAATATGTGTCAAAGGGAGAATTTGGACCCAGGTCTTCCTGTCTTTGAGGCTGACTCTATAGAGCTATAAGATCTTGAGTAATGATTTTAATGAATAATGATGGGTTTTTTTTCTTTTAATGTGTTGATTGAAAAGATCATAGGCAATATTTCCAAAAGCAGCTTTGCATAATGAATAGCGCATAAACCCTTCCTGAAGCAAAGAAGCCTTGGGTTGGAATCCTGCCTCTGATACATACTAACTATTTGACTTAAAGTAAATCTCCTAATCTCTTAGTGCTCCAGGCGATCATTTAAAACTTTCCTATAGATAGTTTATAATCCGCATTGGTGGAGGGAGTTTCCTATACTGTACAAACAAAATCAAAGATTCAGACCCCTCTGCCCACCAAAAAATGGTTTAAAATGCATTTGATCAAAATAAGAAAATGCAAGTCATTTTTTCATACCTTTGTGGAATAAAGGTTCAAATTCTGAAATGGGTTAATTGCAATGAGTATATCTCCAACATAGATGTAGATCTGGTCACGGGAATAGCATTTCTGAAGCTGCTCTGACACAGTTTTCTGTAAAGACAAAAAATGAGTGTTTTTGCCTTTTTGTCCCTTCTGATTGAGTAGAATTAAAAAATTAAAGAAACGAGCCCCCTTCTACTTAGTTATTTCTGCTATCTAAAAAGCACACTATCTTGAATCCGAGATAAGGACCAGAAAGGGGACAAATGGCAACTCATACATACATACACTTGTGTCCAGAGGTATAATAGTGATGTGACTATAAGTATCCTTCACAAGCACAGATATAGCTGAAGCTATTTGTCTTGATTTTTAAAAGCTAAGATGTGCCATGGAAGATGGTGGCTAGATGCTATTTTCCAAATGAAAGTACTGATAGTATAAGAGAAAAAAGGAATGGGAACAACTATAAAACTTCATTATCTGCTAAGAGGCAGAGGGAGATGGCATAAGGTCAAGAGGAAAAATAGAAAAGAGAAGGGAAGGTGGCTTTTAGAGGAATTTGGAATATGGTTTGGTTCCAATCACTTCATGTTATTATGTGAGCCTATGGTCCACTGCATCATTTAATTTAGAAATCCATGGGTAAAAACTTATTAAAGAACATTTTTTGTCCTTGGCAAATCACATGAGTACATAAAACCAATATTAACCAAGGGTCAGAGATCAGTGTTTATGCGAACTGATTTGTTACATGAAGCAAAGTTGAAAAGCAAAAGGAATTTTTTGTTTATTCACTATAAAAGATTTCTGATATGGACGGTGACTTGAAGCAAAATGGCTAGAGCTAAAATAGTTGTAAAAATATGCATCATCTCTGTGCTAAATATAAGCCTATTGTTCTAACCTCCATGGACTATTAGGTTAAATTCAAGGTACAGTGGATTTCTCATATCCAATTAACAATAATGTACAGTGATTTACACAGTCAAATTATGTGCACAGAATCATTAAAGAATCTAGAAATGCTCCCAGACTAAACATAACAGAAATAATCCTTGGCAATGAAAATAGATAGCAATAGTAATATACCATGTCTGACAAAAATTATCTTGGGCTTATGCCACATTTTTGTTCCTCAAATGAGGTGCAAGATAAAGGGATTGTATTCCTGCTCTCACCTCCTATAGGTCCTATGTCCATCAACAAGATGATTGTGAAGCTCTTCTGGTCCTATTCAGGCTCTCTGATAGCTGCCAATCCTGACCCTAAGGGTCAGGAGTCAGGACAAGCAAAAGAGAGACAGAAAAGGTAAAAAGACAGGAAAGAAGACAGAAAGATTATTCTTTAATTTTTTTCTTTCCTTGTTTTCATCATCTTTAGTCCCTCACTATCCCTTAATATCTTCTGCTCATTAGAAGTTCTAATTTCACTCTTCAAGCCTACTAGAGCAACCAAGGCTCAAGAAAGACTATGTTAAATAAAGCCTGGTCATAGTGATCTAGGATTTACCTTTAGCCTTCTCATGGCCTGAAACTTGGGGATCTGAGGCTTCCTGGTATAGAAAATTTACAAGTGGTACCTACATCTTCTGGTACCTTTGTTTTGTTTGTTCCACTTTTAGGAACCTTGCTTATTTCATTGGAGTGGGTACTCCCTAACATTCATTACCATTTCTAGTCAATGTTCTGATGAACATCCCCAAATTTAGCTAGGCTGGTCCTCAAATGGACATAGAATTCATTACCATGCCTGTATTGTCTACATTTGCCAACCAGACAAGATCTACCAGAGTTTGACTTAAGAATCCAAGCTCGTCTTCTTGTCACAGAGAGGCAATTATAACAAAAAATAAGGATAATTGGCATTAATTGTATTTTATAAAATTCCTAACCTATGTTATCTCAACTGATCCTCATGAAAACATTTTGAAGTAATAACTCACAATAGTATACTACAATTTACAAAGTTCTTTGTCTCTCAAAGACCCTGTAAGGTATCCCTATTTTATACATGGTAAACTGAGGCTCAGAGGGGTAAAGTCCTTTTTTCAGGGTCATATAATCAGTGTTGAAGTCAGAAAATCAAACCAAGCACTCCAAATTTATTACACAATTTAGAGAGCAATTTCCCATGTACGGTGTTTGAAATTTGTATCTGATAATAAAGACACATGTGGCTGTATTGTAGTTTACAAAATTCAGACTTTTAAATTTCTTTGTTTTATTTTCAAATGTGGTTGTATTATTTACAAGCCAGAAAGAAAAGGCTGGTTTGACTCTTAGGGCCATCCACAAAAAGATTAAAATATCATAAAACATGCACAAGGAAGAAAAAAACTCAACATTTAATGACCTCTAATATAGGTAATTCTCATTTTTTACTGCTGTAAATCTCCTAGAATTTCTGACTTTGAAACAAGAAAAATTTTAATTTTATGATCAGGTCTTTTATAAATTAAATTGAACAATGATGGTGTATTTAAAAACTGTCACTCTATATGACAAATCATATGGTTTAAAAACCAGGGCTAATTTCTTGTGTTCATTTGTTAAAAATCATATAGTGTTAGTCTAATTATTTGCTTTTTTTAAAAAAACAAAGGTGAAATCTAGAGTCAGCTTTACTGCTATGTTATTGGTCTGTGAAATAAATTGATGAAATATTCTACTTTAATTTTCATTTTGCTCAGCCCAGTAATGGAAGCTGACCAGTCTAAACTTTCTCTTTTATAATTTAAAACCATAAAATGACAAAATGTACTTCTCACAGTATTAATCTTCACAGTTAGGGGCAGATAGGTGGTACAGTGGATAGAGTGCTGGCCTTGGAGTCAGGAGGACCTGAATTCAAACCTGGCCTCAGACACTAGCTACGTGACCCTGGACAAGTCGCTTGACTCTGCCTCAGTTTCTTATCTGTAAAATGAACTGGGAAAGGAAATGGCAAACCATTCCAGTATCTTTGCCAAGAAAACTCCAAATGGGGACATGGAGAGTTGGACATGTCTGAAACAACTGGACAACAAACCTTGACAGTGACTAAAGAATGTTGCTGTAAGATTAAGGTTTAAATTTTGCTTCTACTAATCTCAGAAGTTGAAGTAGAGCCTTAAATATTTGACATATTCTAAAAATACTTAAAAAGCTGTTCTTTAAGTATCTAAAACCTGAACCCAGACCTTCTTGGCTTTGAGGCCAGCTGTCTATCAACTGTTCTGGGTTGTCTCTCATATTCACAACAATCGAGCTAAATATGAATCATTCCATCCCAGAATGCTTAGGTGTGTAACCGGTCAGTTTGTTACTTGTTTCTGTTTAAACTTGCAATATTTAATGTTATTGTGCTGGAAGCACACTTTGTGCCAATTTCTCCCTGAACTCTTTGGGGAGTAATATACATTATCTGGAATATTTAGTCTATACGATTTTAAAATGTTGTAAACAAATTATAACGAAGAAGCCTTCCTTGATTTCAAGATGTTTGATGCTTGCAAATGAAGTCATTTTAAAAAGAACTGTAGTTTTTAAAAAACAAAACTTTAAAAAATGAAGCTTGAATGAATAAAGTACTAGTTTCTGTTTACAGAACATTAAAGTTAACTTGGTTAATTTCTATGCAAAATTAACTTAGACATCTGTCAAAGGTATTCAGAGAACTACTGAATTAGGTAGGGCAGAGGGTCTAAATTTCTGCCAAGGAGAGGCTATTATGGAATTCTCTGAAGGCTTATGATTACTTCTGGAGACTTGGGAAGGTTGATGCTCAGACTGCAAGTTACTAGCTTGCTGATCACTTGCCCGTGGAGTCAGTCTGTGTGGGGGCAGAATTTATTGTCTCTGCTGAGGATTCTCAGGAAACATGAGTTAGGGATTGAAGGACAGAGGAGAAGCTTGGTGGTGCCACACGCTTTCTTCTCCCTGGGGGGAACTCTCCAAAGCCTGTAAGATGGTCATGAATGGAGGAACAAACTGGCTTGCAAATCAACTAGGCTAAAAATTATAGAAAGGACTTCAGAGGTCATCCAATTTAGTCTATAATGAACAGAAATCTTTGCTTCAACGTGTTTGGCAAGTGACCATTTAGCCTCTATTTGAAAACTTCTGGGAATATGTAACAGCATCTTCTGAACCCAACCATTTTGAGACATTTCTAATTAGGAAGAAGCTTTTAAAAAATATTTAAGTTGAACTGAAATCTTCCATTGTCCCTCTGGGTACCAAGGAAATTCTTCTACATGACAACCACAAGACAGTTATCACATGTATCTCTCTCCTCTCCTCTCCACCTTAAGACTTCAAAGTCAACTGCTAGATAATCATCTATCACTTATAGAAACATGACATTTTTAGGGGGGAATATAAACATTATTGTAACCAGGGGTAAAGTCTGAGGAATTCTCATGTGGGTGGTAATACATACAGTGAGGGACTGGAATGCTTTATGATGAAGCTGGAAATCTAGGCTCATCACATTTATATTTAGGGGTAGATCATCAGATTATAAGAACTTTAGAAAGGGGCTATCTCAAGGATGTGTTATTAATAAAATGCCATTTGGATAACATGCCTAAATTGAATTTCTTACCTCATCCAAGACTTCAAGAGTAGCTAAATCATCCACATCCTTTGGAGAGGACAATGAAGCTTTACTGTAGTTACTTTTCTTGGTGTGAATTCGCTCATGTCTACAAAACAAAACAAAAAACCAAAATTTCTTGACTTAAGAAGGCATTATTGACACATCAGTGTTAGCAACCCATAGACATTCAGGATTGAGCGACTGTCATGAGAGAGGCCCAGCAAAATTCACTGATGCCACTTCACTAGGCAGACCTTCCAATGTGGCAGTTTAAGAATCAACCAACCCTAGTTTAGATCTACATAGATCATCTCTAAATATGTCTTATTTAGTTATGAGTTGGTTAGCTTTGGAGATAAAAAATAAAAATACAAAAAATCCCTTTTTGTTGTGATGAAATCCAGTTGAGGCTGGTATTGTTCAGAGCACACTAAGGGGAATATTTTTCTTTGCCCAGTAAAATTCCATTTTATTCCGAAAAAAAAGATACATTTATCTTCAAAAGATTTGAAATCAAGAGAAAAATCAGTTCCAGGAACAATAAAAATAGGTTTTGTGGTTCAGAAGGAAAACTACTTGCTTACGGAGGGCATGGGGATGAAAAGACTCGAAAAGAGACGGATGAGAATGTTATGGTTAAATTCAAGTTTCATGGCTTATTAGCAGCAGCTCACATAGACAGAACTCTTTCAGATTTACAAAGCACTTTTAGCTTTATAGTTGAGGAAACTAATTTTGAATTTTAATATTTTAACATGAATTTTCATGGATAAATGAAACCTTTGTAAGGAAGGTGACATAAGAAATAACAATGAAACAAAGATGAATACAGGCAGGTCCCAGTTAATGTGAGTAACACCTCCCCCTGAAGTGATCAAGTAATCAAATCTGCACTATTTGAAGTTAGAATTATGTAAAATATGGTAATCAGTTATAACTCAATGGAAATATGCAATATGAATTTGAATAATGTGACCACTTTAGTGAATTTATCATTTAAACTAATTGAAATCTAGTTCTACAGCATATGGAAAGCACACTGGACCTAAGGTTAGAAGACATGGGTTCAAAATGCTGGCTCCGCCACTTAGTAACTGTGACTTGGTACAAGCCCCTAGACTCTTTGGAGGCTCATTTTCCTAATCTTTAAAGTGAGGGGGTTGGACCAAATGACCTCACTTTCTATGAGGCTATAAGTCAAGTATACTGCAAGAAATCTTGTTTGTTACTGCTGCAAATAGGAAGTTAGAGTTCTTTCTAGAATCTGGAGGAAACAACTTCACTGTACTATACTATACTACTTAATACAGCAAAGATCTGCAACTTAATGGTCTATCCTCTAATGTAGACTGTGATATTACCCTGTATAATTTAGTTGATGATCTTTGATGGTTGCTGCCATCAAAAACATTTGTCATCCTGCAGTTGTTCTCTTAATGAGCATCTCCAAACTCAATGAGGCTGGTTCTTGGACAAAAGACATATCTATCTATATCTGTAGCTATATATAAACATATATAAGTTATATAAATATATGTATATGCACACACACATATATACACACACACACATACATATACATACATATGCATATATATACATGCTCTAGTCTCATGCTCACATTTGAAGCCTTGGAAGAACCTACCCAAATTTAGGCTTTGCAAAGCATAACCTTCAATAACCCAATGTCACCTTCAAGTCAACTTTAATGTGAATCAGAGTAAGATTTCAGTGGAATAAATGCAATAAAACTGCTTTAAAGGAGGTCTGGGCAAAAAAGCTAGGGGAAGGGCGACTGCTAACCCATCTTGACTTTATAGGTTCATAGAATCATTGCTATAGAATTTGGAAGAGATTTCAGAGGTTATGGAGTCCAACCTCATCCTTTCACAGATGTAGAAGTGACTTACTCAGAGTCATACAGGTAGTAAGTGACAAAAGTAGGATTTGAACTCAAATTCTCTGACTCAGCTGCACTTCATTTTTACCCGTTCTGGATTGGTTTCGGTCTTGGTATTAGACTTTTATCCTTACTCCATAGATTATTTAGGATCTAGCATTGTCCCAGGTGACCAGGATCAGATGATTCAAAATCAGAAGGAATTTACTTTTTAATTTTTTATAAAATTCCACAAAAATGTTTTAAATGAAATTTTGTTTTCAAATAACAAGCATTTTTTCTTTCTCTCTGACACCCCTGCTGCAAAAAATAAAAATAAAAATCTTGTAACAAACATCCATACTCAAGTGAATCAAATCTCCACATTGTTCATGTCCAAATATATGTGTCTCATTCTGAATATTTAGTATCTCATCTCTCTCTGTCAGAAAGTGGGTAGCATTCTTCATCACTGGAAAATTAGAAGGAATTTGCTCAATCAGTTTTTTTTCAGTCATGTCTGATTCTCCATGACCCAACATGGGTTTTTCTTTTGTTTGTTTTTCTGTTTTTTTGCAAAGACACTAGAGTGGTTTGCCATTTCCTTCTCCAGCATGTCTTACAGAGGAGGAAATGGAGTAAAAAAGGATTAAATGACTTGCCCAGGGTCACATAGCTAGTAAATATCTAAGGTGGTATTTGAACTCAGGAAGAATGAGTCTTCTTGACTCCAGGCTCAGCACTTTATCCACTGAATCACTTAGCTCCTAGATCTGGGAATTTAGAGATCACTTAATTCAAATCCATAATTTTGTGTATGAATAAAATGTGTTCTCCAGAGCCATGCTTTATTTCATTGAATGTCCATTTTTTCACTAAAGGATTATACTCAGTTTTTCTGGGTAGGTGATTCTTGGTTTTAGTCCTAGCTTCTTTGCCCTCCAGAATATTATATTCTACCCCCTCCAATCCTTCAATGTAGAAGCTGCTAAATCTTGTGTTATCCTGACTGGTTCCAGGACACTTGAATTGTTTCTTTCTGGCTGCTTGCAATATTTTCTCCTTGACCTGAGAAATCTGGAATTTGACTGTAATATTCCTGACAGAGGGCAGAGCCAAGATGGTAGAGTAAAAGCAGGAACTTGCTTCAGCTCTTGCTCCAACCACCTCCAATAAGGGTAAACAAAAAAATGACTCTAAACAAATTTTAGAGCTATGGAACCCACAAAGGGACAGAAAGAAACAAATCTCCTGGTGAAGGCAGCCTGGCAGGCTGACAGGAAGGGTATATCACACCAGACTGGGAGCCCAGTGCAGTCCTATGTTAGCTGTGCAGTCCCAGGCCCAGGGTGGCCTTGACTAGTGCCACAGACAGGCCAGAGCAGGCTTCAGGAGAGTGAATCACCAGCAGCTGTGGTGGTTTCCAGACTGCTCAATTCATAAACACTAAAGAGAAAGTAAAAGGTCAGTGGGGAACTCTGTTGGAACTGGGTGACAGAGGAATGTGGTCCAGCCCCTGCTCCTGGGATGAGAGGTGGTAGAGGCACAGCAGCTACAGCTGCTGCTGTGTGGTTGCCTCCAGAGCTATTAGCCTGCAGATTGTAGGGGGACCAAGTGACCATTCAGGGGGTAATTGTTCTTGCTTTCACCTGCTTGTATCTGGGTTGCAGTCTTGGGTGGTGGTCCTGAGGAGGAATGCCAGTGTGGTAAAGCTCATGGGGGCTGTAGAAAGGAACCCTCTTCATAACTCTGGAAACTATGAAAACCCCAGCAATTTGAGACACAGCTCTCTCCACTCTGAAAGCAGAGTTCAAATGTGGCAAAGAGCTCAAAAGTCAAGTAATTGGCTGGCAAGATGAGCAAGCAGAGGAAGCTCAATCAGACTATATAATCCTTTTTTGAGGACAAAGAGGATCAAAACATGGAACCACAAGAAGACAACAAAGTCAAAATTCCTCTATCAAAAGCTTCCAAGAAAAAATATAAACTGGTTACAAGCCATGGAGGACCTCAAGAAGGATTTTGAAAATCAGATAAGAGAAGTGGAGGAAAAATTGGGAAGAGAAATAAGAATGATGCAAGAAAATCATGAAAAGCAAGTCAATAGCCTGCTAAAGGAGACCCCAAAATACTGAAGAAAATAACACCTTAAAAATAGACTAATTCAAATGGCAAAAGAGGCCCAAAAAGCCCATGAGGAGAAGCATGCCTTAAAAAGCCAAATTTTCCAGATGGAAAAGGAATTTCAAAAACTCACTGAAGAGAATAATTCCTTCAAAATTAGATTGGAGCAAATGGAGGCTAATGACTTTATGAGAAATCAAGATACTATAAAACAGATCCAAACAAATTATAAAATATAAGGCAATGTGAAATACCTCATTGGAAAAACCACTGACCTGGAAAATAGATCCAGGAGAGATAATTTAAAAATTATTAGACTACCTGAAAGCCACAATCAAAAAAAGAGCCTAGACAACATCTTTCAAGAAATTATCCAGCAAAATTGCCCTGATATTCTAGAACCAGAAGGCAAAATAGAAATTGAAAGAATTTGCTGGTCACCTCCTGAAAGAGATCCCAAAAAGAAAACTCCTAAGAATATTATAGCCAAATTTCAGAGTTCCCAAGTCAAGGAGAATATACTGCAAGCAGTGAGGAAGAAACAATTTGAGTATTGTGAAAACGCAATCAGGATAACACAAGACCTAGCAGCTTCTACATTAAGGGATCAAAGGACTTGAAATATGATATTCCAGAGGTCCAAGGAGCTAGGATTAAAACCAAGAATTACCTACCCAGCAAAGCTGAACATAATACTTCAGGGGAAAATATGGTCATTCAATGAAATAGAGAATTTCCAAGCATTCTTGATGAAAAAACCAGAGCTGAACAGAAAATTTGACTTTCAAATACAAGAAGCAAGAGAAGCATGAGAATATTCCTGACAGTAAACAGGAAAAAGAAATCATAAGGAACTTACAAAGTTGAACAATTTACATTCCTACATAGAAAAATGATAATTGTAACTCATGAGACCTTTTCTCAGCATGTGTAGGAGAGTGTATGTGTATATAAATATATATTAATATTCAACTCATCGGGCACAGGATGAGTTGAATGTGAATGACTGATATCTAAAATAAAATTAAGAGGTGAGAGAGGAGTATTTTGGGAGAATTAGAAAGGGAGAGATAGATTAGGGTAAATTATTTCATATAAAAGAGGCAAGAGAATACTGTTACAATGGAGAGGAAGAGCAGGAAGGTGAAAGGGAATGGATCAACCTTACTCTCATTCAATTTGGCTCAATAACATACACATTCAATTGGGTATCTTACTCTACAGGAAAGCAGGTGGTGATAGAAGGGAGAGCAGATGGGGGGAGAGGGTAGTTAGAAGCAAACACTTTTGAAAAGGGACAGGGTCAAAGTAGAAAATAGAATAAGTGGGGGGTGGGATAGGATGGAGAGAAATATAGTTAGTCTTTCACAATATAACTACTATGGAAATATTTTGTGTAACTACACATGTACAATGTATGTTGAATTGCTTGTCTTTCCAGTGGAAGTGGGTGAGAAGGGAAAAAGGGAAAGACCCTTGTAATAGTAATCTGTTTAGCAGGATACTTAGCACTTAGTACTAAGTGCTAAGTGTGGAAGGGGCAAACCCTGTCCCATTGTTGAGAAGGCATGAACTCCCCTGTTGATGTGGAAGAAGGGGATTGGCTGAGGTGTGTATATAAGCAAGAATTCCAGAGACAGACAGACAGAATTGGAATGTTG
>CM053581.1:533156393-533173350 GCA_028627135.1 Pseudochirops cupreus
TTATAAAGCTGTAAAGCCAAGCAGGAGCAGCTTTCCAGAGGACCGTTGCTGTGAATATCTTCAAGGTTCTGATTACACAGTATAGCAAACTCTCTATTTATCCAGTAACAAATTAAGGCAAAATATTCACAGAAATCAAAGTACAGCATTCACAATATTATAACTTAACAACTTATCACCAAACTGGCCACATAGTTTTCACCAAAGTGATCACATAGTTTTAAGCAAAAGGTAACATTAATTTAGTAACAGTCATTTAGTAAGTCCTTAATTCAATCATCCTTAAGGAGGCAAGCCTCCTTAATTGACATAAAGTACAAAGGTCAAAGTCCTCCCCCCACCCCCCAGGTCACATTGTCTTAATCTCTTCAATCAAAAAGTCCTCTTTCTTCTTAATTGGAAGCAGTCCTTAACTCAATCATCTAAATATAAAGGTCAGAATTCTCCACAGCTAGTAAATCATGATCTTCTCAGTTTGCATTAAATACCCAGAGAGAGGTCTTTTCATCTTGACTCCAGGCTGGCTCTCTGCTTCCATGGTTCCCCTTCCATGGTCCCAGCTCCTGCCAGCTTCTTGTTGTCCAGCTCCTTGTTCAGTTCCTGTTCCATGCTGAAGCTCACAGTGTCTAGTCTACCTCAAGTCCTTCACAGTTTCTGTTACTGGGAAGACAAAGCTTAACAAAGCCACAATAACATTCATTCACACTTCCAGGATCCTCATCAATTCACTTTCTGCCTGAGAAATCAACATATACTTAACAACAAGGTCTGAGGAATCAACATAAATCATCAGTATAGTCCCAGGACCTCTGAAATCATAAGCAAGACCCTTCTCCAGGATTTCTGTAAACATACAACAATAAAATTCTCTTTCAGGCCTTCTAAAACAGCAGTATGGTCCCAGAGCTTCTGTAACAATAGCACCATCCTCTATCAGCAGACAACTCTGACAAAGTAACATCAAAACAGACAAAATATTGACACCACAGCCATGCCTCCTTCCAGTTCTCCTCTCTTCTCATTTCTCAGTTCTTTTCAATTCTCAGTTTAGGCCTCAGTTCTCATTTCTCTTCTCAGTTCTCAGTTCAGTTCTCAGTTCTCTTCTCTCTCTCCAGCAGTAGCAGCCCAGCCTCCAGATGCCCGCTCCCAGCATTTCTGGACTCTCTCAGCTTGGGCTTTTCCTTCTATATGGTATTAGCTCCTCCCTGTTCTGCCCCTTCTAGTTACATCAACAAGTCCATCCCACTGTGGGATTCCCTAGTTCTGGGTCTTAATACTTGACACAATCATTAACCTGAAACAAGGTGCTAAGGACCTGTTTGATTGCAAATACAAGGGCCAGGGAAGATCTTCAAATTACCATTACAAAAGCTCAGGTCTGACCATGTCACTTTCCTCTCCAAGTAGCTCCAGTGGCTCTCTCTTGCCTCCAGGGATCAAATACAAACTCATTTGTTTGACTTTTAAAACTCTGCCCAAACTAGCTCCAACTTATTTCATAAGCCTATCTCACTTTACTGTCCATCATGCATTCTAGGTTCCAGTCAAACTGGCTTACACACCATGCCTCACAAGTGATGTTCTATCTCCCACCGTCATATATTTGTATAGGTTGTCCCTGGTGCCTGGAATGCTCTCCCTCCTTACTCCTTCGTCTTAGAATTCTAAGCTTCCTTCAAAGCTCAGCTTAAGCACCTCTTCCTACATGTGACCTTTCTTGATCTCCTCTACCCCCACTCCCACTTGCTAGTACCATTTTTGCCCCAAATTAATTTGTTTACTTTGTATATATATGTATATACATATATACATATATGTATATGCATATATGTATATATATTTAGTATGTAATGTGTATATATATATATGTAGTATATATATTTGCATCAATATACACAAATACATACACATACATATGATGTTTCTCCTGATCGAATGTAAGCTCTTTGATGGCAATGACTGCTTCAGTTTTGTCTTTGCATCCTCAGTCCCTAGAATGGCTACCTGTACAAAGGAGGTTATATAATGCACATTATTTCATTTGATCCTCACCACAGTTGTGTGGGGTGAGTTATATGGGCATTATTACCCCTGTTTTACAGATGGGACACACTGTAACTCGACTCCAACATAGTGATGTCATTTTGGTGTTCTTTGAGAATGAGAAGAAAGGACAACAACCAACCAACCAACAGATGGAAAGTCTCAGGGGAAATAAGTGGCTTGCTCATATTACATAGCTGGTAAGCATAACGTGAAATTCCAACCTGGGTGTGTCTCTGATTTCTAAGCCTAGTGTTCTCTCTACTATGCTATACTTGCTACTCTGAAAGTAACCACATTGAGGAAATCTTGGAAATTTTTGTATTCTTATCATTAAGTTCAACCTCTTTTTGGGTCATCTTTATCAATGAACAATGAAAAATAAATATATAATTTTAATTTACTATAGAAAAATCTGACTTGTCTCATACTGGGATAACTGAACCCAGGATTTCATTGATATAGGGAACTCCCTTTACCAATGAAGATTGGCATCCTCTCTGCAACATTAGAGTTTTAGAGAATTGCCTAGCACACTGAGAGGTTAAATAATTTTTCCAAGGTCACACGGCCAGTATGTGTCCAATGTGAGACTTGAACCCAGCTTTGCTGGATTTAAGGTAAGACATTGTTACTTCTATTCCAGGTAAGATATTATTATTACTTCTCTTTCTGAGCTAACTTTTAAACTTTTATATGATATTTTAAAAGTTCAGATGCCATTTCTCACAATATAAATGCTGAAAGGAAGAGGGAACTGTCAAAATATGCCAGTACAGAGTAAGCTTGAATATAGACACAGACAGAAGTAAGAGAAGGAGTCTTAGTCATTCAGTTGTATAGTTTAGGAGGGCTACCGGGTTGAGGCTACCCCTGCCACTCTAGCCCATGCTCCAATTATGAAGCCAGGCCATCCAAAGATTTTCTTATCTTTATCTTTCAGTAAAAGTCACTCAGCTGAGCACCTAGTCCCATACTCCCCCATGCCAGTCAAATACACATTTCTAGTAGATCACCTAGTCTCTGAAGTAGCACAACCCTTGACCTTAGATCAAGAGATGATTGTGAACACCCCATATTACAAAAATGGTAACACAAAGGGAGGAAAACCTAGTCTTGAGCCCTAAGAACTCCATGAGAGTTTCCAGTCACCAGTTTCATCTGTTTTCTCTTTTGCACTGGCCTACTTTTTCTGACAACACTCTCTGCTGGTCTAATCCAAGATACACTAGACCCCTTCCTGAGGAAGTAGGTATAGTCATTTGATCTAAGAAAGCAGGGGTCATTCATTAGACTCAAATATATGTCACCTTAGTTCTTCAAATAAGTTAGAAGCTATATCTGTCCCCTCCCATAAGAAACAGGAACTTTGCAAAGAAGTCCATTTGGGGGGTTCTCTATCCACTTTCCCAATGGTCTCAGAAAATGAGACAATACTATTCCTCAGTAAGGCTAATCATAATACCTCTGCTCTTGATCCTAATACTTATTGCCTATTCAGGGACCCCAAACCATCAGTTATTCACTCTCCTCTAAAGCACTTTCAATTTTCTCCTCTTCTTGGATCTTTTTCATCCATCTACAAACAACATAATAGAGTCTTGGACTTGGGAGTCAGCAAGACTTGGGTTCAAATCCCACCTCTGAGACTCATAAGCTATGCAATCCTGGGCAAGTCACTTAACCTGCATGGGGCTCAGTTGCCTCAAAGTCTCTTCTCATTCTAAATCCATGGTCCTATTATTTATGGTCACTCCACTCTCCATAGTCTTAAAACAATACACCTCTCTTTTTCCTTATAGTTCATCTAGCCACCATTTCATTTTTCTCCTTCCCTTAATTTCTTGAAAAAAGGCATTCATATTGGATGTCTCCACCTTCTCATTACTTAACCATCCTCTCAACTTCTTGAGATCTGGCTATGGAATCTGCTCTTTTAAAGGTCACCAGGGAAACATTACTTGTCAGATCCATATTATTTTTTCAATATTTATTTTCCTTGACTTTGCTAAAAGCTTTTTGATGCTATTGAGTACTTTCTGCCACTGTAGCTTCAGAGGGACCACACTCTCATAGTTCTTTTTTGGCCCTTCTTTCTTCTTTCTCTTTGTCATCTCTGTTTGCTCTGCATCTGTTTCCCAACGTCTAAGCAGTCCTCAAAGTTTACTCTTGGCCTTGCTAATTTCTTTGCACTATCAGGACAGCGAAGAGGCCCAGTGGGTAGAGTGGTAGAGTCAGAAAGAACAGAGTTTGAACTCTGCCTCAGACACTCTCCAGTTGTATAATCCTAAATCACTCAACATCTCTCATCTTCAGTCTCTTCATTTGTAAAGTGGAGATAATAACACCTACCTCACATGGTTGTTGTAAGGATCGAATGAGATAACGTATTTAACGTGCTTTGCAAACCTCGAAGTGCTGTGTACATGCTAGGTATTATTAGCTTGATAATATCATTTAATCTTGTGGCTTCAACTGCAATCTTTTTATAGATAGCTTTCAAGTCTATGTTCAGTCCTGATTTCTCTTCTGGAGGACATCTCTTCACTTGAATGTTCCACCATCACCTCAAATTCAACATGTCCAGACACTTTACTTCTTTTGTTCATCTTCTTCATCATCATTGTCATCACTACCATGACCACCCACCACCACCATCATCATCATGTCAATAACAAGTCAACACAAATTTATCAAGTGCTATATTTTAGGAATTTTGCTAAGTGTTGGGGAATTCAAAGAAAGGTAGTTTCATTCTAATGGGGGAGATGATGCATATATAATTAGCTACAGATAAAATATAAAGTAATCTAAGAAGGGAAAGCAATATCACCTTGAGGAGGAGCTTAGGCAAACCAGGACAGAAGACAAGTGGTAACATGGGAAACCGATTCAGAAATATTAGAAGCATCTTTGAGAGCTTAACCTTCAAGGGGACCCTGTGATATCACAAATTATTCTAAGGAGTCTTAGGAAATAGACAAATCTGCATAATTAAAAGCCTCTCTCTGCTATAGTTTCCAATCTCATTACAGTCACTGTTGATGGTGAGGTTATTTTATCCCCTTTTTTCTTTTTGATGTAGCCTTGTGCATCTGACTCGAAATTCTCACTTTTAAAAAGTGGCATTTATATAAGTGTACCAAAATCGACTCTGTGACTCATTCCAAAATGAATCACAATTTCAGAAAAAAAAGTCATCATCCACCCTACTAAATATGGTGTATTTCTGCAGTGAATACAAAAGTAAACGTGAAAGCCAGCAGGATTAGGACAGCTGAACAGCCAGAGATAAAGCCTTCTGGGCCTGGCTGTCACAGCCAAAGGGGCATGCCATTTTGAATTCTGCATCAAAGGCAGGGAAACTGCCTTAAAGCATAGGTATGTCATCCTTGAAAAATGCTTCTCTTCCTCTCCCCACCCAAAACAGGTGGCCACAAGTTCTATTTATTTTATGAGACACATTCTCCATTAAGTCAATATTGCTAAATTTATCTTGAAGGCACTTGATATGACAGCAAAAATGTATCTTTATGATTTAAAATTCAACGACATCCAGGGCAGTTTCTCTGCTCCCCAGCACCATGCCCTGTTGAGCTGTTGTAAATCAGTATAATCCACTGCATAACACCCCACCTCCCTGGAGTGTGCCACAGAACATAGCCTCAGAAAACAATTCTGAGAAATCTTAGCTCAACCTATCTGACCTTCTAGCACCACCCACTGCCTCAGAGCAGCTGACCCATCATTCTTACTTTCAATAAAAGAATGATTTGGTGAAGTGATTCTGTCTGGTAGTTTCTACTTTCCCAATGCAGGCCAAGGCTTTTGACAACCTATCGTTATCAAAAGGCCAATGTTCTTTAAGAGAAGAAAAAAACAAGGGAAGGCCCAAGAACTCTTTTGAGGTACCTAGCTTCTTTTGGTAAAATAGAGGCATCCTGCTATGCTTTTTTTTGTTCTTTATGGACATAATAATACCATCTCTCCCCTCCATCCACAAAGGTTTTATACTATTTATTTATATAAATTTATACCATTATATAAATACCTGATACAAATTTTATACCATTTTTTTAGCTGGAATAAAGATGATATTAATAAAGAGACTAAATAACGTAATTGTGGAACTGAAAGAAAATGTTTAGTCATTTCCAGTTGCGTTTGACTCTTCATGACCCCATCTGGGTTTCTTGGCAAAGATACTAGAGTGGTTTGCCATTTCCCTCTCCAGATCATTTTACAGATGAGGAAACTGAGGCAAACAGGGTTAAAGTGATTTTCCCAGGGTCATACAAGTAGTAAGTGAGAGAGGTTGGATTTGGACTTCCTGACTCCAGGCCTGGCACTCTATCCACTGTGCCACTTAACTGTCCTTAAAGAAAATGTATAATTACATTTAAAAAAAGGCCTCCACCAGGCAGGAAAAATGACAGTCTGAGTTAATGATATCTTGAAGAGGCAATCCCTTTAGTAATAATTGTTCACATTTAATAAAAAGTGTTAACGACTCCAAAATGTCACTGGGAAAATTCAAGGGATGAAGAATATGATCAAGACTTTTATAGTTTATAAGGTGATAATGGATTATTAAGAAATGGACTCCCAATAATTTTCCTTATAGTTATCTATTGACAGATACCAAATGCTTCTTGGGAGAAAACAATGCTTGCCAATTGATTGACTTTAATGTCACAGAACTTTTAAAACTTTGATTCTCCATTGTTTATCAATGAGGGTTGTACATACATAATACAAATACCTCACCCTGCCACAAGAGCTCCTCTACAGTCTAGCCCCATAATACCCGCCCAATCATGCTCTAACCTTCTGACTAGACTGTAATTGCCCTCAGGACAGAGACCATGCTTTATCCATCTTTGTAGCTCTGGTCCCTAGAAAAGTGCCTTGTACACATTAGGGAATTAGTAAGCTATCAGTAAGCATTTATTAAGTAAAATAATCCCTGCCCTGACAAGCCTATATCCTAATGACTGAGCTAAAATGGTCACATATAAATTTGGATATAATGTAAACAAAATGGATAAAAGCTGGTTTGGGGAAGGAGGGCCCTAGAAGTTGAAGGGTTGCCTAGCAAAGTCTTCACATAGAAGTTAGAGCTTGAACTAAGTCTTGAAGGCAATTAGGCACTTCAGGAAGTGAAGATGAGGAGGGTGGAGTGCTTTCTAGTCATGGGGGAAAGCCAAGACAAAGACATGGAGATGGGAGATGAAGGTATCCTATAGGACGGTGGTTCTCAACCTGTGGGTTATGTTCAATTTGTAAGAATGAAAATACATCCTGTATATCAGATATTTACATTACGATTCCTAACAATAGCAAAATTACAGTATTTTATGGTTGGGAGTCACCACAACATGAGGAACTGTATTAAAGGGTCCTGGCATTAGGAAGGTTGAGAACCACTGCTATAGGAGGAACTGCTAATAGGTCTGCTGAGCAGGATTATAGAGTGTAAACAGAAGAGTAAGAAGACTGGAAATGTGTTTTACTGATGGCAAGGATGACAGAGTAGAAAGATCATGTGAGTCCATCACTATAAAAAAACACCTGAAGTTGTATGTTTTATTGATATGATGTCAGTTGTATATAAATTTATATAAGAAGTACATAAGGATGCGAAGAGAGACTTGAGTTTGGGTTCCTGCTCTAGTACTAACAAGCAGTGCATGACCTGAGACTATTAAATTCACCTCCTTAATTCTCTGTTTAGTAGTAGGCTCCTATATTTTAAACAAAAAAAAGTAAATTAAAGATTGATGAATGGGTACTATGCACATGTTATATCTCCTAAGTAATCTTTCCATGTGTCAAAACATTTTCAATTCCCCCAGAGTTACTAACTGGTGAATATTCTTTGCCCCAACTATACTATTATTAAGGCTATACGCCAAACAAATCAAAGAAAGAGGAAAAGGATCTATATTTACAAAAATATAAAAGAAAATTAAAAATAAAAAAAGCAGCTCTTTTTTTTTGTAGTAGCCCTAACCTGGTAACTAAAAGCATGCACTCTCATTGAGGGATGCTTAAACAAATCATGGTATAGGAATATGATGGGATAGTATTGTGCCATGAGAAATGACAAAGTGAACAATTTCAAAGGAAACTGGGAAGAACTTTATGAACTGATACAGAGTGAATTGAGCAGAACTAGGAGAATAATTTACATAATGACAACAATATTATATAGAAAAACAACTTTGAAAGAATGTATAACTGTGATTTATGCAATGATAAATCCAACCTCTGAGGACTGAAGATGATTCATGCCACCCACCTTCTGGCAGAGAAGAGTTGAAACCTGGAATAAGATTTGCATTTTCAGGCATGGTCAATATGAGAATTTGCTTTGCTGAACTATGCAAGTTTGTTGTGAGTTTTTAAGATTTTTCAATGCAGGGGGTTGGGAGTGGGATAAAAAGAGATAATAATTTTTTTTGAAGTTAAAATCTTTTCTCTAAGGCTAGGTTTGCACATCATAACTAGATAGCTATATTTTTCATAAGTTGGACCTCTTAATTTAGTCTTTAGAAAAGAAAATATAGGACAACATAGACTCAGTCAATTTCTGACTTCTGAATAAACTGATCAGTAATGCCAACTGCAAAAGCTGCAACTAAAAGTAATGAATTTAAATTGAAAGGATTGTTAGGTGATTCACACAGTACAAGCAAACAAAATCCAAACTCCCAGATCACAAAATATGGTAACTTCTGCCACTGGTGATGAATTCAGAAAATGAGAAAACAACTTGGAAGAGAAAAGAATTAATTAGTTTCTGGAATTGGAGGTTGTTTCTAGAAGGAGATAATGTCTCCCATTGCTGATGTTACTCACTGTACTCTTACATCTGTCATAATGTAATTACATGATGAATAAAGATTGATGAATTGGGAATCAAAGAAGGCAGTTATGCTACAACATCAAGGTAGGTAATCCTGAATCTATCAAAAAATATTGACAAATATCAACAAATTGTGAGCTCCTTGAGAACAAGGGTTGTTTTTCGCTTTTTTTTGTATCTCCAGTGCTTAGCACAATGCCTGGGAGTAGGAATTTAACCAATACTTATGAAATGACTAGGTATCTAACAAATATGATTGGAGAAGGATGTGGGTTGGTCAAAGCTAATAGATCTATGTTGTCTTGGTATCCATATAATGTCAAAATATCCTAGAGTAAGGGTTTCAAACCCTTTTGGCATTAGGGACCCTTCTGTTGAAGCCTACAGACACTTTTTCAGAACAAAGTTTTTAAATGTACAAAATAAAATCTATATGGTTACAAAGAAACCTATTTATATTATATTGAAATACAGTTAGCAATATGTAAAAAAAAAAACAAACAAGGGGGGAGGTCACATGCCCCAGAATAAGAACTTCTCATCCATTGGAACACTGAACTAAAGAATGCAAGGTATTCTGCTAAGTGCTGTCATGCTTCTCACGATCAGGAGGAAAGATAGCATTTACTTCCTCGTAGTCTTAGTCAAAGTGGACCACATAAGAAAATATTCTACATTCAGAGACAGTAGAGATTATCTCTTCCCCTTAGTGGCTGGGAGAAGGCTTCATGGAGGTATAACATTGGAACCAAGCTTAATGTTTTTTTTTCTCCACAAAACCTGAGTTAAGATGTCCAAGTATGAACAGTACTAAGGTTTAATTATTTAATTATAGTGTGAAGTTGAGCCCTGGAGAAAAGTTATTCTTTTAATTAAAAAAAAATTCCTCCCTCCCACAATATTTCCGCCCCCCCCCCTTCCCAATCGAATAGGATTTCAGTTAGCTCACAGACAGGATCATGAATTTTAGGCTGAAAGAGATCATCAAGGGCATCAAAAGCAATCTCTTCATTTTACAAATGAGAAAACTGAGAGGCAGGGGCATTAGATGACTTGCTCAAAGTCACATAGTTATTAAGTGACAGAGGCAGGAGTTAAGCCAAGGTCCTCTGCCTCCAAAACCTTTAAGAGGAAGGCACTGAGTATTTCAGACAGTATATTTTATTAAAAGAGAAGGATTGTTCTAAAGGATACATTTTATCCATAAAATCATTCTAACAATCCCAACTAACTTTTATGAAGCACCTATTGTATACAGGGCACTATGCAAGGCACAAGGTGTGACATAAAATTTAGATAAGAAATGGCTTTAGTCTATAGGGAACTTACAGTCCTTTAGGGGGATATGACACACACAAATCATTATAATTTAAAGTAATGTTGCAAGTGGATTATAGGGGTACACAACATAGTTGCATGTAAAGTTTAAGGAAGAAATGCTTGTTGCTCACTGAGGAGATTAGGCAAATCTTCATAAAGAAGCTAGCATTTAGGTTGACCTTAAAAAACTTAGCTGAAGATATTCTGTGCTTGTGTGATAGTGTTAACAAAGACCCAGAGGTAGGAAATCATGGGGTAGGTGAAAGAGAGAGAGGCTAGTCCAATTTGGCTGCAACTAGGCTATTAGAATGAGAGCTGCCCATTTGGCAAATGGGAGGCAAAATGGAGCTATTTGATGACAGAAAAGTAGAAAGGGCTGCTTTTCCTTCTACCTTCTTATTACTGCCTATTGATCTTTCACATTCTTACACCATTGTACTGCTTTTGTAATTAGACTCAACTACATCAAAGTCCCATGACCAGACGCTACATCATATAAAATCCCTACACCTAGACAAAGAATCTCACACCCTGGGCCGAGTACTCATAAGACAAAATGGAAAAAGACCTAAAGTGAATTTGTCTTTTATTTCTTCATCTTTTGAGATATGTTTAAAAGTTTCAGTGGACTCCATTAATTTTCTTAGCATATATGCCTGAATAATGAAACTGGACCAGCTAAGGTCTACAGGTAGAATTTTTTAAATGAGGAAAATTATATATATCTATATATATATACACATATGTACATGTACATATATGTACAGATAAAACACACATATGTTACACCTACATATAATAATGTAGATATATACTATATGTAAATATAACATATAATAAATCATAATATATACTTGAAAATATACATATTTTTAAAGTATTGTTATAACCATTACATTTAGGAAATCAAGTTATTAATAGAATATTTCTTTTCACAAAATTTAAAGGCAAACCTAAAAATGCAACAGTAATATCGTTTTAAAAAAGTGTGGTGGATTATGAATTTGTGGCCATTTGGATGGGGATGAGTTTAGAAAACCCTTCATTAATAGTATAAATATAATTTTTTTTTGTTTGAATGTAAAGAGCACTCAAGGAAAAATTATTCTCAAGATAAGTGATATGACAATGCTATATACTACTATCTAGAACAATAGGTTGAATCCAGTAAAATGAAATGTGATAGAGATAACTGTTAATCCTAGTACTTCAATACTCAGGTCCCTAGGACTTGTTACCACTTATATCCATAGCTTTTGACAGCACAAGGTCCCTTCCATGCTATCATAAGGCATCAGAGAAAGATTTTAGCAGAAAAAAAAAGTGAGTATGCCATAGAATTAGAATGACATGTCCCAGCACTTGCTATGTAGAAAGGGCTTTTTCTTTAATGCCACCCCCATTTGCCTTCCCAATGTAGGCTTCACAATAATAGATTTATAATATTATAATCTCCTTTGAAGCTAACTGGAGTTGGGCTTTATCCCGCTAAACACACATGCAACCAATTCAACCCTAAAGCTGAGTTTTTCAAAAGAAATGTCACTTTTAGGTCCCTAACGCCAACTCAGCACAGCTGGACTTTGAATCAATTTCAATCAACTTCTGGTATGGCAATTGGTAAAACAATAAGGCAGTTCAATGTTTCTGATTAGCTTTTTAAAGCCCTCAGAATTTTTCTAAGATACCATCAGCAACACAGGAGACCCTTTTCCTTTTGCTTGAGAGATCTCAGTTTCAGGAGTAGAAGGGGAATAATAAAAGGGCAGTGGAGTCTACTTGAGGGAAACTTGTCCTTGTCTCTTGGCTCAAGCCCAGGAAGGGATAAGTTGAGCCCAGAGCTTTACATATGGTAGGGGCTAAATAAATATTTATTGAATGTAGTTGGATTTTAAATCCTCCCAACACACAGCAAATTGCTGGACCATAACAGGCACTCAATGAATCTTCAATGGATTATTCCTATTATTAATTAAAACAGCAACAATACTTCATGTTTCTGGAAAGTGAATATTTTCCAGGTTACAAAAACTCTTTCACATCTCTTATTGGATGCCCACAACAGCTTTGATGGGGTAGCAGGAAATGGGTGGCAGAGATTGAGGTAGCAGGGTAGCAGAGTATTGGGATTCCCATTTTAAAGATAAGAAAACTGAGCATCCATAAGATGAAAGGACTGGCTCAAGGTAACAGCATTAAGAGAAGGTAGAACTAAATGTTCTTGCTATACTTCCTTTCTTGAGTTAAATTAAATATGTATATCCTGCCTTAAGTATAGTATCTCTCCAGTCTTGCAATTCTGCCTGCCAATTCGCCCCCATTGTTTGATTTCTCCCATTCTATTCTCATCCCTCTTTAATTATGCGCATGGAATAATGAAATGATCCTTGAGATTTCTTAGTAGAATTTTAGGGATAGGGAGTAGACCTGTAATTTTATTGATGTAGGGAACTCCCAGGTAAAGAAACACCATTTACCAATGTAGTTCAGCACCCTCCCAAAAAGCAATATTCTTAGAGAATTACCTACAACACTAACTGGTAAGTGTCTTGCCCAAGGTGCATATGCCTGTAGCAGAGCTCAGATTTGAATCCTTGGCTTCAAGGGCAGCTAGCTCCCTAACCACAACTTCACCATGATAAAATAATAACTTTAAATCCCAAAGGGACTGAATTTACATCCTACAGATTACCAGAAAGAAACAAGAAGCATGACAATTGACTATGCATGAAGATACTTGAATATCCAATTCTTTAAAATCCCTATTTTATGTCATAAAATTCAGAAGACTTCCAGAAATAATTCCAGAAATTCGATCTGTCTGTGTCAAGAATCTTTTTGTTTACCTGGCCCTTTCAGTGACTCCTAGTTGCTGGTGAGCTTCGATGAGTTCCGTAAGTTGTTTCTGTAACATCACATCTTTGCCCTCAATTTGGGTAATGAATTCATGCTGCAAAAGATCAGATACGGTTGGCCGCTTCTCATAATCTTTAGTCAAGCACCTGTGCTGACAGAAAAAAAATATGTAATTATCAGATAAATTACACATAGTTTTAAAACTATCATGCAGGTTCTTTAATTTTTTTGGTAATTACTTTGACTTGCTATGGAAATGCATTTTTCCCAAATGCTGAACCCAACAAGCTAGCTCAGAAACATCAAGGAGTAGGATGATAAAATGGACATTTGTGGAAATGAAGGAATCTGTGAGTCATTATATTGTAGGAATGCCATCTTTCCAATGAAATACTAACTCCCTATTTCCCTTCTGTGTCTCCAGTGAAAATTCTCTTTCAGAAGTCTTCAGCTGAAGATAAAATAAACCAACCATAAAGACAATTAACTTTTGGTAGTTATTTAAAATAAACTTTACAATTTCTTTTCCATGATGTTTTACTTGGATCTCACTTAATCTTCCACATCCCTCTTTTGCCAAAACTTACCATTATTTTGAAGAGACAAAAGAATGAGATGTTTGATCCCAGTGTAAATTTTAAAGCTCATTTTGAAATACAGAAATCTCTAACTTTCAACACTTCTCCCCCACCCCAACTCATATTCATTAGGACTAGAGGATCATAGATCAGGGGCTAGAAAGGATCTCTGAGGCCACCTCATCTATCCCCCTCAGTTTTATAGATAAAGAAAACAAGGCTGACGGGGATTTGAGTGACTTGCCCAAGGTCATGCAGGTAGTAGTAGATGTGAGATTTGAATTCAGGTCCTTTGACTCCAGAGAAAGTGCTTTATCTACTATGCTAAATGTTAGAAGTCTTTCTAGTACGTGGGATGATGATATTCATCTTTTAAACCCAGTTGCCAGGTGACCAAAAGCATCAATAGCATCATTTAAAAAATTTATTCATTTACTTTTAGTTTACAACATTCAGTTCCATGATCCCTTGAGTTTTAAAATTTCTCCCCCTCCCTTTCTTCCCTGCCATGGCGGCATACAATTAAATATAGGATCTAAAAATACCTTCACATTAAACATTAGTCAAGTTGTAAAGAAGGATTATAAGCAATGAAGTGAACAATGAGAAAGAAGAAACAAAACAAAAAAAAAGAGAGAGAGAGAGCAAGTAATTTGCTTCAATCTGCATTCAGATTCTGTTGTTCTTTCTCTGGATGTGGATATCCCTTTTCCATCATGAGTCTTTTGGAGTTATCTTATAACCTTGCATTGCTGAGAGGAACCCAGTCTATCAAAGTTAGTCATCACACATACGATGTGTCTGTAATTGTGTTCAAAGTTCTCCTGATTCTGCTCTCCTCACTCAGCATCAGATCATATAAATCTCTCCAGGTTATTATGAAGTCCATCTGGTCATCATTTCTTATAGCACAATAGTATTCCATTACATTCATATACCACATCTTGTTTAGCCATTGCCCAACTGATGGGCAGCCCCTTGATTTCCAATTCTTTGTCACCATAAAAAGAATTGCTAAATATAAATATTTTTGTACATTTGGGTCCTCCTCCCACTTGTATGATCTTTTTGGAATACAATCCTAGAAGTAGTATTGCTGGCTCAAAGGTTATGCACCATTTTATAGCCCTTTGGGCATAATTCCAGATTGCTCTCCAGAATGGTTGGATTAGTTCACAACTCCACCAACAACGCATTAGCGTTCCATTTTTTCCCATATACTCTCCCAGATTTATCATTTTCCTGTTTTGTCATCTTAGTCAATCTCACTGGTGAAATGTGGTACCTCAGAGCTGTTTTGATGTGCATTTCTCTAATCAATAGTGATTTAGAGCATTTTTTCATATACTTATAGGTATCTTTAATTTCTTCCTCTGAAAACTGCCTCTTTGTATCCTTTGACCATTTATCAATTGGAGAATGACTTATATTCTTATAGATTTGACTCAGTTCTCTGCATATTTTAGAAATGAGGCTTTTATCAGAGATGCTGATTATAAAAATTCTTTCTCAATTTTCCACTTCCCTCTTAATCTTGGTTACATTGGCTTTATTTGTATAGAAACTTTTCAACTTAATGTAATCAAAATTATCCATTTTGCATTTCATAATGCCCTCTAACTCTTGTTTGGTCATAAAATCTTCCCTTCTCCATAAATCTGACAGGTAAACTATTCCTTGCTCTCCCAGATTGCTTATAGTATCAGCCTTTGTAAGTAGATCATGAACCCATTTAGACTTTAAGCATCATTTGTCTTATGACTAAAAACACAGAGGGCAGCTGGGTGGTGCAGTGGATATAGGGTCAAGAGGACCTGAGTTCAAATATGACCTTAGACACCTACTAACTGTGCGACCCTGGGTAAGTTTCTTAATCCTGTTCTCCTCAGTTCCCTCATGTGTAAAATGAGCTTGAGAAGTAAATGGCAAGGCACTCCAATATATTTGCCAAGAAAACTCAAAATGGGGTCATGAAAAGTCAGACACAACTAATCAACTAAACAACAACCGCAGCAGCACAGATGTGTAAGATGGTGGACCAGGGTTATGGTGTTCATAACCATGGACCAGAACAATGCTTTAGACCCCTTAGTACCATCGTCTATCCAAGTGTGCTAATCCATTACATGATGTACTGCCCAAAGAAATCCTAACCAATAGTATTCTTGCCATGGAATTCAGAATGCACTGGGTGACTGACTGTTTAAAAATAATAGTTGAATCTATCCTATTTTTGTGGGGATAGGAAAGGATCTAGTAAAAAAATAATCTCAAACTGAAGGAATTTAAGAAGATTGCACAATTCTGATGATGTAATGATAATGTAGCTCTGTATCCTTCTGTGGTTTTAAAAAAAAAGAACCCCCAAATGTTTGACTTTTCTTTATAGTTAAAAAACTATCGGGGCAGCTAGGTGGCTCAGTGAATAGAGCACTGGCCATGGAGTCAGGAGGACCTGAGATCAAATTTGTACTCAAACACTTGACACACTTACTAGCTGTGTGACCTTGGGTAAGTCACTTAATCCTAATTGCCTTGCCTTCCCTCCTCAAAAAGAAAACAACAAAAAAAACCCCTATCACTTTGGTACCTGTAGGTACCTGTTAGTAGGATGTTTCAGTCAAAGTATGAAAACGGACTAGAAACTATATAATTTGCCTTTTGCACCTAAATTCATCAGTCAAGTCTACTAAGAGATCACTAAGATATGAAGAAGATATCAATGAAAATTTTGCACTTTCTGCTCAGAAATTTTCCTAATTATATTGAGGTCTGTGCAATAATATTAGAGTCTTAATTCCTTCCAATAATTTAAGGGAAAACTTAGAAGTAGATCACATAATTCATCTTTCTTTAAAAGTCCTAAGATTTTTAGACCTTAGGTTGTTTATACAACAGTAAACTAATGTTTTGGAAAGAGTGATATCACATGCCATCAATAGCCAGGTGGCACAGCTGAATGCTGGACTTGGAGTTGGGAAGACCTGAGTTCAGATCTGGCCTTAGACACTTATTAGCTGTGTGACCCTGGGCAAGTCACTTAATCTCTGCATGCCTGAGTTTCCTCATTTGTAAAATGAGGATAATAATATCTTTCAAGTTCTATTTTGGTCTCTGGTTCTAGAATATCCGGGCAATTCTCCCTAAGAATTTCTTGGAAGATGCTTTCTAAGTTCTGTTTTTGATCATGGCTTTCTGGTAGTCCAATAATTTTTAAGTTGTCTCTCCTGGATCTGTTTTCCAGGTCAGTGGTTTTTTCAAGGAGATATTTCACATTGCCCTCTATTTTTTC
>CM053581.1:533173850-533194198 GCA_028627135.1 Pseudochirops cupreus
GGTTCGCAGTGCTGATATGGTTCCTCATAGCCGAGCTGACTTTAGTGGGAAGTATCTTTGTGTGCGTTTTGGAGTTCCAGGATTGGTTTAGAGTCCTATTTTGTGGGTATTTTGGGGTGGCTATGTGAGAGCTGCGATATGTTGCGCCTGCTAAGCTGCCATCTTGGCTCCGCCCCCCAGGATAATATATCAATTACTTTCCAGGATTGTCATGAGAATCAAATGAGATAATATTTGTAGCATATAGTGGGCACTATGTAAATACTTATTGACTAACATCAGTATGTGTAATTTCTACATTTGCTCCACGCTATTTCCCACTTTTGCTGTGAAGGGAATTTTCCAGTTCAAATTCTCCTAGACTGAGCATCAAAAATCAGGCTATATTTCAATTTCTTTAAGGTGAGGAGGGATAGCAGAAGTCAAGGAATAGGAGCCTGGTAGTATGGAAAGAATGCTGGATTTGTGTCAAAAGACCTGGGTTCAAATTTCAACTATTCTCTATGACTAGACACTCTTTTGTTATGCCTGTTAAGGGCCCCTCCAGCTCTAATTTCTATGAGAAGATAGGTTTGGGGGTAGATAGTGGAATATACTTACTTTTCACTTTTGCATTTATTTTTTGTGTTTGTCAGCTAGCCTATTCTGTGACAGGGCTGGTTTGGGGTTGAGGGGGGAGATGCTTGAAAATACTCCTAGCTTATTGTCAGTTCTCTAGATACTTCCAACAATGTCAACATTATATAGACATATTAATCATTGACTAATTTTGACTAAGTTTTATACTCAAAAGGGCAGCTGAACAGAAAATAATAATAAATAAGTCTAAAAAGCAATTTCAGAAACCTCATTGCCTTTGAACTTCACAAGAACTTTGTGAGTTAGGCAGAATAGGTATCAGGCCACCCATTCTACAAAAGAGGAAACGGAGGTGAAGTGATTTGTCCAAGATCACAAATTTAGCATGTGCCAAGCTATCCAGATCTTCTGACTCTTATTCCACTGTTCTTCCCTTTAGAATATGTGCGTGGGTGTGTGTGTGTGTGTGTGTGTGCGTGTGTGTGCATGTATGAGAGAGAGAGAGAGTGTGTGACTAGATAGTCTAGTGGAGTTATGGTGAGAAAATAGGTGGCCCCACAAAAGAAAACTACACATGATGCTAAGTTTATTATTTTTGAGTAATAGTGAATCTACTATGAGATTGAATGAATGAAATTTAAGATGTTTTACAAATAACATAAGCAATACTACAAAAGTGATCTGTTAAATACTTTGTAAATGGGAAAGAGGAAAAATAAAATGTGAGAATATTTTTGGTATTTCAGTAGGACACAGGACAAATCTGTAGTATATGTAAAGTTCTGATGACTACTGACATTTGGGGTTCTATTACTTCTGTCACATGCCTGAGGAACCAGGGAAGGGCTCAGAAGGAGCTGTTAAAGCTGCAGTGGTTGCTGACTTTGACCAGTATCACTGCTCAGACCTTTAGTGTATTCTGTGTGTAAGACCACAGGCAGATTATAGCACAGTCTAGTAAACAAAACTTAGGGATACATGCAACACTGGACAACGTGGATACAAGATCACCCACCAAATCAGACACCAATGAATGATTTGCTAGTAAACAGTTTTACTTGTCTCTCTTGTTCTCTCCCATGTATATGTTATTAGTGTTACTTAACTCCGCTGTCACAATACAATGAACCAGACTGACATTAACCCAGTGGCCATAGGCGATAACTTCTCCCTTTCTACCCCCATACCAACTGCCCTACCTTCCTGATTACAGCAGCAGTGAATATGATAGCATTTTTCATATAAAGAGAACATGCTCTGATTTTAAAAGAACACTCTATTTTTACTCACTTGTTAATGAAGTCATTGAATTCTGCTGTCCACAGTTCTGGTTGTCTTAGGGTTGGAGGTGGACTTCTATAAAAAAATAAAAATTCAATCACATACATGAAAAAGGAGAATGAACAAGATAAACTGAGTAGTGGGCATCTGAGGAATCACTGGAATCATCCATTCTAAGAGGCAGCTCTAACCCAGTACTGCCATCACTTTTCAAGCATGTCCACAAATACAAAAGAAGATAATTAACTATTAATCACTATTCATATATAATGACAGATTCCATGTTTTCTTGCAAGCCTGGAATATTTGACCCATTTTTCTAGCTGTTAACCATATTTTCAAAAGTGAATCTTTTTGTAATTACCTGATGGTATTATGCAATGATGACAGACAGCATGGAAAAATAGACAGCCCTTCACCACAAAGTCAGGAAATCTGTACTTGAGATCTGCCTCTGATATACATGAAATGTATGACCTTAAGCACATTAGAGCACACTTAACAAAAATCACAGTGCCCCAGCTTAAGACTATTAAATAAGGGTTGATTATCCACTATCAGTGGAGACTTTCTTTTTTTTAAAGTTAATTTGTTTATTTACTTTTAGTTTATATCATTCAGTTCCACAATGGCTTGAGTTTCAAATTTTCTCCCCTTCCCTCCACCCCGCCCCCCCCTCCAGGATCATGTAGTCAAACATAGAATCTACAAATGCTTTCACATTAAACATTAGTCAGGTTGTAAAGAAGGATTATAACCAATGGAATGGACAATGGAAAAGAGGAAACAAAACCCAGAAAAAGAAAGAGAGCAAGTAGTTTGCATCAATCTGCATTCAGACTCTGCACCTCTTTCTCTGGATGTGGATATGTGTAACGCCATGCACTAGCAGATCCCCAAAAGAATATGACTGTGAACAGTTTTTAAAGTTCTGATTACATAGTATAGTGAATGCTCTTGTTTATTCCATTACAAATCAAGGCAAACATTCACAACAAATCACAATATAATATGCACAATACAATAATCAGTACTTATTCAATCAATTCACAATACAATAATCAATCTTCCACTCATGGGACAATTATAGATTAACTTAATCAGTCATTTATCTAGCAAACAGTCACTAAATACAATCATTAGAAAAATTACACAAACTCTCCACCCCTCGGTGTCCAGCAAATTTCAGTTTCATCAGGCATTCTATATCTGAGGAGAGGTTTTTTCTTCATCTGACTCAGCATAGTCTCTCAGATTCCCTGGATCCCCTTCCATGGTCCCAGCTCCTTCCTGAATCCACCAGTCACCTGGATTCAGAGGCAGACAGCTCCCAGCTCCTTGTCCAGTCCTCTGGGCAGTTCTTGTTACACATTGAAGTTCACAGGGTCCAGCACATCTCAAACCCTTTACCACTTCTGTTGCTGGGAACTCAAGGATCCACCAAGCCACAAACAAACAAAGGCTTATCATGGTCATGCTTCTTCAGTCCTCCAGCAGTTTGGCTGGCCCTAGGACCTAAAAGGAGTCTTAACCTTCCAGATGGCAGCAACTTCAGCCTTCACCAGATTCTGGTCTCAAGAAAAACTCCAACTCAGTTCTCAGTCAGCTTCCAGATGTTGGGAGAGTAAATATCTCTCTCTCCCTCTCTCCCTCTCTCTGTCTCTCTCTCTCTTTCTCTCTCCCTCCATCTCTCTCTCTCTCTCTTTCTCTCTCTCTCTCTCTTTCTCTCTCTCTCTCTCTTTCTCTCCTCTCTCTCTTTCTCTCTCCCTCTCTTTCTCTCTCTCTCTCTCTCAGCCAGCTTCAGTCTCCACAATTCTTCCTCCACCAGGAGCCACCAGGAGGAACATTGCTGGTTCTAATTCTCTCTCTCTCTGGAATTCTTCTTATATACACACACTGGCCTCCTGTCTCAGCCAACCCCCTCCTGCCACATCAGCAACAGGAGGAGTTCACGCTCTCTGTTCACACAGGAGATGGAGTTCATACCTCCTGCTTTACACAGGAGACAGAGTTCGCACCTTCTGCCTCTCTCAGGAGGTACTTAGCCATAAGTTACCAAGGGCTAAGTATCTGCTAAATTGATTACTGTTACAGTATATCTTTCCATCATGAGTCTGTTGGAGTTGTTTTATAACCTTACATTGCTGAGAGGAGCCCAGTCTTTCAAGATTAGTCATCACACATACATTGTGTCTGTAACTAGACAAATTTCTCCTGGTTCTGCTCTTCTCACTCAACATCAGTTTATATAAGTCTCTCCAGTCTGCTCCTCATTTTTTATAGCACAATAGTATTCCATTACATTCATATACCACAACTTATTTAGCCATTCCCCAATTGATGGGCATCTCCTTGATTTCCAATTCTTTACCACCACAAAAAGAGCTTCTATAAATATTTTTGTACATATGGATCTTCCTCCCACTTCTATAATCTCTGTGAGATACAACCCTAGAAGTGGTATCAATGGGTCAAAGGGTATGAAATTATTTATAGCCCTTTGGGCATAGTTCCAGATTGCTCTCCAGAATGGTTGGATCAGTTTACAACAACTGGAGAGACTTTCAACACTGAAACTTCTATCCCCATATGATGAGGAAATAATTTCAACAATGGGAGAATGGCAGAATAAAGAACTCTAACAAGAAATTCTCATACCCAAGTTCTGTACCACAATATGTGTGGAGGGTCAGTAGTAGGAGAGGTGTCCTCAAATAAACTTTTTAAAGGTCAAGTTATGTGGCAAAGAGTTGAAGGAAGAAGACTTTGGACTTTAAAAAACAAGGCCTCATGGGGAAAAGACTTCTGGGATACCAGCCCTTGTGGCAGAGACAGATATATCTGAATTCAATGAAACAGATGCTGGTGAGTCCACATTTGGGGCAAAGAACAGGCTTAGGAAAAGCTCATCTAGGAAAGGGGAGAAGAAAACACACCAAGTGTAGTCGCTTATTATTTTAACTAATTATTCTTGTTACTTAGGTTCTAAGCTCAATTCTTTCTACTTACTAAAGGAGGGTAAAAGTTGCCTAACTCTTTAAATTTTGGCATGCTGAGGAAAAGTTCTGATTGTTTTCACACTAGTTACAATTATGGCAATTGAAAAATAAGGTTGAATACTAGGAAAATATTTTTGATCAAAAGATATGTAGAAGTCTTCCAAGCACAAGAATAGAAATTCTCATCCTAAAAGATTTTTATAAAGAACAATGGATGAATGGGAGATACTAAGTATGGTGTGTAGAAGGGGACAGAATAGAACACATTTCTGCAGTTTTTAATCAGTTTGACAGAATTAATAGCAGGAATAACTAAAAGTAAGTTAATGAACAATACTATTAACCACATGTGTGGCTCTGAATACCACTTAAAATTGCTTTGTATCAATTTCTTTCATTTGAAAGAAAGCAGGTCTTTTTTTCTTCTTGAAATGCTCACGAATACAAAGGGACCCCACATGAAAACAAGAACATTCCAATTTTGTAATCAAGTAACACTGATCAACCATGATAGCTAAGTTTTCCTGAAATATTGCTTTATGTTCATTTCAATAGCATTTTGTTTTCATTAGTGAAATGGAAATACTGTCTCTAGTTCCACATTACTCCCTAAATAGCTTATAATGAAGTTAATATACAGTTTGTACAGGCTAATCAAAGAAAAGTGCAGCTCCTTATGTGCTATAGATCTCACCCCAAAGCTCCTTTTAGAAACTTCAAGATTATTTGGAGATTTGAGTTGCACATTAAATGAATAAATTCTTATCCCTAAGGTTCTATGCTTTTTGCTTTGAAAATTATTCCATCCCTAGAAATTTATCCTTTTGTCTTATAGTTGGGAAGAACCAAAGTTCGGCTTTGTTTCCAGGCACTTCCAGTCTCAATGGCTTTTTGAGATTTTTCTTTTAAAAATCATTTCTAGAATTAGTACCCTCAGAGTCCTATTTCAGAGATATACTGGTGTTAGAAAATGCTGAGTGATGACTAAAATGATATGATTTCCAGAATTATTACCCTCTCCAGGAATTGCTTGCAAGGGTGATTTAAACTATAATTAAAATGGTCTACTCCATGTAGTGTGGTTCAATGAGTAAGGAATATCACTCCAAGTTAGGAGAAGTAGGTTTTATCTTTGCCACAAACAAGGAAATGAGAATGAAAGGCAAGATGAATGATTAGCTTCTGAGAGTAAACTATGCCAAAAGCATTCACTGGTTAAAAAAATTCTTGGCCTAGGTAGGTCCAACTTTTGTTTTTGATGGTTAAGTTTAATCAGCTGCAAAACAGGGAAAATATTTTTTTAAAATAACAGATAAAATTTGCAATATATTTTGGAATCTTTATCTAAGGGCTCTATGATATTTACTGGCCCAAGTAATCTCCAACATCCCATAAAACTTGAAGATTCTAAGATCCTGGGATCTAAAATACTATAATGGGTAGCACCAGGATTAAGAAACCTTAGTGGTTCCTTATTGTCTCTAAGCAAAATAAGATTTTCCTCTTTAAGGCCTTTGCAATCTGGCTCCAATTTATCTATTCAAACTGACTTTTCATTTCTCCCCCTATGCATGATGGGCCATCTGTCCTGCCCTACTATCTGTTCCTTATACATTACAACATTCCATGTTCTGCTTCTGGTTCCTTGAGTAGACTGCCTCTCATGTTTGGAATGTTCTTTCTCCTCACTTCCACTTTGTAGGATTCCTAATGTTCTTCAAAGCATGGTTCAGGTACTACCAACTAAATAAGGTCTTTTCAGGTTCCCCAGATATGTGTGCATTCTATGTATTTGCAGATATTTTGCACATGCTAATATGTATTTATGTTGTTTTCCTCAGCAGAACTTAATTTTTTTTCTGGGCAAGGACTGTGTTTTTTATATCTTCAACTATCTAGAATGATGTCTAGTAAATGTTGATTTGAATTAAATTAAAAGGATAAGAGATAAGAGTCCAGGCATATGATGGAAAAACCAAGTCCAAATTTGATTGCTCAGGTCACCTACTAGCTTGGTTCCACAGAAAATATATTAAAAACATTCAAGTAATTTTTCTATGCAGAAATCAGGCACACCAACTTGACTTTTTAGCAATGAATTTGCTTCATTCCATTCCACTATGGATGAGGCTTTTTACTCATGCAGCAATTTAAATGAATGATACCCTTCCTCCAATGAGGAGAGGGATAACAAGAGTGATGTGGATGGGATGGTTGATTTCCAAGGATGCAATGCTGCTGAAGACAAAAAAACACTCACCAGCTTCAAAGACTCATTCTATTTTATAAAATTCATTGTACTTCAAGCAGAAAAATGAAGCTACTCAAGTAGAATCAAAATGATGATCCTAAGCATTTGCCTCAATATGTTGAAAAATGGCTTAGTATTCCCATTCTTGACTATTCAATGATATTGTATAAAATGTTCAATAGGTAGAAAGATTTTGGTGAATGGATGCTGTACACAAAAGGTTTTGTCCCCTTACCTTGGTATTTTGAATAGTGCTCTCATAGGGTGCAGATCAGCAAAAGGTGGGTCTCCATCTCCTAGCTCAATGGCTGTAATACCCAAAGACCACGCATCACATCTGGCATCATAGGTGCTATCCAGCTGTTGCTCACACGCAATGACCTAGTAGAGAACAGCAAAGAGAAAGAGCCAAATTCTCAGATTTTACTTAAGAATCCTGTTTGAGGACTGAACACAAAAGTAGTTTCCATCTGATACTTCAACACAATTACAATGGATAGGTGACATGTGGGAAGGTGAATCTAATCAGAGGTCATAATTGTCAGACTACTTTATGTTCCATATGCAAAATAATTTATTCTGACCAGACTATATAAACAAAATTAATTAAACTACACATATCCTCCACTCCAGCCAGGCGGAACTCTTACTGTTACTCTCCTCTTTGGTTTTCAGTGATTTGGAGTCTACCCAGCTCAAGCACCACTTCTTCTATTAAGGCTTATTTATTATCTATCTATGTACATGATGCATTTTCCCCTGACTTCTCTGATAGATATAAGTTTCCTAAAGGCAGAGTCTATTTCATATTGTCTTTGTATCCCTAGTGGCTACCTGATGCCTTTCATGTCATAACTCCCCCAGTAAACATTTAATTGCTGGATCGAAGGGAGTCATTCTAGTAATTTTTCCCCAACTTTGAACTCTTACAGGATTAATTATATTTACTAATCACTAGACAAGCATGAGGTAATGAGAACTTGCACTAGCTTCAGGATAGTTGAGAGAAAGAGAAGAGATATGACAATAGCAGAATCACAAAAGGTAAGATTTGAGAGAGATCTTGGAGATTCATCTGTTTCATTTACAGAATGCTCTCTCCCTCAAATTTAAGAACTTTTCTGAAGGTCAGATAACCAATAAGACAGCTGTCATCAAACTGTCATTGGGTATTGCTTCATAATTTATTATTAAGTAGAGAGGAATGGTCAGAGAGATTGGGCAGGCAACCAAGAGAAGGTAAACCTGATAATCATGAGAAAGCAGAATTTCCAGAAACTTAAAGGTTTTACTTTTTGCTTTTAAATTTTGTAAATGGCAGCCAACAGAAAAGATGGAAATGTACATTCTGGGAATGCTATCTATATCATGGCCAGATCACTTACATAAAGGTCTATGATATGATATTTATAATGAAGATGCATTAAAATCTCTAGAACCCCATTTTCTTATGCTGTCCATTTTTATCTTTGGAGCTGACAACTTTCAGATCTAAAATATTAGACATAATTGGTGACACCAAAATACTCATCACCAAGGGAGGGTTCCTTGGGGACCATAAAGCAGACAAGTAAATCACTACTAAGATATTTCGCCAAAAAATTCCATGAAGTAAAAGCCCTGGGATTTATCCATCAAACTGGTTGACAGACATATTGGTATTTGTGGATTCTGTGGATGTTAAACCAAAACCTGATTCAAAGAAGGCATCTCCTTGGAAAACAATATTTCTTTAAAATCTGCTACATGAAAATCACTGTGTTAGGAGATGTGAGTAAATAAAGGGAGAGATCAGACATAGCTCTTGCCTTCAAGGAACTTACCATCTGGAGTGGAATGTATATAAAAATCCTCATGTGCACACATGCATAGATATGTTCACAAATGACCACAATACATATGAGAAATATATTACATACTATCCTTCCTCCTCAGACTTTCAACATAATTCAGAGAGTACATCAATACCACTAGCCTTTTCCATTCAGAAATTTTAAAAAAAACTGTCATTATAATCAATAACATTCACTGGTGGGGTGAGGCAATCTGATCAATGCCATTCCCCAGAAAAGTCAGCCAATATGTCGTCCCATAAATCAAGGAAAATGGTAGTGCATGCTGGACAAAGCACATTTTCCTATTTATGATGATGGCAAAATGAAAGCTAATAAATGGTATAAGGCAATTTTGTATGTTGCATGTAGTATGTGCTTAAGAATATTTGCTGGAAAAAAAGAATGTTTGCTGAACTGAAATGAATATAGTCTTAACAGCTAGTTGAACATTCAGATATAATTGAGTCACATATAACTTTTATGGAATAAGAATAGACCCCCATTTATCTAGAAAACAAACAACCAAATTTCAAAGAGTCAACATATTTTACTATCCATTGGCAACTGATATTCATAATGATAATGCTGAAGTAACTGCAAGAACTTCAAAAAGCATTCTAAATTATCAGAAAGATTAAATTATAGGTTAATTGTTAAGTAAATTTTGTATTAGTTGGACAGTTGGGAGGCATAATGGATAGAACCCTGAATCTGGAGGCAGGAAGATGAGAGTTCAAATCAGGAGGCCCTGAGTTCAAACACTCACTAGCTGGGGAACCTAGGCCAAGTTACCTAGCCTTTATTGATCTCAGTTTTCTTATCTGTAAAATGGAGATAATAATAGTGCCTACCTCCCAGGTTTGTGGTGAGGATCAAATGAAATAATATTTGTGAAGTGCTTTTCAAATCTTAAAACTCCATAAAATGCACATGACAGAATGCTGGACTTGAGCAAGCGAGAGCTGAGGTAAAGTTCTGTCTCAGTCACTTTGTGTGACCCTGGGCAAGTCTCTCACCCTCTCTGAGTCTCATTTTCCTTATCTGTTAAATGGGGACAATAATAGCCCCTGCCTTATAGGATGTTTCTGAGGAACAATTGTGGTAATCAATGTAAAGCACTATATGAATGCTAGCTATTATTTAATATTATTATTAATGACCAATTTATCATATATATACACATATATACATATATACACATATGTATACATACATACATATATATATACATATATTTTGTTGTTTCAATCATGTCTGACTCTTTGTGATCCCATTTGGGATTTTCTCAGCAAAAACACTGGAGTGGTTTGCCATTCTTCTTCAGCTCATTTTACAGATGAGGAAACTGAGGCAAATGGGGTTATGTGACTTGCTCAAGGCCACATAGCTAGTGTCTGAAGCTGGATTTGAACTCAGGTCCTCCTCACTCCAAGGCCTTTGCTCTGTCTGTTGTACCATCTAACCACCATACACACGCATGTATATATACACATATATATGTAGATACATATACATATAGATCTGCATACATGCATGTATGTGTATATATATGGCAACTATTAGTTAACCAGATGTTTAATTGACTGAAATACCCAAGCTTTCTGTATAAATGTGAACTAGTTCTTCCATTAATTATTCTCTGATTGACAAAATGGGACTTGTTACATATGGATGAATGTGCTGCACATAATTAAGAGCACATATTATGCTGGTTCAAAAAGTTTTCACTGCACTGTTTATCTGAAATTGCATAAGAGGCATTATTCCACTAGATGTGAAATCACTTTAGGCTGGATTAAGCTTATTAGTCATAGACTATGACTTTTTAGTAAGATGGATGCCCAATAGTTACATATTGCTGAATGCCTGTTTTAATTATTAGCTTTTTGAGTAACTTGAAAATGAATTAAAAACACAAAGATGCTCTATGCAATTTGCAATAATTCCTAGGCTCAGCAAACAAAATAGTTTTCACAAAGGACCTCTGAATATGAGGTAGTGATTGTGTTCCCTAGTAAAATAATGGAGCTACAATACACGTGTGCACCACACACCGGGCTAAATGGTATGGAAGTACATTTGTTTAGCTCAAACAAGATGAATGTGGCAGAGGCTTTGATGATGATGATTACACTAACTCACATTTATATAAAGCACTCAGATTTGCAAACTGCACAGAAATCAACTGCTGAGAAATTAACCACCTTTTAACTATTTTTCACACATTAACATTCTTTGTCTCATAGACTTAGACTATAGTAAAATTCTCTTAAGATGTTCTTCCTTAAAGTTTTCTTGTAAAATATGCCCATTTGGGGGGTTTCTTTTTAAGATATAGGTCTGGGATTTTCTATTTCTCTCCTATTTTCTCTCTTAAAATTTACTAGGTGGCACAATAGAGAACACTGGGCTTGAGTCAGCAAGACCTCAGTTTGAATCGTGACTTATATATACACTGACTAGCAGCACAACCTTGGGCAAATCAGTGAAATTCTCTCAACCGAAGCTTCCTCATTTGTAAAACAGGGATATAATTGTACTTGTCTCTAGGGTTACTGTGAGGATCAAATGAAATACATGTAAAGCACTTTGCAAATCTTAAAGCATCGTATAAATGCTAACAACAATAATTACATATTTTAGATGGTTAGTCCTTTGAAAAATATTTGAAGAAGTTACTGATGCCTTAAGGTAATATCTTAAGATGATTTCACACATATATAATACTACTTTTTAATAATACTTTTATATAACTAATGCTCATTGGGCTCAAAGTCAAACCCCCTTCTAACTATTAACTTCTTCAACAATTTTCATTTTGTGATTGTCTATTATTAATGAGTCTCTTGGAGCATTCCCTTCCCTTCAGTAAATGCTGACTAAATACAAGTTTCTTTAAAAGGCCCCAGGATGACATTTTTCAAAAACACATTGTCTTTACTGATATATAGAAGTAGAAAGATTAAAGGCATTAGAAGTATTATAGTGACCATGGGGAGAAGATGATTTGACAGAAAACTACTTTCCCTCAGCTATTTTAGCAGCTGATCTATGGCTTCCTGAAGGTAATGATATATAGATAATGCATTAAAAGCTGAATTCAGCCCTGAGGTAGGATACTGAAATGCTGGGAAATGCCATATACTTCAACGAATAGTAGATCTTATCTTAATAAACAAAGTTTACCCAATCTTTGTAACATTTTTTATTCTAAAATGGTTTAAAACATCATAAGCATGCCATCAAAAAAGTAACATGCCATGCATGAGAAGTAAGTTTTAGGAAAATGAAGGATATAGTCAATTTCTCTATTTTAAAATTTTTTTGTAGAGAACATGAAAAAGATTTATTATATGGAAGATTTAACACCCTCAAATTGCACTAAGACTTTGGGGACACTCTATATTTTGTGGGCACTTATTTGTATATGTATTAAATCTCCCAATAGACTATAAGATCACTGAGGGAAATGACTATTTCCTTTCTGTCTCTAGTGCCTAACACAGTTCTTGGTACAGAGAAGATGCTGAAAAAAATGCTAGGTGATTTATTTATTCTTGATTGTACCCTTTACACATGTATAAACCCCAACTCTAAAAAAAGCACAAAAATGTTATAAATACAATAAATGTATTAAATATTTAAAATTAATTTAATTACACATTTATTGTAAACAAATTAAGGAAATTTGAAAACCTTTGCAAATTGAGAAGGACTAGAGAAGGGAAAGAAAGAGTTGAGGGGAAAACATCAAATCTATATTTCTTGAACTCTTATCTGACCTCAGGAGCCATCCAAAATGGTGTTCCTACAGATGTGTTCCGACGATGCCGTGTACTGGTTAGCTGGGCTGACACACCTGAAAGGAATGAAGGAAAACTTATTTTGGGGTATGATTACATATGCCCATCTGTTCTCCTACAAATCATTTTAGAGTTCTAGCTTTTCCAAGGGATCACTGGCGTTAACCTGCTGTTCAAGAGGTCATAAAATAGACATTTGGTACATTCATGCTTAAAGTGTGGATATCTTTTGCAGGGATTCTGTGGCACATTGGAAAGAGCTTTGGATTTGAGTCAGAGGCCTTTGGCTGAAATGCTGGTTCTGCCACTCGCTACCTATGTGACCTTGGACAAGTCACTCTACCTTCTGGGGTCTCAATTTCCTCAGCTATAAATTGAGTATATCTGATTAGATAACCTCAAAGGTCCCTCTCAGCTTGAAATCCAAGGGGCCTAGGTATGAATCCTGGCTATAATACTTATGAGCTAGGCAATGATGAGGCTAGCCACTGTAACTCTCTGAGTCTCCAGTTCCTTATCTGTAAAGCAGTCAAAGTGATATATTTATACTATTTCTTTATAGACTCATTGGGAGAAAAAATGTTTTGCAAATTTTAAATGTAAACTATTATATATATATTATCAGAGCTAATAGATGCGTAATATATGCATCCTTCAAGGCGCAGCTTGAGTCTTACCTATATCATGAAAATTTTCTAAATCACACTATCGATCTATTTATCCATTTATCTATCCATTCATCCATCCATCCATAGATCATCTATTCATTCCTCATCCCATCCCTGCATCCCTCTCTTCTCCTGAAATACCCCTTCTGTGTATCAAATATTTTTCTCTTTCACTTTTCACATGTGTATATTGTTTCTCTAATGCAATTTGTAAATTTCTTTAAGGTAGGAAATACCTTATACAGACCTAGGCATAACACAGAAACTTAATAAATCTTTGTTCATTTGAACCAATAGGCAGAAATTAGAGTCCATTTATTTAGAACATCTATTACCTCAATGAATCAAAGAATCAAAGACTTAGAGCTAGAAAGACCCTCATGGTCCAATGAGTCCACTCTCCTCTTTTTACAGGTAGGGAAACTGAGGCACAGAGCTAGGAAGAGACTTGCCTAGGATTATATAGCTAAGTTAAATAAGTTGAAAGCATAAATGGAGCTCTTTCTCTGCCTCTTTTAATATTTCAATGGGACCTAATCATTTCTTTTTGCAGTCATATGATTTCCTAGATAATATATTTTATTCTGCTTTTCATGTATGAGTCAGCATTGGTTATATGTGACAATCTACTTACATCCCTCATGAGTATTTTGATTGCATTTGGACCACTTATAATGTTTATAGTTCCAGGATCTTTGTGATCAATAATTCCTCACCAGATAACATTGCTAAGAGAATAATGGTGTTAAAAAGATGAACCTTTCTAGCAGCAAATACCTTGTGATCACTGGAAACGTGGCTCAGTTTCCCAAATGCAGTCCAGCCTGATATACTATTTCTACTGAATTCTGGGCCTAGCTCCCTTTTCAACTGCAGCATCTGTCCAAGATACAAGACTACTGATAAATTGATTCTCAGGTTGCCTGACTACATGTCATAAATCTGGAAAATAGTATTTTTCATCTAGTTATCTAGTTTGTTTTTCCAGTATGAACACTCAGAACACCCTTTTGTATTGCTATGGATTAGATATAAGGGGCCTTATAGTATTTTAAGATTCATTGTAATGAATAACAGTAATAATACTGTTTCATCTCTGAATGAGACTATCTGGTGAAACTTGCCATGATCAAGGTATCTTTCTTTTATTTGAATTCCAAGGAGGGTCTCTTTTAATATTGTGTTGAACACCTTAGATGAGCATATGTCTCTGTATTTTATTGATTTCTTGATGTTGACATTCATCTGATCATTGAACAAAATCATTTCAGTGATGACATCTGTTAGAGTCTTGCTAAGTTTTAACATATTCATTGTAATAGGAGACTTGTTTGAAGACAGTCTTCAAATGTTGCATTTCATTTTAGTTAGTCAAAGGCTTTTTAAAAGATCAATAAACAACTGATATTGGAAGGATCATTCTGCAAATCTCTTACTCGTCTGCTTGGCCACAAAAACATGTTATGATTGGGATGCAAGATGAAAACAGCTCTTGCAACTTCTATATTTGACTCTCCGGGGAAAACCTTTGAGCCATACTTCACTTTGGCTCTGATTTCTTTATGTACATTGAGGTAATTTATTGTGAGGATATCGAGAAAGCTGTGGCTCAATCCCTCTATCAGTCTGTCAACTCACTGATGACCAAGTAGAACCCATCAGTCAAGAAGCATTTATTAAGCACTACCTGTATGCTAGGCACTATGCTAAGCACCGGGGATGCAAAGAAAGACAAAACGAAGTCCCTGTCTTCAAGGAGCTCACAATTTGTTGGAGGAGACACCATGCAAACTATGTACAAATATGCAATATACAGGACAAATTGGAAATGATCAACAAGGAGAAGGCACTAGAATTCAGAGGTATTAGAAATAGTTTCCTATATAAGATGGGATGTTAACTGGGACTTGAAAGAAGCCAGGAAAACCAGGAGATAGAAATGAGAAGGGAGAGTATTCTAGGCACAGGGGACAGCCAGTGAAAATACCCAGATTTGGGAGATGGAGTATCTCATTTAAGGAATAGCAAGGAGGCCATTGGATACTAGATTGTATTTGTGTGTGTGTGTGTGTGTGTGTGTGTGTGTGTGTGTGTGTGTGTGTGACAGAGAGAGAAAGAGAGACAGAGACAGAGAGAGAGAGAGAGAGAGATAGGGAGAGAGAGTGTTCACATGCAGGAGGGGTTATAGAGTGTGAGAAGCCTGAAAAGGTGGGGAGACAGGTTAGGAAGGTCTTTGAATAATGCCTTTTAAGAGTACTAACACGTAAGTGAATCCTGTCTGAAGAATTGCCCAATTCAAGCTTGCCCCCTTTCCTGCTCCTTTGTCACCATCACAGCAAAAGCAGAAGGAGGCCACCCAGGACTGTGAGCCATTTGGTCTTTCTACCCATTTTTACAGGGGCTGGTGGCCAACACAATGAATCACCTTGTGATCTATGGTCAGCTATGCTGGTCCTCAGCCTTCACACATGTAGTTTGTTGCCAGGTTGACATCTGAACTTTTTCCAGGTTGGCAGGACTAGGCATAACTTGTACTCCACTGACAGAGTCTTTGAGAACCCAGGGTCACCTTCACACTATGATGAGACAGGAGTAAGTTTTTTTGTGGACGACTGAATTAAGAATTTCCAAGATATTTATGTGTGAAATTTAAAATTTTATTAGATTCCATTAGATTTGGTTTCAGTTTTGGTAAAGATAAATTATGGAGTCACATTAATGTGGTGGATTTTTAAAAGGAGACTCAAAATAACAATATTTTTGCTCCTGGCAGAATTCTAGTAGCATTTCTGATTATAGAACTTAATTGCTTGGCAAATTAGGTTTCCATGAATCCTTGCTGAGAATGAGAGGGAGATGATATCATGGCACAATTGACAATGTTTTTTTTGTCAAGTTTTTCAGAATTTATGCAGGTGTATTAGATATAATAATGGACTTATAGTCTAAGTACCCAAGTTGGCTACACAGTTGGTCTATGACCTGGGGCAAACTACTTATCTTTTCTGAGCCTCAGTTTCCCTATAAGTCAAATAGAGATAATGATAATTGCAACCTCTACTTCATAAGGTTATTGTGAGGATTTAATGAGATATTGTGTGTTGATTGTCAAACATGCTATTAGAGTCAAGATCTCTGCATTTATAGAAAGAATTAAAGACTTTGTTAGCCAAAATAGACTTTTGCAAGGGGCTTCTATTCTATCCCTCAGAATGTAATTAGTACCCAGAAAGAAGAATAGAATATGGCAATAAAAGAACAATAAGAAAACAGGCCAAGGAAAAAATTGATTTAGTTTTTAAAGGTATGTAACTATTATAACATCACTTTACAAACCAAATGGTTAATTTAATTCAAATATTAATTATATATGTGTTCAGAGGGAATAACAGCTTTTTAAATCTTTTCTGAAACTTTGAACAACTTAGCTTGGCCTGATGCCTTTAAATTCTTGAGAATCCATGAAAAGACTGAAATAATTACCAAAAATGGTCACATACCACAAAATATTCTCAAGAATATGCATTTCACAGAAATGAGCACAAAATTTAGAAGCTGTCTAAATTGATATGGACACCACAGATTGCAATGGCTTAGAAACATCAGCTATGGTTTGGTGACCATGGTCTTTCATAGAAGAGTCTGCCTATCTTTTTACTGTCTGACTCCTCATCAGTAAAATAAGAAAGTTGGATTAAATGGTCTTGTAGTTCTAAATTTATAAGCCTACAATCCTGGGAGATTCCTTAAAAAGATTCGGAAGTTCAGGATTTGAAAGCTATAGAGGCAGATGACTGGGATAGGAGGTAGAGGTGACAGAGAGAAAAAGCTGAGAAAAGAACAACAACTAAACTCCATATTCTTCTACGGGTATTTCATAGCTCTAGTGTATTTGCAAATGCTACAACCTTCCCATCCTGACATACAATGAGCTCCAAGTGGGAAAGGTACTCTCTTAATTATTTTTGTATCTCGCACAAAGTCTGGCATTGTGCCTTGTAAATTATCAGTTGCTGAATAAATAAACTGCATAGAAAAATGAAATACTTGAACCCAAGAATAGAAAGCCCACTATCATGATAAAGGATGAGAAAAGAGACCAATAGAAAAGGTTTATGAATTGATAAAACATTGACCAAAAAGACAAAAAAATTGACAAAGAATTAAGTCATAATATAAATTAATGTTATCTTAATACTATCCTAATAGTCATTCTGTCAAGAGTGGGAGGTAGGTGGGAGAGGTAAGCAAAAAAAAAAAGGTAGTATCTAGAGATACAGTATCAGCAGGAAGGAGCAAGGTCTCAGCAAGCCTCAAAACACTTGGGGAGTGACTATCTCTTCTCTAAGTTTTCATGACTCTCCTGGTTCTTCTACTTGTCTGGGTGCTCCTCCTCAGTCTTCTTTGCTGGCCCATCATCCATATCACATCTCCTAACCAAGAGCGTCCTCCAACGTGCTGTCCTGGACTTCCTTTTCTTCTTTTTCTAAACTAGATAATTTGGCAATCTCATCAGCTCTCTTAGGTCAAATTATCATCTTTATGCAGACTTCATGGGGTGCACTCTTACATCACCAATTGTCTTGGGTATTTGGAATTGGATATCCCACAGAAACTGCAAACTTAGAATGTCCAAAACATAATCCATTATATTTATCCTCCTTCTTTCCCCAAAATTTACGTTACTGTTGAGAGTACCATCACCTTCCCTGTCACCAAGGCCCACAACTTCAGTGTCATCCTTTACTACTCATTCACTCTCATTCCACATATCCAGTCTCTTGTTAAGTGTTATCCTTTCTACCTTCACAGCAACTCATTCATCTTTTTGCCTTCACAAAGCCATTATGCTGGTGTAGACCCTCATTCTCTCTCACCTGGACCATGGCAATAGCTTTCTGGTTGGCCTCCCTGCCCTGTCTCTCCCTACTCCAATCTCCTCTCCACTCAGCTGCCAAAGTGATCTTTCTGAAGTTCAAGTATGACCATGTCACTCCCCTCTTCAATAAACTCCAATAGCTTCCTATTACCTTCAGGATGAAACATAAGACCCCTGGTATTTAAAGCCCTTTATAACTCAGTCCCATTCTTCCTACTTCTCTTCCTCTTCCCTCCTCCTCCTCTTCTTCCTCCTTTTACTATACTACTACTGCTACTACTACTTTATTGCTACTGCTTCCTACTACTACTGTTGTTGTTGCTACTACTACCATTATACTACTGCTGTTGCTACTGCTTCTACTACTGTTGCTACTGCTACTGCTGCTGCTACTGTACTACAGTTGGTGTTGTTGCTGCTTTTTACTACTACGGTTGCTGCTGTCGCTACTCCTGCTAGTACCGTACTACAGCTGCTACTATTACTATATTCCTACTGCTGCTGCTGCTACTATACTACTACTGCTGCTGTTACTACTAGTACACTGCTACTGCTTCTACTACTGCTGTTGTTACTGCTTCTGTTACTACTATACTACTGCTGCTACTATTGTATCGCAATTGCTGTTGTTGCTACTGTTGCTAGTACCATACTACTGCTGCTGCTGCTGCTGTTACTATTATATTACTGCTGCTACTGTTGCTGTTTCGGCTAATGTGGCTGATGCTATACTACTTACTATATTGCTGGTACTATACTATTGCTGATACTATTACTGTATTACTACTGTTGCTGCTTCTGCTGTTACTACTACTATTATACTACTAGCTAGCTAGTATTTACATAATTCTAGCACTGAGATTTGCAAAGTACTGTCTATAACTTCTCATTAACTCATTTTATCCTCATAAAAACCTTATTTATCTGTTATTATTATTACTATCCTTATTTTATAAATGAGCAAACTGAGGCATAGAGAGATTTAATGACTTGTCCAGGTGGGCAACATGCCCACAGATGGGAGTATTTGAAACAGGGTTTGAACTCAGGTCTTCCTGATTCTGACTCCTACACTTTATTCACTGTTCTACCTATCTGCCTCTGAAATTCTACACTTCCAAGTGGTGCTAGTCAGTTCTAACAGCTCATAACTCTCTATTCTTATGTTCTAAGGCCCCTCTGGCATTGATGTTCTCTTTTCTGTGTTCTAAGATCTTTTCTAGCTCAGAAAAATCTACAAGCAAATATTCTATGAGTCTCTAATTAATTGTGCTAGAACCCAGGCAGCTTAGGCTTTGGGGAGGAATGGAAAGACTTAAGAAGGGCGACTGGATGAAGCAGCCAACCAGAGCTCTGTCCAGGGAGAAAAATGATACCAGAGCATGTAAGACCCATTCCAGCTTTCCAGTCTTCTTACCCTTTATCCCTTCCACATCCTCTCTGATCCAGTGACACTGGCCTTGCTGTTCTGTTCTAGGACACTCCATCTACCATGGCTTTTCACCGGTTGTTGCCTCTATCCCTGAACTGCTTTTCCTTCTCACCTCCCCCTTTTGGATTCCTTGGTTTCCTTTATTTTATTATTTTTATCTTTTGCTTTTTTTTGGAGGGGGAAAGTGGGGCAATTGGGGTTAAGTGACTTGCCCAAGGTCACATGGCTAGTAAGTGTTACGTGTCTGAGGTCAGATTTGAACTCAGGTCCTCCTAACTGCAGGGCCAGTGCTCTATTTACTGTGCCCCCTAGTTGCCACACCCTCCCCCCACCCTTGGTTTCCTTTAAGGCTAAGCTCAAACCTCGCTCTCTTCAGGAAGCTGTCCAGATCCCAGTCCCCTCCTCCTTTATCCATCTGCTAGTGCCTCACCCCAAAAATTACTTTTTATTTACATGGTGTGAACACACATACATCTTACATTTACTGTTATTTTAATGTTGTGTCCCCATTAGAATATTAGCTCCTTGAAAGAATCTGGAGTTCCATAATCAAATGTTATGAATGTGTATCTATCTATCTATCTTTGTATGTATGTATGTATATATATATATATATATGTG
>CM053581.1:533194298-533216158 GCA_028627135.1 Pseudochirops cupreus
TTATTATTATTGACTACATCCAACTGGAACTTGAGATACACAGGCACTGCAGTTGGGAGATCCATCCTGCCCTACCAAAAAGTGACATAGGAGAGAATAGACTGGGGGAGGGGGGAAATACTGGGATGGCTGTTTTGGGGTGGTGGGCGGGGGAAAGACGGGGAGAAAATATGTAACTCAAAAAAATTTAATAAAGAATTTAAAAAAAAAAAAGAATATTAGCTCCTTGAGGTCAGGGACCATGTTTTTGTCTTCACATCTTCAGCATCTAGCTTATAATAAGAGCTTAATAAATACTTGATGACTGTTCAATTGTGGCAACATCTTTAAGCAATAATCATAGCATTGAAATGGTAAATAAATTTGACTGTCTTTATTGAAAGACTCACTGGAGTTTTAGAAAGACATACTAGAGATGCCCAGAAGGCCAAGAACTGTGCATTTGATAGCCTGTTGTGCAGGCTGTTCCATTTCAAATGGTCCCTATTATAAAATGGTTTCTCTCACTTCTTAAAAATCTTTATACATAAATGATTTCTCAGTGGTATCCATATTTTATTTTTGTTTTTAATAATTGCTTTTTTGTCCTTGGGTCATACCAGAATACAGAAATAGCCACAGCAAGTGGAGAATAGATCTAAGCAATAAAAAGAATGCTTCTGTGTTTGTAATTAGTAAACCATTACATTCTCATGCTTTAGCCAGTCTCTTGTGGTATTTATGAGGTTTACATCAAATTTCATTTATATATACTTCTTGGTTTAAATTAAAACCAGCTCCATATTTAATATTTCTCAAAAAATTGCACCACTAAAGTTATGTATACTCTTAAAAAAATTGAGTTAGTTTTAAAAAACCAAACCAAACCAACACCTATATCTTGTAGCATTTCTGGAGCCATGAAGAAAGGCATGAAAGAGTCCTAAAAAATACATGAAATATTAGGTAAAAATTATGAAAACAAATGGGGGGAAAAGTTAAGGCTATATTCATTAAAGCTAATATGCAAAAGAGGCCATTTGAAAGTTTACTAACTCATCTGCAAACTGATAGATGAAAACTAAACACAACATTTATTTTTAAAATACTTTCATTAAATTGAAATGCAGTACCCTCAAAAGTAATATGCTTAAAAATCTCACTGAAATACTTCATCTTTTATGGACTACCTATTAATTCAACAGAAGTAGGAGGCCTTGGTAATTATTTTTAACTCATTCTTTTTCAATCAAGTCAAACTTTTTAAAAAATTGCTTTTATTGCTTTAAAATCTAGCTTCTCTGCACTTGGGCAAGGGTTACCAACTACTTTGTGGAATGGCTGGTTACTTTCCAAATGGATTAACCTTTATAAATGTCCCTTAACATAGTCAGATGGAGAAAAGCAACCTTTTGTTATAAAACTCTTTTTGAAGACAGCATGCATCAGAAGCATGAATCAGAACTAAGAAACTCTAAGTGATAAGGAATACTAAGAAAATTATCTTTCATTGGCAATTACTCAATAGGTCAAGTAACAAAATCCTATTCTTTCATTAACACTTTAAAGGATGAGAATGCTACAAGGAGGAAAATTCCTCATAGGGAATACAGGAAGATTGGGATTTTGAGTGCACATGGACAGAAACAGAAGTCCAGAAGAAAACAAATTTGAGAATAAAAGGGAAAGATATTAGTTAACAGAAGGATGTCTGAAAGACAGGAAATGAGGGCTTATGAAAAATTTATGGGGAATATAGTAGGTGGGAAATATTAAAAGACAACAAATGAATAAATAAATAACTCATTTGGCCTCTAAGTGATATCATGAAGGATAATGTCTTCTGTGTTGACCACCTACTCACCTCATCCTGTGTTATGATGCCCTTGGGGTTAACACAACTGCTCATGGTCTGAGTTTTGTGTTGAGAGTGAGGACACTGATAAGAAAATAAACCTTATGTCCACAGTTTTAAACATCTAATAAGTTTTAGAGGGACTTCAGAAGCTCTTAATATTGTTCTGTCATTTTAGGATACCTTGATAAATTTTATATTTACCTTCTCAGAGTAGAGAAAGCCTTGAGACTCCCCACAGGGGATCAATTAAATAAGGTGATTTTTTTTTTCTAATTAACAAAAGAAAAAATTGAAAAGAGACCATTTTGTTGCACTGACACTCCATAAAAATGAAAGTAAGATTTTTGACTCAGAATAAACTTTAGAGAATACATAATTCAACAGAGTATAACAGAAAGGATGTTGAATTTTGAAAGGTTTGATCCAAATTAAAATCTCAGTTTTTTTCTGTGTAGCCCTATATGGTACTTCACTTGCCTGGGACTCAGTTTCTTTGTGTTTAAAATGAGCAGGTTGGCCTAGATGACCTTTAAGATTCCTTTCTAGCTTGAAATTGAAGATCCTAAAAGATATTTTTCCTTCTACAGGATGACAAATATGAGATTAAGATTGGGTGAATAAATCAAATCATCAATCTTTGAGGATTTGGAAAGATAGGTAATAGACCATTCTATGAGTAACACACAAGATCATGGGACAAAAATGGACTATTAGATGTATCAAAAAGAGTGGAAGTTTTGGTCTCAACTTCCAATATTTCCTCATCACACGCCTTTCCATTCTTATCTACCTTAAATCCAATTTGTTTGCATGTCATGGCATCACTTCCCTGATGTCATGGTCCTCTTTGAGAACAAAGGACAAACAACAATAACACTACCTTTCCTTCAAGTTCTTGTTACTGTGTATATCCCATGATCTAAGAAGACAGCATGATATAAGCCTTGCCTGAAGCTTCAAGGTCTTGTTTCAATACTCACTGTCTAGCCCTTTCTGCCTCCTGAACCAAGGTTCCTGTGTTGACTCTGGCTCTGACAGAGCTTTGTGACTTGTCATAGTGCTGCCCATCTCCTAGCTTTTTCTTCAACCACTCTTCAATGTATTATTGTTGCCACAATATGACACTCTTGTGGGGTCATTTCCATTCTATAAATTCAATTCAACAGAGCCTTATCAAGTGCCTTTTTTGTGTGAGGCATTGTGCCAAATTCTGGGGAACATAGCCCTTGCCTTTAAGGAGTTTGTACTTTATTGATCTAAACTATGTTCATATGACAAAAAGTAAATGTAAAGTTCTTACACAGTTAACTCTGGGGGAAAAATAGGACTTTTGCCAAGTATAAATGAAGTAGCAAAAATACTTGGTTGAGCTTGAGTCCTTTTGCCCTTCACCATAAAGCCCATACTACAGCATACGTTTGGCATGATCAGTTTCAGCGTGGATTTTGCCTGGATGCATTCAAATTGGGTTTTGGATTCTTGATTTGATGCTCAAACATAGCATTAGCAAGAACCACAGTGAACAAACTATACTTAGCAGAGTAGAAACAACCATGAAGCCCACCAGTCTTTCCCCACTGCAACCTATTCCATATACATTTGTGATATTTACTTTTACTCTAAAGCTAAAAGCTTTCTGAGATCAGTAGCATGTCTTATTTTAGCACAGTGTCCAGGGGGATTTGCTATTAAAGGCAGAATTATCCCACTTTGATGTAGTGACAAGTGTTTAAACCTGAATAAATGTACTGATTCATTATCTGCCTTGGGGGTGACTGTTAGGAGAGGAGGAGAAATTAAAACATGGACTCACTCTAGTCCAACTTAACTGAGTTTAGATCACACATTAATCATACTGGACCTCTTATATCCTGAACACCAAGCCTCAGGGTACTAATCTAAACAGTATGTTTGGCTTGCATCCATCTCTTCCTATGGGGCTGTGATTTTAGCTGCCATATTTTAATACTAGTTGGTTGCCAAAGAGGTGAAAATTCTCCTGAGGTCTTAATACACCTCTTAAAATAACTAACTGCCTGAGGTGCCTTGAAAATAAATTTGCTACCAATCCTTTGGGCTATTCAAAATCATCTCACTCAACTGTGTTATTGAAGACAATTTAAAGACATAAGATAGACTGCCCTAAAAGAGAATGAGAAGAGGACTGGATGTGGGGTCAGAGAACATTGGGTCTGAGTCCCAGATCTGCCACTTACTCTCCACCTGTGTGATATTGAGTAAGACACTTAGCAACACTTGGCTTTAGTTTCTTCATATAATAATTTAATAATAATCACAATAATAATAATAGCATTTATATCATGCCTACTCTTTGCTAAGCACTTTTAAAATATCATCTCATTTGATCCTTACAAAAAACCCTGGAAGGCAGGTGCTATTATTATTTGTACTTTACAGTTCAGGAAACTGAGGCAAATAGAGGCTAAGTGACTTGCCCATGGTTACAGATTTGAACTTAGATTTTCTTGACTACATGTACAGTATTTTGTCCACTAAGATTGTCTCTAGGTTTCCCTCTAGCTTTAAATCCATGATCCTACAAACATCTTCTTGATGGCAAATTAAGAACTTTCAGACTTCAAAGATCACTTTTCTTTCAATCTTCATTGGTGGAAATCTTTATCAAATATATTAGGCCCTTGTTAATGAAGCTAGTGAACATAATTTAATCATTTATTGATTTGTATGGTAGAATTTGAATATTTGAGAAGATCATCTAAATTTGTATTGATTCCTTGTCCACATAATGAAACTTGCTTTCCTGAGTAAATTCCTGATTCATATTAACTTCTTTTTGGTCAAATGTCTTTCTCTCGTATAAAAGGAGAAGAGATTGTGCAGTAAATAATAGTTCTTTGTACAGTCATCTCTTCATCATGTATAACGATAGAGGAAATTTGTGACTCATAATCCAAAATCCCAAGATAACCAAAGAAGCATTTATGGATGGTTAACTGAGAGAGTAAGTGACTTGTCTAGGGTTGGAGGAAGGACTTGAATCCAGGTCTTCTTGACTGCAGCCTGTCTCTCAATCTACCCTGCCAAGTTTACCCCAGGTCATTTAGAATGTTAGTAGAGCAATCATAATTGGAATACAGGGTTTGATGCCTATTCTGGTGCTCTACATTTGCTATGAAGAAATGCTCTAAATCACTATTGATTAGAGAGATGCAAATCAAAACAGCTCTTAGGTACTACATCATACCTATCACACTGGCTAACATGCAAAACAGGAAAATGACAAATGCTGGAGAAGATGTGGGAAAGTTGGAACACTCATTGTTGGTGGAGCTGTGAGCTGATCCAACCATTCTGGAGAGCAATTTGGAACTATGCCCAAAGGGCTATAAATAAGTGCGTACCCTTTGACCTAGCAATACCACTTCTAGGGCTGTGTCCAAAGAGATCATAAAAATGGGAGAAGGACACACATGTACAAAAATATTTATAGCAGCTCTTTTTGTGGTAACCAAGAACTGGAAACTGAGGGCATGCCCATCAAATGGGGAATGATTGAACAACCCATGGTATATGAATGTAATGGAATACTATTGTGCTATAAGAAATGATAAACAGGAAGACTTCAGAAAAACCTTGAAAGATGTATATAACTGATGCTGAGTGAAGTGAGCAGAACTAGGAGAACATTATACACAGTAACAGCCACAGTGTATGAAGATTGATTTTTGATAGATTTAGCCCTTCTCAGCAATGCAAGGACATAAAACATTTCACAGGACTCATGATGGAAAATGCCATCCACATCCAGAGAAAGAACTATGAAGTCAGAATGCAGAGTGAAACAGACTATTTTCTCTTTTGTTTCATTTTCTTTTCTTTTCCATGTTTTCTCCCATTTGTTATAATTCTTCTATGCAACACGACTATTTGAAAATGTGTTTAATAGGCATGTATGTATAGAGCCCATATCAGATGGCATGTTGCCTTGGGGAGGGAGTGGGAGAAAATTTAAAACTTATGGAAGTGAATGTTGAAAATCAAAAACAAATAAATCAATAAACTGAAAAAATAACATTTATTTGCAATTTATACCTCCAGATGCTTCACTTTCCATCTTCATCTTCTTTAAAAAAAAAAGATAGTGTGAACATTGTGCTTCTAAAATTAGTTAATTAATAAAGGAAAATATTCTCTGAAAGTCAGTGTTGTCACTGGAAGAAGAATCTGAGCAGTCCAATGGGTTCCTAATATTCAAGTAATGAGGTAAAGAAGTGAGAAAGAGCAAGAAGAGAAAAAGCAATTTTATACATTCACAAGAAACATACTGTCACATCTTCTTGATTTACAAAACTGCTTCACTATGAGATTATCTGATCTTGTTGTTTTCCTATATTTGAGGCCACTAGGTGGCACTGTACATAGAGATCTAAGCCTGGAGTCTGGAAGACCTGAGTTCAAATTTAACCCCAGACATTTACTAGCTATGAGACCTTAAGAAAATAATTTAACCTCAGTTTGCCTCAGTATCTTCATCTGTAACCTAATTTGCAGGGTCGTTGTGGGGATCAAATGCTTATAAAGTGCCTGGCACAAAGTAGGCTCTATATAAATGCTAGTTTTTTATTATCATTAATAATAATTATGTCATCATCATCATCATCGTTATTATATATCAGTTTCTTCCCTAGGTTTACACTGATTTGCAGAATCCTGACATTTCATTACCATTTGGGCTTCACTTCACTTCACTTCACTTCACTTCACTTCACTAGAGTTCAGCATGACATGGTGTGTAGAAGACTAGTTTTAGAGTCAACAAGAACAAGGTTCAATTCATTCAATCAATCAACATTGATTTAGTGCACCAGGCACTGTGGTAGGGATACAAAAAGATACAAAAGACAGTCCCTCCCTCAAGGAACTTACAATCTAATGAGACATACTAGCAAAGTAATGTAGCATTTGAAAACCAGGAAGATAGGTTCAGATTATACATCTGATACATAGTAGCTGTTCAACAATTGGTCAAATTACTTAACCTTTCAATGCCCTAGGCAATTCTCTAGAACTCAGAGATACAGCGGAATTATAACTCTAAGTAAAGGGATTTACCACTCCAGGAGTTCCCAACCTAATGAAACCAAATTTAGATCAAAGAACAAATTAAAATAAAGCTTAGATTAAAACAATGACGACAACAACATGCTAATATATTCAAGCACAAAATAAGTTACGCATTAAGACATGTCATTAAAAATGTATGGAATTAAATGAAAATGATCAAATTGCCAACACTTTTTAAAAAGCACAAACTGTTATCATAACAGAGTAGAAATAAAAATGATTCTCTGAAGAAATGAAAGATTAAAAATGCAAAGTACTCCAATTAACAGCATAGGAAGTAGACATCTTAAACAACCCAATCTCAGAAAATGAAATTAGACAAGCTATCAAAAAAAAAACCTACCAAAAGAAATTATCTGGACTAGATAGATTTACAGGTGAACGCTATCAAGTATTTAAAGAGCAGTGAACAACAAGGCTACAGAAGTAATTGAGAAAAAAATTCTACTAAAATCATTTTATCAGGCAAATCTAGCATTTATACCAAAATGGAGGAATGATAAAGAAAAAGAATCAAACCAGTACCACTAATATAATAATATATAATAACCAATATAATGTTAAATAAACCAGTATCATGAATGAATATTGATGCAAAAATGTAAATAAGATCTTAGCAGAGGCTGCAGAAATATTTCCATAAAAATGATCAAGTTGGATTCAGGCCAAGGATACAAGTATTTCTCAACATTAGCATAACAGACATAATTAACCATAGAGATAGGGACTGGACCTTAGATTTCTTTGGCATAGGGAAAACCCTGATGAGAAAACTCTACCAAGTAAATCTGGCACCTTTTCTGCAATTTGTATCCTCAGATATCAGTGTAGAGAACGCTGAGGAGTTAAATGACTTGTGCAAAACAAAAACAGCCCCCAAAATATTGAATTAGATAATTATTCTAGTCTTTTCTTTGTAATTTGGCGCTATTTAAATAATATGTTCTCTGATATTTTCAGATACTAGATTTTGATGACTGTTTGAAGAACAAGATAAAAGCCTAAAGGGTATATGCAACAACTGAATAGATAGACAAATTGCACATAGTTTTCAAAGTGTTGGCATACTCTGGAAACATGGCAGCAGTGATTAGACTGGCACAGAACAAGTCATCGGATATAGGGTGACTCTTTTTGAGTAATGCTTTGAGCAAACTATGAGTCAAAGAGAATCACAGGTGCCAATGTCTATAATTAGGTGCTGAAGCTTTAGGGAAAGAAAGGAAACAGCAAACACGTGGTAGAAAATCCAAATTATTTACTGATCTTTTTAATCATGTTTCTGCCTGGTCACCCTGCAGTTGAATCCTATCTGGACGTCAAAGTCCATGCCATGGAGGATCTGTCACTTAGCTATGTAGCCCCCAGTTCTGGAACCCTGCTGATCTGTGTGTGGAAGCACATTCACACACACACACACACACACACACACACACACACACACACACACACACACACACACACACACACACACACACACACACACACACACACACTCTCTCTCTCTCTCTCTCTCTCTCTCTCTCTCTCTCTCTCTCTCTCTCAAAATCCAGTTGCAGGAACGAACAATCAATACATTAAGTCAGTTAATGTGCTTTTAGGTTTCTATTGTCAAAGTTAACCATTTGTTTTAAATGAGATATTATAGGAAATTTAAAAGGTAGCACCTTCCTCACTGGGTGAAGAGATTTTTGGGGAAAGAGAGGTAGAGAATAAGGTTATGTAATCAATTTTTGGACTTCTTTTTTAGCTTAGTTTTTCAAATCAGGTTTTATTTTTTTATATATCAGGTTTTCTTTAAGAACAAGTTTCTGGGGGAAATTAGTGAGTAAAAAGGGAACTTCAAGGTTCATATTGCAAAAAAGATTCTTCACTTAACAAAAGGATTTACATCAGCCATCTTCTACCTATGTGACCTTAGGGCAATCCTTTTTCTCTTTCTGCATTTCAGTTTCTTCATCTGTAAAAGGAGATTGGAGTAGATGACCTCTGAGATCTCATCCAACAGTAAATCTCTGATCCTACTAATGTAGGTTGATGTAGGATTCTTTGAAATGTCCAGTTCCCTAAACATTTCATATTAAGAATGATCAAAACTCCACAGAACTACAACTTTTCAGGAACACATCTACTCTTGCATCAATTTGACTAATACCATTTTTATGTGGATTTATCAGGGAGACTCATATTCCTGAGTTCAAATACAGCCTCAGACATTTACCAGCTGTGCAGCCCTGGAAAAGTCATGTAACCCTGTTTGCCTCAGTTCCCTCATCTGCAAAATGAGCTGGAGAAGGAAATGGTAAACCACTCCAGTGTCTCTGCCAAGGAAACCCCATATGGGGTCATGAAGAGTTGGACATGAGTGAATAACTATCACGAAGAGACTCATTTGGCAGCACATATTGACATTTTAACATCTGCTTTGAGGTGTCTACAGGTATCTTACACTAAGCATCTGAAAAACATTCTATTATGTAAAAACACACATGACTTGAGATTTCATTAGAGTGTGAAAATTTCAGGGTGAGAAGTCCCTCTACCAAGCAGATTGCAACCACATGTAACTTAGTAGATATGTCCTAGGGAGTTACCTGAACCAAATAAAAAGTTAAATAACTTTCTCTGGATCACACAGTGAGCAAGTATCAGAGAAAGGATTTGAACCCATGATTTTTTTTACTCTAAGCCCAGCATTCTATTCACTATGAGACACTGCCTCTACTGTATTTGACTATATCTCACCAAATGAAAAAAAAAAACATTCTCATTCAGATTGCTTAAAATCCAAATTTAATTTTAAGGAAGCATTAATACCATCATTTGGTTTTGCTTAAGTTTAGTAACTACAAATTAAACTCTTGAATACCTTGACTTGGAATATTATGCTCAGTACATCAGTTTGGATGGAGTGTACACAGACATTTCCATGAAATTATAACACTGTACAGTAGGATTCAATTTTGGAAAATGTTCATTTTGGGAGAGCTGAGAAACAGATCATCAGCTGTAGTTCCAAAGAGAACTTTTAAAAGCAATGAGTCAACTTATTCATTGCTCAGCTTAATGTGATGACTGAGCTATAAATGACTTGTCTTAGAAGAAGATAAATACCACTTTCCATAAGAACTGATTTTGTATTCTTAGTGAAACATCAACTTTGGTTATTGAATAGAAAAGTTTAAGAACCTAGAAGTTTTTAAATTTTACTTTCAAAAGAGTTTTCCCCTTCTCTTCAGTCCTCAATATCTGGCATTATGTCAGGGCAACGTTCAATAATATCCTTTAGGCCTGCTAGGTCTCACATCATCCCACCAATTAAAAGAAAAAATAAAAGCTATGGACTTTCATGCAACTCAATAGAAGCAAGTGATAATATCATGTCATTTCAGAAGTAAAGTTCGCAACAGCTGCTTACATGGGTCTGGGCAAAATTGGATTAAAAACAGAGGCAACATGGCAGGGGATGAGCATTGATCTTGGTATCTGGAAGATCTGGTTTTGAATTCTGCCTCATACACCAATGAGTGGTGTGACCCTGGAAAAAGTGAATTAACCTCTCTGGGATTCAGTTTCTTTATCTCTAAAATGAGGGTGTTAGACTAGATGGCTTCTAATATCTCTTCTAGATTTAAACCCCAAACCCTATCACCTTATGATAATAATAACTGACATTTATTTTATAGCACATATGTAATCTATTTTGATCCTTATGATAACTCAATAAAGTAGTGTCATTATTGCCTCCATTTTACAGATGAATAAACTAAGCATGAAAGAGGCTAAGGGTCTTGTCCAGGGTCCCACAGCTAGAAAATATCTAAGGCAGGATTTGAACTCAAGTCTTTCTAATTAAAAGTCCAGTGCTTTATTCACTATACTACCTAGTTGCCTATTATAAGAAAATAGAAAGGACTTATAATCTTGCAAGGAACAATATAGATGAGATAATTCTAAACAACAATACAGAGAAAGACAATTCATACATTAAAAAATCAACAAAATATGCTCCAGCTTTTCTTTGCCCTCCCCACCCCCAACTTTAGCTTTGGGTTAGAAAGGAATAGGGATGGAAAGCTGATAAAACCCAATTCATGTAAGGGTGTCAGGGTACAGGATCAACCCAAGGTACTGGTCCCATGAGTCAGAAGTGGCTCAGAATGTGGTAAATCTTAAAATGTTACTAACTGTGGGTTGCCAACTGAGCAGAAATGGGACAAGTGAAAATGGGGCATGTAATGATAAAGTGAAGGCAAAATAACAGAGTGCTCTGGCTTGAAAGAGAAACAGTGATGATCACACATTCAAAGAGGGAAGGGACCTTAAAAGCCATCTAGTCCAATTCCTCCTTTTTACAGTTGAGGAACTGTTGTGGTCTAGAGAAATAAGAGATGTGCCTCAAAGTCAGGATTCGAACCAAGATCCTCTGATTATAAATGCAGAACATTTTCCACCATATTATGCTGTCTCAACAATATAACTGATGTAGTTATAGACAAAAAGAAGCTGCAGCTAAGTCTTGGGACTGCAGTGAAGCAGGCAGTAAGACAAGAGGCCAAAGACAGAGGGAGAGCTGGGGATGACTGTTTGTAGTCTTGATAATGAAGCAAACTCTTCATTAGCTGTTTAAAGGCTAATGTGAAGAGGCTATCCTAGAAAACTGGAGACCAGAACAATAGAGAAGGTTAATTTCACTCTCCTTGCAGAAAGCCTGAAACTGATTAGGCAGTAGCCACTGTCATCTGCCACTGTCCCCCCAGCTAATGGGTAGAACCATATCAGTTCTAAATGTAGCACATGACAAAAGGGCTGCTAAGTCATTTAAAGTAATTTTTTCAGGCATCTTATTGTACTTGTGATGACCAAGCATTAAGTAGGAAATGTGAAGTATGGACCCCTTTCTCAAAAGAATATTTTTCAGTGCATATGTTAAAACACACAGTATTACAAAGCCCATCAATCATATTGAAATAGTTATGAAAATATTAAAAAAGAAAACAGAAACAAATTCATGGACCTCAGGTTATATGAAAAGGATCATGATCAAGGGAAAATAAACCATTTAAAGAGTTGAAGAAAGTATAAACTTTATGGAATATAATTCGACAAGATCTACAGAACCTGATGACTCACTGCTAATTCCTACATTTTCGGTAGGAATAAAGATGACAGCCTGCTCTATCGACTCTTCAAATCAGTTTTATTTCAAAATTCATGAAACAATCTTCCTGTCAGAATGCTTGAGGTAGGTCTTAAGTGAGGTCAATTATTTTTAGGCTGATTATATAGTCAGTTGCTTACCTAGGCTTGATGCTAAGTGCATTTCTTTCCTCCTTGGCAAATGCATCTGATCAATCAATGAATGACAAGCATTCATTAAATACCTATTATGTATGGCAACAATGCTAGGTGTTGGGGATAGAAATAGAAAGGTGAGATAGCCCTCAAAGTGCTTACATTCTGTTGGGAGGAGTACCATATGTTTTCATCTAGCTAAACAGTATTGTGTGTCTATTCATATCAGAAGTCTCAAGTCACAACTCCTATCACTTCAAGTTCTTCTATAAAAGAAAAGTAATATCTGATTTCCAACATCCTATTACAAATACCTTATCACAGATGGTCCCCAAAGTCAGTTCTATTGTAGCTCAAGTTATGGCAGACACTAAATCAAGCTTGAACAGCTTGTAGTACAAGTGCAGGAAAAGAGAGTTTGCCCATCATCCAAGAAGAAGTCTGGTTAAACTCAGAAACTCAAAAGTAAAAGGATCTAGCCAGGTGATGATTGTCTTTGTGAGGAGTAAGGAGGAGGATCTTGCAACTCACTAAATCATAGAGCAGTGGTTCTCAACCTTCCTAATGCCGTGACCCTTTAATAGTGGTATGTGGGCATGGCTGCATGTGGGCAGACCCGCCTGGAGATGGATAGAGGAGGTTCCTGAGACCATTGGAAATATATGTTTTCTGATGGCCTTAGGCGACTCCTGTGACCCCTGTGAAAGGACTGTTGGATGCCAAAGGGGTTGTGACCCACACATTGAGAACTACTGTCATAGAGGAACACAGATATCTGAGGATCATATGTCCACACTAAAGAAGCCGTGCTTACCTCAAATGGTTGTTTTGATCAAACAAAATAATACTTTGAAGACTGTAAAATGTCAAACAAATAGATGTATGCCAATGTAGTTCTTATGTTAGAGGCCCTCCTCTTTCTTCTCCCACAGAAAGCCCTGATATACTTTAGGGGGTTTCACATTTTTCTGGCTCCATACTTCCAACCCAGATGATCTGGACCATCAGTATATGACACTCTCCAAGAATGGTCACCAGTTCCCCTTATAAGCAGCCATTATTGCAAGGCTTGGAATGAGAATAATTTTATCCATGTGTTTCTAAAAACAGATGTGATTCATATATAAGTCCACAGGAATAAGGATACACCTCATCAAAAATCTTCCTACAGACCTGTACAGTTTCTGTGACACTGTCTGGGGTTAGGCTCCAGTTGAAGTCAGCTAGAGTAGTTTTCTCCAAGTGGGTCCAACCACCAAATCTATGACATGCTGTGCCTCTTTTGTTATCTCTTCTGTTCTAAGATGGTGCTTGTGGCTCTTCTTGCTGTTCTTTCCATCCTCTACAGATTTTGCCAGCAGGTATTGTCAGACCCTTTGCCATTGGCCCTCAATTATGCCTCTGCTTGCTGTACCAGAAGGGAGCCCTCCCCTCAAGTGGCTGTTCCACTTGATGCTCTTGGCTATTAAATTTTCCTCCAGTAAATGTGTCATTATCTGGCTGACCTGAAGCCAGGAATTGACTTCCTTTTGTATGTGTCACCAGCACAAGCGAGCACTTAAATGTTGGCGGAAGATCTCTCAGAATTTGGTCCTCCTCCAGCAGATAGTGTTCATTCCATTTCTTAGGGCACATATATCTAAACAGAGGGCAGATTATTCAATTTACTTCTCTATGACATCTCCTGCATCTGTCCCCTTATCTCTACTCTGACATCCTGGTTCAGGTCTTCAGCACCTCATATCAGAACTATTACAATAGCTTTCTAATCAACCTCTCTGCCCTGAGTCTATCATCATTCATCATAGAACTGCCAATGATTTTCTTAAAGGGTAACTATGACCATGAGACCTCTCCCCTCAATAAATTCTATGGATCTCTATTAATTTCACAATCAAAAATAAGGCCCCCTGTTTGGCATTTAACTCTCTTTATCATCTGGCTCCTTTCTACTTTTCCAGTCTTTTAACACATTACTACCTTTTACAAATCCTATGATCCTCCTTCCTGTTCTTCATATACAATGTTTCCTTTTCCATCTCTGGGTCTCCCTGCTGGCTCTTCCCCAAGCTCAAAAGGCTGTCTCTTTTTGATGTTGTTCATCCTTTGTTCTTGAGGCATACTAATGGCATCACAAAGGTCATGTCTTGAATTGGTGTGAATTGGATTTAAGTGAGGTAGATCTGCACTTCTGCCTCAATGATCTCTGGCTTCCTTTAAGACTTAGCTCAAGCACCACTAATCTGCAAGAGGTTTCCCTCCCCATACTTCCCTGTTCCTCCCCACCAGCTGTGAAAGCCTTCTCCAATAATGCTATTTTCTGTCTTGTATACAACAATTTATGTATATGCTGTTCCCTCATTAGAAAGTAAGCATTTTAAGTGCAGGGATTGATTTTGCTTTTGCTTTATATCCTGACAGTTTAACATGATGCTTAATAAATGCTTGCTTGCTTGGTCAGGCAGTCAACAAACATTTATTAGGCACTTAATAAATGCCAGGTACTGTACTAAGCATTGAAGATACTGGGAAAGGCAAAAATATGGTCTGTGTTCTAAAGCAGTCACATTAAAATTGGAGAATCAACAAATGAGTATGTAGAAACAAGATACACAGTACAAGAAGAAGTAGTGTATAGATATATGCAGTATTACTAGAATATTATAATCCTCAGAGAGAAGGTACTAGCAGTGGAGTCAGAGATAGAGAGAAACTGGGAAAGGTCTGTTGCAGAAAGTGGGATTTGATCCATTAAGGGGAGCAGTTCACTAAACTGGTCGACATAGGACCAGACTCAGAAGTGCTTTTTATCTTTCAAAAAAAATTTCACCTCCATCACACTTGGGTCTTATTTGGTAGTTATCCCAAGCATTACATTTTTGCCTAAAAGTGGGAGATATGGGGATCCCTTAATTTTGTACCTCCAATGGCAATAATTCCTGTACAGGCTTATTGTGACTTACTGCTACTGGTCTTCACTCTCCTCTACCATCCAGGGGTGAATCTCTTCCTCAAACTATCATTTCTTGCTGAGTTGGGAGAGTTCACAGACACTCATGCTCTTTCCAGGGTTCCCATTTGTCTTTCTCTTCAGTCATGTCCTCCCCTTGCCGGGGCAGTATGGTCAGGCTATTCAAAATTATTATTCAAAAGAGCTCAAAAATGGAGAGAGAAGAGGAATGAAGTTGGCCTGTCTTAGCTTCCACTGGGGAAGATTTGTAGTTCCTCTACTACAATATTATCATTAAAGCTATAGGAACTAATTTTTCCTATGGATAATTTCTTCACTTGAAAAAAAGGAAAATTTCTCCCCTCTTTTCTTGTTTCAGAGTAAGTTGTAAGGATGGATTGAACTTTATTCTAACCTGTGTTTCCAATGCATGAAGGTCAAAGATTCTGGAAAAAACACACCACTCAAATCCTTACCACATTCTGGATGATTTTTCTACTACCTAATCTTATGAATTACTTGCTGTTTACTGAAAGATGAGAAGTGACCTGAATGTACAAAAGTTCTTTATGCACTAAATGTCAAAATGGTCATAGTAGAATTTATTTCTCCATGTTCTCATCATTTTGATTATTATATTTATTTTTATAAATAAATCCAGAAGAATATTTTCTAGATTTCTTTAAAGAGCAAAGAAATACAAGAAGTAATCCCACCATCACCCTCTGTCCCCTCCTTCCCCACCAAAGAAAGGAGCCTCCCAACATACCAAAATCCACCAGCTTGACTCCTCCTTCAGTGGTCAAGAGGATATTATTTCCTTTCACATCCCTGTGGATAGTGCTGTTGTTGTGTAAATGCTGCAGACCCTGGGGAGAAATATTTAGGGTTTTTGTTGTCCTATTGTTTAATTTAATACAAGATGTTAATCCTATCTGTGGAGACTGATTTTTTTTTTCAAATACACCAGGCATGCTTACCATATTCCAAGTTCTGAAAAACAGTTCATTTAAAATGCATAACTTTCTGTTTTAACTAGATGAAAATACCTTTGTCAGGATCATCAGATCTCATAAGATCACTAAGAGCCAGAAGGGACATTAAGGACCATCAAGTCTAGCTCTCATTTTATACATAAGGAAATTGATTCTGAGAGAGTCACACAGCTAATTTAAGCAAGATTCAAATTCAGGTCCTTTCAGACTCCAAATCCAGTACTCTCTCTACTCAATGTATCTGTCTTTTGTTCTCTCGAAATATTTTATTTCCCCAAAATGTGATTACTGATCTTGCTGTGAAGATCTTATGTAAATTTAGTTAATGACAAAACAGAGATTTAAAAAATACCAATATGTTCTAGAAAATTAATCATTAAAAAAGGTAATAAAATTAAATAGATGTTCATTTTTGATTATCATAAATGGTTGCAAATTTATGTCCCTAAGATAAGCTAAGTTTTCATTTCATTGTCATATAGCTTCAAAATGTACAGGTTTTTAATTTGGAAATATTCCTTGTCCAAATGTGGCAAAAAAAAAATTAAGGCAATCTAAAAGACTTAGAACTATTAGCTATGTATTATCCAAAAGAGGGCAGTTAGATTGCACAGTGGATAGACTGCTGGCCCTGAAATCAAGAAGACCTGAGTTCAAAGTTGACCTTGGATACTTACTAGCTGTGTGACCCTAGGCAAGTCACTTAACCTCCTTTGCCTCAGTTCCCTCATCTGCAGATGAGCTAGAGAAGGAAATAGCAAACCACTCCTATCTCTTTCCCAAGCAAACCACAAATGGGGTCATGAAGAGTCAGATATGACTGAAACAACTGAATAACAAATCCAAAAGAACTCAATTACATAATTCTAACATCTTCAAATAGATAAGCAATATTTTTATGCAAGAAAGTTCTAGGAAAAATGCTATTCAAAGAAGAATGGTATAATGGAATGAACACTGAATTTAGTGTCAGAAGTGCATTTGAATCCTAATCCTATCATTTGCTAAATCCTTCATGCCTCAGTTTCCTCATATATAAAGTAGACATATTAACATCTGCACTACATACCTCATATGGATGCTGATGAAAGTGCTTTGTAAACCATAAAATGCCATGAAAATATCAGCTTTATAAATGTCAGCTAAATATATAAAGTTAGTGCTACTGACCAACCATTATTGGATTACTTAAGGTAGAGTCTTTGAATTTTGTACAATCCATATTCTCTTGCTTCATCCTCTATATGGTTATCTTGGATTAGAAAAGCAGTCTGTGACCATTCAACAGTGATGAGCTAACTAATTCATTGAATATCTTCTCTTCATTAGCATTGTCCTAAATGAATGTAGTAACCAGATACTGACAAACAATTTATACTTCTGAGTTACTCATAACATCATGTTGGTGGATAAGCTTTGATTTTTAAATTGTCTTAGATACCTCATCATAGATACCATGGCCATAGGGGGTACCATCACTTATATAATGTTCTCTGATTCCAAATACCATATGGGTGGAGAAAGGGTTCAGGATTTAGACTGGATTCAGAATCTCCCTGTGCTGCCATTTCTCTTTGACATGCTTCAAGCAGTACAAAGAGTCAGGGAAATCAGAAGAGGCAACAGCACCAGGAACTGTCCTTGGTAAAACCCAAGGTTTGTACTTGAGAGACGGAGAGGGGATTTCTAGTGGAAAAGAACAGCTCATTCATATAATGAATATTTCATAGAATCATAAGACTAGAGATCTGTAATTGGAAAGTACCTTATAGGACCTCTAGTCCAACACCCTCCCCACTAGATTTTTAGTCCCTCTATTTGTACTTCCAGTGCTTATCACAATGCCTGTACACAGACTGTTGTTGTTCAATCATTTTTCAGTTGATTCTCTGTGACCCCATTTTTGTGGCAAAGATTCTAGAGTAGTTTGCCATTTCCTTTTCTAGCTCATTTTACAGATGAGGAAACTGAGTCAAATAGGGTTAAGTGATTTTCCCAGGGTCACACAGCTAATGTCAGAGCTTGGATTTGAATCCAGGAAGAACAGTCTTCCTGACTTGAGGCTGGGTGCTCTATTCACAATGCCACCTAGCTACCCAAGTGCACGGAGTAGGCACTTAAATAAATGCTTACTGACTTGACCTAAAATAAGTATAGGATCAGGATTTAAACCTCATTCCTCTGACTCCAAATCCAGCATGATTCCTACTGCACCATGCTGCATCATTATTTACTATTGTAGCAACATGTACCATGTTTCTAACAATTGAAGCATTCACAGTTTTATTTAAACAAATTCATACTTAATTTTATTAATCATTAAATTTATTTAAGCTAATTCATATTTAAATGAGTGTTATACAAAAAGTTCATCGGCACCATTATCCTTACCATTAGTGCTTCATGTAAAATATAGGCAATTAAAAGTTCACCCATTCTTTCTCCTTTCTTCAAGAGTCCTTTCACAAGATCGGTCACTGATCCTCCATTGCACAGCTTTAAAAAAAAAAGCCCACTAATAGTTAAAGGTTGACGTTAAAAGGAGGAATGACGTCACTCAGTTTTTATATAAGATTCTGCTGAACAATAAAAAAACTGACTTTTCTATTTTCTAAAATTGCTTTCAAATTCTATCTGTTTTTTTTAAAAAAAAATGCTACAGAAAAGAAATAGGAAAAAATTGAAAAGAGCAACCTATACTTGTGTGCAATTTCAGTGTGTTACAAGAACATAGGCTTCCAAACTGTCACTTACAGATATGAATTTGTTTTTAAGGATACTGTCTAGAAGCACCGACCAACTTCTTAAAGTCTAGGATAAGTACAGTGCTTCCACAAATCACTCCTACAGTTTCAGGTTCTGAAATTTAGACTCACCATTGATGTCAGATTTTATAATTGAGGCCAACATAATATGTGAATTCATTGCACAAATAACAGTATATTTTACCAGTTTAAATATCAGTTTAAAAATCAGCCTCTTTCAACTTGAACCAAAGCTTGAGGACAAGGAAAGCTTACAAATAGCATTTTTAAGAAACACATACATAAAAATACAAAATTCATAAAAAAATTTATCACTCCTCTTGTCATCTTGTTCCTAAGCCATTAATTATCCTGAAGGAAAGAGCATGAATCTTAGAATTCAGAGACCTCACAGTATATTTGAATTTTCATCTACTCACGATTTCATCCAAATCATACAAGAACAGATGGAGCTCCATTAGGCTATCAAAGCACCGTTTTTTGTCCTTGGCCTAGAACTCAATCAAGTCTACCATTCTAATCTATAAAGGCCCCAGTCTTACTTGTTCTTCTCCACATACCCTATTATGCTAGCTTAGTCACTGTCCCTCAAACATATCTCATACTTACTCACCTCTGTATCTTTGTTCATGTTATTCCCTATACCTAGAATGTTGTTGAGTTGTTTCAGTCATGTCTGACTCTTTCTGACCCCACGTGGGGTTTTGTTGGCAGAGATACTGGAATGGTTTGCCATTTCCTTCTCCAGCTCATTCTACAGGAGAGGAAATTGAGGCAAACAGGGTTAAGTGACTTGTTCAGGGTCACCTGACTACTAAATGTCTGAGGCCAGATTTGAACTGAGGAAAATGAGTATTCTTGATTCCAAGGCCAGTGCTCTATTCACTGAGAAACCTAGCTGCCCAGACCTAGAATACCTTTGGTCATCTGTGCTTACTGATAGAGAGCCTACCTATCTTTTAATGCCTAACTCAGGTGCCACTTGCTTCTATGAAATTTTCTTGATATATTCTGGTAGAAATGATCCCTCACTTTCCTAATTTCATAGCTCTGGGTATTAATCTTGTGCAGTTGCCATGTGATTGAATGAATGACATAAACATTTATTAAGTGCTTACTATGTGTTACATGCATATAGATTACCACTAGACCATAAACTTTGGAAGGCAAGGGCTCATTTTTATTTGTACTTATGTCTCCCTTAGCACCCTATGCTGAACTTTGCACTTATGAGGTGCTTAAAAGTTTGTTGAATAAACCTCCAAGGCCTATGTTTCATGAGAACAATGAAGAGGGAAACCAAACATAGGCCTAATCTTTCTATAAGATATTAGAGAGTTCAGTTCTGACCTTTAGGGCAATTCAAGCCAAAGCTGACAGTTTAATATTCATAAGGTACCTTCCTTCAGTTGGCAGTAGGATGTGCTGCCCTGAATTCCAAGATAAGCCCTTTGCTCTGCTGCAGGAATATTAATGCCTTTTTTGCTGGGATGAAAAAGGAATGACAAAGTCTTAAGACTCTCAGGGAGATGTCAGAGGCCATGCCCAAACCAAAATGGGGTAGGAATCTCAAAATATCCCAGAAGGAATGGGAAAGATGTCTAGTGGGGGGCTCTCACTACATCTACAGGTGGTTGATTCCATTTTCTGAGAGCTTTAATTGTTAGAAAGTTCTTCCTTCTATCAAGCCCAAATTTGCCTCCTTTGTAAGTTCCTCCCATTATTTTAAGTTCTGCCTTTTGGAGCCAAGTAGAAAAAATCAAATTCCCCTTTCATATGGTTTCTTTCATGTTCTTCTGCTTAATAAAGTTCTTTGTAAGTGTGACATCCAGAACTGATCACAATACTCCACACGTCATTTGAAAGGTATAATATAGCTGGCTATCTCCTTAGTCCTAAACACTCTATGGCTCCCTAAGCAGCCCAAAATCACATTAATTTCCTTGGCCATCTTATGATACTGTTGATACATATAGGCTTTTAGCCCAGAAAAATTCCCAGATAATTTTCAAAGTGCTGTCAGTCTATATCTCTGTCATCCTGTATTTGTGAAAGTGATTTTTTGGACTCACTTACAACTTTGCATTACATACGAATGAGCTTATTCAAGTCATCTCAGCTTAGGGGTGGCTAGGTGGTGCAGTGAATAGAGCACTGGCCCTGCAGTCAGCAGGACTAGAGTTCAAATCTGGACTCAGACACTTAACACTTACTAGCCGTGTGACCTTGGTCAAGTAACTTAACCCCAATTGCCCTCCAAAAAAAAAGCACTAAACAAAAACAAAAACAATTAATCTCAGCATTCTAACCTGTTGAGATCTAGGTGATTCTATTATCTAATGTGTTAACTATCCTTCCTAGATTTGTTATCTGTAAATTTGGTAACCATATCAACTCTGTCTTTATCCAAGTCATTGGATGAAATTCTTTTTATTCATTCATTCACACATTTATTCATTCATTTACTTATTTATTTGATTTATTTATTTTCTTGTTTACATCATTCATTTCCATGGGATTTTGAGCTACAAATTTTCTCCCCATCCCTCCCCTACCCAACACCTCAAAACAGCCACCCCACTGTACAGCCCCTCCCCCAATCTGCTCTCTCCTATGTCCTCCCCCTCACCCCTCTGACTTTCTGGTAGGGCAAGATGGATCTCCCTATCACAGTGCCTGTGGATCTTAATTCCCAGTTGGATGTAGTTAATAATAATAATAATAACAATTGTATATAGATATACATATATATTTTTAATATTTGAATATAGAACTTTAAATTCTTGATTCTTTCCCTTCCTCCCTCATTACCCACCCCCACTGGAAGGACAAGTAATTAAATACAGGCTGTACATGTGTAATTATGCAGAACATCTCCACAGTGAGCATATTGTGAGAGACTGATTATATGT
>CM053581.1:533216658-533238785 GCA_028627135.1 Pseudochirops cupreus
AGCTTTTGAGATTCTTTTTCCATCTGGCAAATTTGACTTTTTAAGGCATTCTTCTCCTCATTGGCTTTTTGGGCCTCTTTTGCTATTTGAGTTAATCTATTTTTTAAGGTGTTATTTTCTTCAGTTGGGTTATTGACTCTCTTTTCATGATTTTCTTGCATCATTCTTATTTCTCTTCCCAATTTTTCCTTCACTTCTCTCATTTGGTTTTTAAAATCCTTCTTAAGCTGATCTATGGCTTTTAGGCAGTCTTCATGTTTCTTGGAAGGTTTTGGTGTGATAGTTCTGACTGTGTTGTCTTCCTCCCGTTCCATGCTTTGATCCTTCTTAGCCCCAAAGAAGGAATCTAGAGTTTGGTTGTTGTTCTTACTTTGCTTTCTTTGCCTGCTCATGATGGCCAGTCAATGATTTTTTAGCTCTGCAGAACTCTGCTTCCAGAAGGGAAAGCTCTGTCCCAAATCACTGGGGTTTTCCCAGCTGCCAGAGCTATTAGGAGGCTGCCATTTTTTTGCAGCCCCCAACAGCTTTGGCTCACTGAAAACGCAGCCTAGGACCACCCCCCAAGACCACTATCTGGATCCAGGCTGCTCAATGCAAAAGCACTTGGCCTCTGAGCGATCACTTGGCCCCCCTGCAGTCTGCAGGCCAAGAGCTCTGAAGCAGCTACATGGAGGTGGCTGCAGGGCCACGCTTCTGCCACTTCCTTGCCCTGGAGGCAGTTTGGCCGGACCCGCTTTTCTTCCCCAAGTTTAGCTGAGTTCCACTGACCTGTCACTTAGTCCTTGTTTCTTATGGCTTGATAATTCTGGAAACTGCCACAGCTGCTGCTGATCCACTCTCCTGAAGCTCCAGCTGCGGCTCTGCTCGGCTCGGCTTATCCAGCCACCCCCAGGGCCATGCCGTGATTTCAGGCTGGGCTAGTTTCAGCTCCCAGTGCTGAGATGGTCCCTTCTAGCTGAGCTGCCTTCAGCAGATAGTATATTTGTGTGAGTTTTAGAGCTCTAAAATTTGTTTAGAGTCATATTTTATGGGTATTTGAGGTAGCTATTTGGGAGCTGCAGTACCTTGCTGCTCCTACTCTGCCATCTTGGCTCCTCCCCTGGATGAAACTCTTAGATGGCACAGAGTGAGGTACAGATTTATAGTAGGGACATTATCTTTCCAAATTGATGGTCAACAATTAATGACTGTTCTTTTGTCTAGTTATTCAGCCTGTTCTGAATCTACCTATCACACTAGTGTCAAGGTCTTATCTCTCAATCTTGTCCACCAGATCGGTACAGAGGAACTTTTTAAAGGCTTTGCTAAATTCTAGACAAGCTGTATCTATAGAATTCCCCTGATCTATCACTCTAGTAACACTATCAAGATAAGGAAATGAGGTTTATCTAGTTTGCCTTTCTTTCAAAGACCACATTGACAGAAAAGAAAAAAAACACATCCATCAGTTACTTCATTATTTTTGGATATAATTTACCTGGTAACAAACTTATCAAGGCTAATTTTTTACTATCTCCCTACTTGAGCATTAACACTTTATTAGCTATTTTTGTTCTTCCTTTCTCAGGCTTGGGACTGAAAAGGTAGTTGGGAATTAGATTGTAAAGGTTAAATGTCAGGGTAAGGATGGATTTTGTATTTTTATCCTAGAGGGAACTGGGAGTCACTGAACATACAAGGACAGACATGGTCAGATCTATGTTTTAGAAATAATTTGGCAGGAGAGAAATAAAGGCAAGAACAACAATTTGTGAGCTATTGCAATATTACAAGTGATAGGTAATGAGGGTCTGAACTTGGAGGATGGCCATGAGAGTGAAGAGAAGGATGTGGTGATATATAGTAGGGACATAAAACTATAAGACTTGATTGATTATGAGGGTAAGGGAGAGGAAAGAGTCAAGGATGGCTCAGATTACAAACCTAGTAAAAGTATAGTGCTTCCTTTGACAGGAATTGGAAAGTTTGGAGGAGTGTGAGTTACATTAAGATTAAATGCTCATGGGATTTCCAAGCAGATATGTCCATAAGATATTTGGTCATGCAGGGCTGGACTTCCAGAAATTGGGGTTGATTATATAGTCAACAGCATAGAGATGATATTTGAACCCAAAGTAACTTATGACAACACCAAGATAGAGGGAATAAAAAAAAAGAGGCCCTAGATGGAGCTCCAGGGGACATTGTAGTGGCAAGCACGGAAGTAGTTAACACTTTGTTTCAGCTATTGAATTAACACCTTGTTTCAGTTCAAGTTTCTTTTGAGCCTTGTATCAAGTCTGTTAAGAAAGAGAACATGTGAACCCCACAACTTGTGAACCCTAGAACTCATGAACTCCTTCAACAGGAAGGAGAGGAGCTAAAGACCATATATAAGGAGAGGCTCAGGGCTAGAGACAGCAGAACTGAAAAAAAGGAGTCTTGTGGTAGCAGAGTCAAGAAGGAGAAAACTTGTGGTATCCCAGCACTCTGTTTGTCTGTTCTGTCTGTGTTGATGTTTGTTTATTATACCTTTGTACAGGAGTCCTGGGACCTTACTGGAAGCCCTGAAAGAGGATTTTCTGTTTGTATGTTTATAGAAGTCCTGGAGGAGGGTTTTGGAGGTCTTAGGACTTTACTGATGATTTGTGCTGACCTCTTGGACCTTGTGGGTGGGTCTCTGTTGACTTCTATGTTGATGATTTGTGTTGAATGCTCAGACCTTGTTGGTGGGTCTGAGTTGATTTCACAAGCAGATAGTGAATTAATGATGGTGCTGGAAATGTGTATGAATATTATTGAGGCTCTGTTAAGCTTTGTCTTCCCAGAAAAAGGAACTGTGAAAGACTTGAGGTGGATTGGACACTTTGAACTTCAGTGTGGAATGGGAACTGGATGAAGAACTGGACAAGGAATTGGGAGCTGCCTGCCTTTGAACCCAGGTAATAGTTGGAGCTGGGACCATGGAAGAGGAACCATAGAGGCTGAGAGCCAACCTCAAGTCAAGCCGAAAGAAGACTTTACTTGGATACTGTGTACTGATTGAGAATATTATGATTTACTGTGACCTAGGGGTGGAGAACTTTGACATTTATACTTTGTGATTTAATTAAGGATTTTGTGATTGACTAAATGAATGTACTTTGTTTAAAACTATGTGACCACCTTGGTGAAAACTATGTGGCCATTTTAGTGATAAATTGTTGAGTTGTGACATGGTGAATGCTCTACCTTGATTTTCTGTGAATACTTTGCTCTGACTTGTTATTGAACCTTGAAAGCTGTTCACAGCACCAGTCCTCTGGAAAGCTGCTCGTGCATGGCTTTACAGACATCCACATTTAGGAGGTGGGAACAGCATTGTGCTGATGACCCAACAAAAGAGAATGAGAGGGAATGAGCAGATAGGTAAGAGGAAAAATCAAAGGGAAAAATACCCAAAAGGAGATATTGGTCAATACTGTCAAGTACTACAGAAGGGTGGAGAAAGATGAAGACTGAGGAAAGGGCATTGGATTTAGTTTTTTAAGAGACTTTTGGTAAGCTTGGAGAAAGCTGTTTCCTTCAAATGATAGTGTTAGAAGTCAAACTATAAGGGACATGAGCATGAATACAAGGTGAAGAAATTGAAGCAACAAGAGAAAATAAACCCTTTCTTGGTCTGTGACTCTGAAAGGGAGAAAAAATAGGGTGAGAATTTGAAGGGATAACAGGGTCAAGTTGTTGTTGGTTTTTTTTTCAGGATTAGGGAGTCCTATCATATGTTTAGATGGTGGAGAGAGAGTCAATGGATAAGAAATTGAAGATGAAAGAAAGGGAGTGATTGAGGGATTAAATTTCTGGAGGAGACAGAAGGTAATGGGACCAAGAACAAGAGTTTGAAAGTCTTTTCTTTGTTTTTAGTTTGGTTTTATAATTCCTACATTAGGAACACAACAATTCTTTTTTTTCCTATTCTTCAGCTCCTTAATATTTAGTATTGGGAAAAAATAGGACACTGATGTAAAACATAAAAATTGAGAAAGAATAAGATGCTTCAGCATATCCCTATGGTATGACCTTGAGAGAGCTAGGATAACATTGCTTACAGATGAGTGAAAGGCACTGTATAATTTCCAATCCAGTTTTATTTTTTTCTGGAAATAACCCTTGTTTATTTGTGACAAAGTGGTGTCAGGTAAAAGCCAAATGACATGAGTTTCTATTTATTCCATCTAGTGAATTTCAGGCTTTCTTTAATCTGCTGATTTGTCAGTCAATGATATTTAAGTCAGAGACATTTAAGATGCTTGCTGTTGCTGTCAGAGGTACAAGGTGCCTTAGAAGCCTTCTAATCCAACCTGAAGCTGATACAGAATCTTCTCTTTTAACCTAATTGTGCGACATTTGTGAAAAGGGTTTAAAACTATAAAAAGAAGATTATAAGATGAACACAATATAATACAAGATGTCCCAAAAGTCTTAGGGCAGTTTTAAGCTTTTGTAGCTTTTGAATCTTACGATAATTAACTCTAAGGAATTATTCAAATATTTTGGCCATAGAAGCATATGCCACATAAAGCTTCATCAGTCAATATTTCACACTAGCCAAACCCCAATGTAATGTAGTAAAACCATATGAAACATCATTTAGCCAATCAATTAATTACTGTGTACAAAATGCCTATACTATGGTAAGCACTGGGGGAAACAGTCCTTGGCCTTAATGAGCTTACATTCTATTGGTCCAGTGGTCCATTTATATCACTGTTCTTATAGAATTAACTGTTCCTTCAAATGTTGTTTCATCAAGCATTCTGTTTCCAAGGAACCAATTATTAATATAGGTGGGATTTGTCTTGAACACTGTACCCAGTACTGATTGAAAATAGTAAGCTATTAGGCATGGTTTGGAAATTTTGTTATGCACAATTTTTCATTGTAGTGGTATTTATAGCAAAAAATGGGCCTGTGATACTTTAAAAAAATATTAACATGGTCCTGAGAATAAAGAAGCACTTAGGGGGAAAAGCATTTTCAAGAAAGATAGACTTTGAGTCAGACTTTGGAAGAAGGAAATGTGATGGATTGTGAGGGGGGCATTTTGTCCTTTTGTCCCCCCAGAACTGAACAAGTGCAGAAATACAAAGTACCCTTCAATATACTCAGACTTTAAGGAAAGAGAGCTTTTGCAAAAGGAGGAAAAAGCATAGAAGGAATCTAAGCAATAGGGAGAACTATCAAGAATGGAGTGGCGATAAATCTCAAGTTTCCAGGCACCAAGTCCCTAGCTACTTCTACATTTGGGGTGAGAATTGTAACTGTTAGGAAAGAACATTTTGCAACCCTCACCAGACAGTAAATTAAACTCAGATCATTACCATGTTTACACAGTCACTCACTGGAGTTTTGAAAAATGAGTGGCAATGACAGGAAATGTTTAGAAAATTCAATTGAACAATTATTTCTTAATCATTTACTATGAAACAGGTCCTGTTCTAGTTCCTGAGAATACAGAAACAAAAGTATCAGAGTCCTGCTCTCCAGGAGTTTCCATCCTATTGGAATATGAAAGAATGTAAGGCAAACCTAGAATGAGGAGATTTACTGTCATTTCCCATGTATGATGCACCTTAATACTTCTGTTGCCACTGACGTCGGGAGTAGCATAAGAATGAAACTGAATACTTGGTATACAACAAACTCCAGGGTATCACATGTGCTGAAATGTAAGTCACTCTCTCTCTTAAGGAGGATGAACTGAAGTCATGCCAGAAAGTACCATGGAAGAAAGTCAAGGCAGCATTGCACAGCACACAGTTGAAGGATCTGAGTTCAAATTTTGCCTCTGATGTTTACCTATATGACCTTAGGCTACTTAGCCTCTCTGGGTCTGTTTCTTTGACTATATAATAAGAGGGTTGGAGTAGGTCTGAGATCCCTCTAGCTCTAGTTATATAATCCTAGGAACAGTTGTCTGAGAAAGTTGGAGCTAATGAGGATGGTGGCAGAGATGATCATTTCACCTTTGGAAGCAAAGCAAACAAAGTTCTGATGCTGATGAGCATTTCACATGAGGGTGGGGATAATGAATCTTGATTTCCTTTGTAAACTCTGTATTTCATTTCTCACATTTAAAAACATTATTCTGAGGAAGGGTTCATAGGTTTCACTAGACTCAGGGGTCCAAAGTTAAGAACCTTGGATTAGATGGTCTCAATATAACTTCTAGCTTTAATTCTATGAACCTGCAAATAAAATGGAACTTTGTGTACTTCAGGGAAAGAGATCAAGGCCAAATGGTCAGAAGTATAGGGACTAGAAGAAGAAGGAATTGGGCTATGCAGCTAAGCAACTGATCCTTGAAGCTACCAATCAGAGTTCTGTGGAACCAATACATAGATGACATTCATTCAATATCTCTACAAAGTTCAATGGCCCTAAATTTTTAAGGGATGTGGGAAAGAAACCAAGATAGGAAGGGAGCCTAGACATACAAATTAAAAAAGTCATCAATGATAACAAGTCAAGAAAATGGTGTGACCACCCAGTTTTTCAGATATAAATACATAGATCCTTTATTCAGGTTCTACTCAACACCTCCTTGGGGAGCAAAGTTGACACAGGGATCCTGAAGGCCATGGTAGATCACCAGCTTTGCCATAGTGTACCTAAGTGGAAAGGTTTCCAAGACAGGCTCAGCAGCCAGGCTAAGTCTAGAGAGGCTTGTTGTTAGAAGGTTGGCCATTGGTTGATGTGTTTTTTTGGTTACAACACATGAAGACCAGCAACTTCCTACTTCGGTGGTATCAGTAGTAATGAACTATATAATACGTGGGAGAAACCTGAAAATCCCTTCATTCTATGGTTTCCTTGCATTCTTTCACTTTTCAATATAATAGAAACTCCTTGAAAGTAGGTATGATTTGAAGGTGAAGATCATCCCTGCTCTAGGTCTGGAGTCAGGAAGATTCTGAGTTCAGTTCTGGCCTCAGACACTTCCCAGCTGTGTGACCTGGGCAACTCTCTTAACCCTGTTTGACTTAGTTTCCTCATCTGTAAAATGAGCTGGAAGAAGGAAATGGCAAACCACTCCAGTATCTTTGCCAAAAAATCCCAAATAGCATCATGAAGAGTTGGACACAACCGCAATGATAAAACAACAAAGCTTAGAAAGACCATAGATAGCCACACCACTAATATTAGTCACGGTTATCACTAGCAATGATGGCTTTTTTTTTTTTTAGCAAAAGTACAAAACCTAAATGTGCCAATGAATACAAATACAGAAAGCAAATAAACAAAAACAAAGTGAAATGCCTTTAGTGCATACTCACTGCTAGGAGACATTTGAGAACTATTAATTCCCCAAGACACTTTCCGTTATCTAAGTCAATTAAGATAGCAATTTCCTACATATACTCTGCAATTAGTTTTATATTCTTCTAATTATATTAGCTAAGCATTTTGTATAAGAAATGCAGCACAATCATAATAGGCATTTTACTGAAGATGGTATATTTCTACCGTACTTCACCTTAAAAAGCTTTATCTCTTCAGCAAAAGCCATCAAGTGTCCCAAATGGAAAGCAGCCTTTTATAATGTTATATAAAACCATTATTTGGGGCTGGCTTGTTGAAAAAAGAAATTATGAGCAGATATCTTCCTTCTACTTACAGGTGACAGACAGTTTGAATCTCTCAGACCAAGCATATTTCTAAGGACATTTGAAATTCTAAGTCATTAATTTAGGGCCAAGGCCAATCCACACACAAGAATTTTCCATAGTAATGCTATTTTATCTAAGAATCAGGAACCTTGTACATTTCAATGAATGCTATTTCTTTTGAATTTCATATATGGTTATAAATCCCTAAATTCTAGAAGAATATGGGAATTGCTTATACACAGACAGAGCTATGCTTAGATTCTACTCTCCCAGGGGTCAGCATTGCTCAAACCTGCAACAATTGCCCTACCCAAGAAGTGCTAGCTCATTTATGATGGTTTGCCTTACCATGTTACTGTGAGTAGTCCCAGCTGCCTGAGTGGGGACCCAGGCAGTTGGGTAACTCAGCTAGTCCTCTCCCCTTCCCTCTCCCTCTCCTCCTCTCCAAAGCAAGGTAAATTTCAATGGCTGAAAGCTTCCCAGTTAATTTGAGGTTTACTGGTTAGATTTCTTTCTCTTTCTTTCTCCTTCCTTCCTTTTCTTCTTTCTTTCCTTCCTTTTCTTCCTTCCTTCCTTCCTTCCTTCCTTCCCTTCCCCCTGCCTCCCTCCCTCCGTCCCTTCCTCCCCCCCCCTCTTTCTTTCTTTCTTTCCTTTTCTTTTTCACACCAAACCTTAAACCCTTTTCACTCTGGAGCTCATAGATTGGACAACAATAGGTCCTTGCCCACTTAATGGCTATATTTTGGGACCACCTGGCTCACAGTGAATGTAAATAGTAACTGTTTCTCTTTTGGTCTTCAACCTTTAGGGTCTTCCCCTCATTTTGATTATTTTTTTAATTGAAAGGGCCATCCCTTGACTCACTTCTTAGAGACCTATTCACTGAATGGGCACTACCTCACTCAAAGTGAGAACCTGAAAAGACCTTAGCCTAAAAGGACCAGGATCTCCCATTGCATCCTGGGCCATCTCCACTGGACCCATATGACTCTGGAGGAGAAAGTGAGGTTTTGCACAACTCTCCCTCACTCAAATCCAAATCAACTGCAAGCCATGTTATCATCTCTCTGATGTTATGGTCCTCTTTGAAAACAAAGGACAAACATAATCCACAAAATGACTTTGACTTTAGGCAGAGAAAAGGTAGTTGTAGGAAAAAGACAAAAAAAGGAACCAGGAAGAAGTGGGAGTAGGTGAGGTATGATTAAATTCAAAATGTATTTTAAGTGTCTACTGCGTGCTATTGAGGATTTTACATTCTACTGGGTCCAAGATTACTAAAACCTCAAAGGAACAAGATGGATTACAATCTTGTTTCTACTATAGTCTCATTATATGATTATGGTAAGAAAATAGGGCCTTATCTAAAAAACATTATAACTCAGTAGTTTCAGAAAAGTGCTTTGTTTCATTCCTAATTATTTTATGGAATATTCTGAACGTGAATACTGATTTGTTAACATTTTATTACTTAAAGGGAGATAGGGAATAGTAGGAAAGAAAAGCTTCTTTGTATGTGTGTGTGTGTGTGTGTGTGTGTGTGTGTGTGTGTGTGTGTGTGTGTTTATCCCTTTATATCTAAATCATGTCCTCATTTTGAGTTTCTCGTGTTAAATGATGTGAGATGTTGGTCTGTGCCTAAATTCTGTCCGACTACTTTTTAATTTTCCAAACATTTTTTGTCAAATAACAATTTCTTGTGCCAAAGCTGGGATCTTTGAGTTAATCAAGCACTAAATTGTCATGCTCATTTGCTTCTATATATTGTGTACATATCTGTTCAAATGATCAGCCGCTGCATTCCTTATGTATGGTTTTGAAAATTGAAGCTTTGTAGTGCAGTGCGAGATCTGGCGCTGCTAGGCATCCTTCCTTCCCTTTTCTTTTGTATCGATTGTGTTGATACTTTTGACCTTTTGTTTCTCTGGATGAATTTATTTTGTTTTTTAACACTACAAATCAATTCTTTGGTAGTCTGGTATGGTGCTGAATAAGTAAATTAATTTAGGTAGTATTTTCACTTTTACTATATTGGCTCAGCTTGCTCATGAGCACTTAATACTTCTCCAATTGTGTGTGTGTGCATATGTTTGTGTGTGTGTGTGTGTGTGTATGTATATGTATATATTTGTGTGAAGAATGTTTTGTAATTGTGTTCACATAATTTCTATATGTGTTTTGGGAGGTAGACTGTCTAGTAATTTACCCAGTTGGTAGTTATTTTAAATGCAATTTATCTTTCTATCTCTTCCTGGCAGGTTTTGTTGGTAATATACAGAAATGCTGATGATTTGTGTGAGTTCATTCTATATTCTCTAACTTTGCTGAAGTTAATTGTTTTGATTATTTTTTTTCAGTTGATTCTCTAGGTTTCTATAAATGAACCAATATATATTATCTGCAAAAAGTGGTAGTTTTGCTTCCTCATTGCCCATGCTTATTCCTTTAATTTTTTTTTCTCATCTTATTGCTATAGTTAAGATTTTCAATACAATACTGAATAGTAATGGTGATAATAGACATCCTTAATTCACCCCTGATCTTTTTCAGAAAGGCTTCTACCATATCCTCATTACAGATGATTCTTACTCTTAGGTTTAGATAGATATCAGATAGACATTACTTATCATTTTAAGGTCCATTTATTCCTATGCTTTCTATTATTTTTTTTTTTAACAGGAATGGGTATTGTATTTTTTGCAAAAGTTTTTTCTGTCTATTGAAATAATTATATGGTTTTTGCTAGGGTGTTTTTTCTTATTGATATGGTCATGCTTATACTTTTCCTAATATTTAACCAGCCCTACATTCCTGGTATAAATCTAGCCTGGTCAAAATATATGAAATTTGTAACATATTGCTGTATTATCCTTGCTAGAATTTTATTTATTGTTTTGCATAAATATTTATTAGAGAAATCAATCTAGTTTTTGTTCTCTGTTTTGAGTGTATGGATTTAGGTATCAAGATGATATATAGGCTGTAGAAAGAATTTGGTAGTATTCCTTCTTTATTAATTTTTCTTTTTTTAAAATAAATTTATTTATTTAATTTTTAAAACTTTTTTCTTTTTAAATTGAATATCAAATTCTCTTTCTTTCTCAGTCCTTCCCCCTCCCCCACACTGAGAAGGCAAACAAACAAAATTAATTATACATATGAAATCATGCAAAACATAATTTCATATTAGCCATGTCTCAAAAGAAGAAAGCAAAAAATAAATACTTTGATTTGCACTCAGAATTCATCAGTTCTCTCTCTGGAGGTAGGTACAATTTTTCATCATGAGTCCTTTGGAATTATCTTGTATCATTGTATTGATCAGAGCAGTCAAGCCTTTTATAGTTGATAGTCATTACGACATTGCTCGTACTGTGCACAATGATCTCCTAGTTCTTTTCACTTCACTTTGCATCAGCTGTTACAGGTCTTACCATTTTCCCCCCCTGAAACCGCATCCCTCCTGTCATTTCTTATAGCACAAAAGTACTCCATCACAGTAACATGCCACAACTTGTTCAACCATTCTGTAATTGATGAGCACCCTCTCAATTTTGAATTCATTGCCACCACAAAAAGAGCTGCTATAAATATTTATGTATACATAGGTCCTTTCCCTTTTTCTTTGATCTCTTTGGGGTACAAACCTAGTAGCAGTATTGTTGGGCCAAACAGTATGCACAATTTTATAACTATTTAGGCAAAGTTCCAATTATTCTCTAGAATGGTTGGACCAGTTCACAACTCCATCAACAATTTATTAGTGCACCTATTTTCTCTCATCCCCTCCAGCACTTGTCATTTCTGGTAGATGTGAGATGGTACCTCAGAGTTATTTTAATTTGAATTTCTCTAATCAATGGTGACTGATAGTATTTTCCATATAACTATAGATATCTTTGATTTCTTCTTTTGAAAACTGCCTGGTTTTTTTGGAGAGTGGCTCTTATTATATAAACTTGACTTATTTCCTTACATATTTGTGAAATGATGACTGTATCAGAAAAACTTTTTGTGAATCTTTTTTTGAAATTACTTTCTTGTCTATGGCACCTTTTAGCAAAATGTAGTTTCTCTGATCATCTCTTTTAATTAGGTCTATTTTTGCTTTCCTTTGCCTGAGATAATGATTGTTACCGCTGCCTTATTTTTTTACTCCAGCTGAAGCGTAATAGATTCTGCTCCAGCCTCTTATTTTTACTCTATGTGTATATATTACTGCATGTTTATTGTAAAGCACAAATGACTGGATTCTTCCATTTTATGAGTCAATTTTTCATATTCACAATTATGATTGTTAACTGTTTCAATTCTATTTTCTTATACTTATCCTTCTCTTTTTTACTCTGTCTCCTGCTTAAAAGTTTGTTTTATTTCTGACCATTGTCTTCCTTTATCTACTCTCTCTTTTATTTCCCACTCCCTTTTTTCTTTGAACCCCTTTCCCTTCTACTTCCCTATTGACAAAGATAAATTTCTGCCCTCAGCTGTGCATGTTTATGAGTATTTTTCCCTCCTTAAATGAGTTCAAGGATAAGAGATGATATGTGAGGTTTAAGTGTTGTTCTCTCAGATGAGAGTGAGGTTCACGTGTTGCTTGCTCCCCCTAACACTGCCATTCATTGTATAAACTCTTCCTTGTGTGCCCCATTTAAGTGAGATAATTTCCCCATTCTTCCTCTCCCTTCCCTCCTCTCCCTCTTCCCTACTCTTCCATTCTTCTTTTGAGATGATCCCAAAATAACAGAATCATACCTAGGTCTTTGGCCTAATTAGACTCCCTGTAAGATCTCTGACAATGATAAAGATCTGGGACATTATATGTACTATTTCCTCATAAAAGAATGTAATTGGTTTAACCTTGTTTAGTCTCTTATGATTTCTCACTCAGGTTTACCTTTCTATGCTCTTCAAGTATTGTTTTCTATTCCACTGTGGTCTTTTTTTTAAACCAGGAATACTTGAAAATATTCTATTTTATTAAATTCCCATCCCCTCCCCCCCAAAGGATTATACTCAGTTTTGCTGAGCAGGTTATTCTTTGTTGTAATCCTAGCTCCTTTGCCTTCCATAGTATCATATGCCAAGTCCTTCATCCCTTGCTGTTAAATCTTTGTGATCTTGATTGTGGCCCCATAGTATTTGAATTCTATCTTTCTGACTGCAGTACTTTCTCCTTGACCTGGGAGTTCTAAACATTTTCATTTTGGGGTTTCTCTTGGGAGGTCACCAGTGTATTCTTTCAATGTCTACTTTGCCCTCTGGTTCTAAGCTATCTAGGCAGTTAAAAAAACATAATTTCTTGAAATGTGATGTCTAAACTCTTTTGCTATTGTTCTTGTTTGGTTTTCAGATAGCCTAACGGTTTTCAAATTTTCTCTCCTTTATATATTTTCCAGGTCAGTTGTTCTTCATATGAGATATTTGACATTTTCTTCTGTTTTCTCAGTCTTCTGGCTTTGTTTATATTATTCCTTAAATGTGTCACAGAGTCATTAATTTCCATTCGGCCAGTCACTCTAGTCCTGTGCATCACCACCTCATATCTTTTGGACATCTGGAACTGTCTCCTCCACAGGCTTCTCAAATTCAACATATACAAAAATAGAACTCATTATATTCACCCCCAATCCCCACCACTCTCTTTCCAAACTGCTTTTTACTGTCAAGAGAACTACCATCCTTCCAGCAATATAGGCCCACAGCCTCCTTAACTCATCACTCTTCCTCAACCCACATTTCCAATTCATTGTCAGATTGTGTTATTTCCACTTTCTTATTTTTTTAAAATCATATCTATGATTTTGCATATGGCTCTTTCTCTCTCCTCATAATCTACAACTACAGTTCAAGTTCTCATGGTTGCTCCCGAACTATTTCAATAGCCTTCTGGGTAGGCACCCTGCCTCAAATTTCTCCCCACTCTAATACATCCTCCACTCAGTTTTCAAAGTGATTATCTTAAAGCACAGGTCTGATGATGTCATGTCATTGTTTAACAAATTCCATTGGCTTCCTATCTCTTCCAGGATCAAAATACAATCTCCCTTGTTTGGCATTTAAAGTTCTTTAAAACCTGCCCCCTTCCTCTACCTTTCCAGCCTTCCTATGCATTATATCCCCCACACAAACTCTATGACTCAATTATACTGGCCTATACTGGCACACTCCATCCCTATCTCTGTGTCTTTGTATTGGCTGTCCACTATGTCTGGAATTCCTGACCTCTTCAACTCAGTCTCTTGATTTCCCCAGTTTTCTACAAGGTTCAGTTCAAATCTCATCTACTGAAGGTCTTTCCAAGTTCTTCCTCAGTCTCCTTTCCTCCCATAAGACTCAGCTGCTAAAGTCTTCTTTCCACCTAATCTGCATGTATACCTTGTATGTACATGGTGTATTGTCTCTTCCCATTACAATATAAATTCCATGAGATCAGGGACTTTGGGGGGGGGTGGGTATTTCTTTGTATGTCCAGAACTTTTTATAGTACCTAGCACAAAGTAAATGTTTCATAAATGCTTATTGACTGACAATATTTGACTGGATTTATGCTTAAAAAAGGAGATAAAGAGAGGGAGAGAAAACTTGAAATGGACAAATGGCCAGCTTTGGAATTAGGAAAACCTGAGTCCAAGTCTCCTCTGACATATTCTGGTTATATTACCATAGGCAATTTACTTAACTTCTTCGTGCCCCACCTGCACTAATGGAAGGAGTTTCCATACCAGAAGTCCACCTCCAAATAAAATTGCAAGTTTAGATTTACCCTCTCTCCTCTTCAATTAAAAAAATAAGCCCATGTAAATATGAAGATTTTTACACAATGTACCCTTCAAATACTATAAAACTATCCAAAGTTCTATGTCTGAATACTCAGCAAGTTACAAAAGAATAAATTCTCAATTTTCCTCAATTTCCCTTCAATGAAGGGATCAGTGACAGAGGCAATTTAAAATGGAAAACAATTTGAAAACTATTTCCCTTTGCTTTTTAAATGTCATTATATTTTGGACTATGTATGATATCCTAAGAGAGAAAACAGGTAAGCAAGAGTAGAGACTTGACTGAGGACTGAGAAATTGAAAATTTTCGACATCTTAAACCATTGCTACCTGATTCAACTGCTCCGGCAGCCAGCCTATCAGAGGGCTTTGTTCTCTGTCTACACATCCTTGGGGTGGTTTACCTCAGAACAGTAAAGGGTCAAGATTTCTGCTCTGTGTCAAGGTTCTTCACTTTTTTTATATCATTAACTTTTTTGTATCATAATAACTCTTTGGAAATCTGGTCAAGCCTATGGACAGACCTCATTCCAGAATCATTTTTACATACATAAAATAAAACACAGGTGACTACAGAGGAAGCTTATTATATTGAAATAAAGATGTTATCTTTTCCCATCCAATTTCATGGACAACCCCCTTCCAAACCCCTTGTTGTATATTAAGTGAAAGTAAGAAGAAAAGAAGGAAATAATGGATATTAGTTATTAAACCAAATATGGGCACAAGCTATTAAACTTAAAAGCAAATATTGGATCTAAAGACACCAAGTCCTATAGTAAAAGGCTCTTTAATTCTAACTCTACAAATTCAAAATTTGTGATCATCAGGCTGGTTTTGGGTTGATGTTCCCCTTTGTTCTACTGATGCTACAAAGGTTTTTCTAAGTAAATGTATACATTATCAAAAATAAACTTTAATGAGTGATATGGAACTTTTTCTATTTTTAAAAGCAGGTACAAAAGAGTCAAAATTATCCAAAGCCATAAAAGGGGGACTCTTCACTCAGGGGCTCTGTAATAGAAAATCCCTTCATTTTCCCCCTTAATGAAAATTGCATCCAGGTGAATGAGGGAGCTCTGCCACATTTCAGCCAAGTACTATTTAAAATCCACCAAGATAGACTGAAAAGGAGATTTATAATAGGAAGATTAAAAAACCTTTAAGTACAGCCTTGAAACACAATGCTATAATAGACCTTTAATGTTCTCTAATCGAACAAAATTGAAGTATAATTTTCTAAAACCAGAGCTACCATAATTAAATGACTGAGCAACACTGGGACAAAATTCTATACTAAGTCTCTATTCATACATTTAAAAAACAATCTTAAAGAGAAGATATCTTATAACAAATGATGACAAGTAACTTACATTGGTACTGTATTTAAAATTTCCAAATACATGTGGATTTCACCATATTTAGAGATGAGCTGTCTTTTTCCTCCACTCAGGTTTGTGGATAAAAATCAAATGAGAATAAGGATTGATTAATTTCTATAACTTATAGCCATGATTTTTGACTAGCTTTTGCCTACTTTATAAAAGTAACCTAATGTTTGTAATGTGATTTGCTAACTTTAAAGTACTACAAATGCTAGCTAGTACTACAAATGAGGAATGGTTTAAAACAGCCTTTCTCTACCACTATCCCCCCACTTGCCTCTTTCTGATGGCTAAAGAATGTCATTCCTTTCACTTAAAGTTCTTACAACCTTTACTTGGTCTAGAAACATCCCAGATTAAGTCTTCATTATTAATTAACATCTGGTTTCAGATTAATTGGTGAATTTACTTCCAATGCAACAGTATGGCTGAAAGGAGATATTAATAGAAGGCAGAGAGAAGATGGATATTGACTGGGGAAGAAAGGAAAGGGGAGAGTAGGAGGTGCAGTAAACTCTACCAAGAGTAGGAGGAGATGCACTGAAAAGGGAGTCAGAAGAGTACCAAAAACAGACATAAATTTATTCCTAGGGATAGTCCTGCACTCCCACCTATCTTTTCATTTCATTTTCACAATAATCCATGGGAAAGACTAACATTTATCTGAAGAAACCTATCTTTCACTGCAGCTAAATATGTGTATCTGTAATTGTTCTCTATAAAGGATTTTGAAACCTGATGGGAGATAACATTTTTATATGCTGCATGTTCTAAATCCTTCTTGCTTTCTAAGCACTACAGGTTGAGATTGAGTACTTTAGGGCCAAAAGTTCTGGATTTCAGAGAAACACTAGCAATATAGAGGGGCATTGGTAATTTTTCCACTAAGTATTTCTTTTTGACTCAATCAAGTAGAAACATTTATGGAATTCAGGTTAAATTACATATTGACACTCACCTGGACATAAACACGAATTGATCAACTAATTAAGAAACATTAAATAAGAGCTTATTCTAGGCTCTGTGTTAAGTGCTAAGGACACAAAATAGAAATGCCTACCCTCGAAGAATTTACATTCCAATGAGGGAGAAAACAGATATAAATCAGAAGATATGAAATGAATATAGAATAGATAGAATGTTTAGAGGAGATGGCATTAGTGACTGGTGGAACCAAGAAAAGTCTGGAGGAAACATTTGAAATAAGACTTAAAAAGAGTCAAAGATTTAGAGATTGGGAGGGAGAACATTTCAGGCTCAGCAAAAAAAAAACCACAGCAAAGTCAGTGGGAAAGGATATAAAATATTGTGTGTGAGGAATGGCAAGTAAGCCAGTATGGCCACTATATTGTGTAGAGAGGAGTGAACTATGAGAAGATTAGAAAGGTAGCAAGGGGTCTGCTTGTGAAGAGTTTTAAATCCTAATGAACTTTATGGACAAACAAGGTGATGTATTGGATAGAGTTAGGAAGTTAGGAAGACCTGAATTCAAATCTGACCTAGTTTTATGATCCTGGGCAAGTCATTCAACTATTGTTTGTCTCAGTTTCCTCATCTGTAAAATGGGAATAAGAATAGCACCTATCTCCCAGGGTTGCTGTGAGGATCATATAAGATAATGATAATAAAGGGCTTAGCACAGTACCTGGCACATAGTAATTGCTATATACATGTTAGCTGTTATTGTTGATATTATTATTATTGTTACATCCTGGAAGTAACAGTTAGCCACTGGAGTTTATCAAGTAGTGACATGTTTAAACCTATCATTTAGGAAAATCACTTTGATAGCTGATGGAGGATGTACTGAAGTGGGGGAAGACTTGAGGCAAGGAGACCTTTTAGAAGGCTATTGCAATAGTCCACATGACAGGTGAGGAGGTTCTGAACTAGGGAGTTCCTGCCATCCTTCAAGCGTTAGATCATGTGCTATTTTCTAGAGCAGCAGTTCTTAATGCATGGTACAGGGACTACTGGGGGAACCCCAAGACCCTTTCAAGAGGTTTGTGAGGTCAAAACTATTTTCCTAATACTATAATGTTTCAGTTTCTAGTTTGTTAAGTAGAAGTAGATATAATTCACATAAATAATAGCTCTTTGAGGAGGGGCCATCAATAATTTTTAAAAGTATAAGGGAGTCTTCAGACCAAAAACTTTGAGAACTACTGCTGTAGAGAGAGTATAGCCTGATCTCTACAATAATTAGAGTCCTTTTCCCCAGAAATTACTGTGCAATTATAATGTATTTGTTTTGTACTTACTTTTCTGCTGCTTTCTTGCAGCAGAATATAAGCTTCGTGAGGGTAGAAACTTTCTTTTTTTTTTTTCTGTATGTATGCTTGGCATATAGTAAGTACTTTAAAATGCTTATGGAATAAAGGAATAAAAAAAAGCTTGATGTGTGAGAAAACTATGGCTTACATTCCAATGGGGGAGAAAACAGATATAAATCAGAAGATATGAAATGAATATAGAATAGATAGAATGTTTAGAGGAGATGGCATTAGTGACTGGTGGAACCAAGAAAAATCTGGAGGAGGTAACATTTGAACTAAGACTTAAAAGGGGTCAAAGATTCAGAGATTGGGAGGGAGAACATTTCAGGCTCAGTGTGAGAAAACTAAGCCCCTAGCCCTCCAAATAAGTTATAAAAATAAGTTAGTGGACCATAGATGTAGAAATGGAGATCTCAGATGACAACTAATTCAATTCCCTCATTTTACAGCTGAAGAACTAAGGAGAAAGGAAGTTGTCCAAGACCACATTGGTAATAAGTAGATATTTGAACCCACATCCTCTGACTACAAATTCAGCATTCATCACAATCTAGCACACTGTCTCTCTATATTTTGTGTCAATCTAGTGCTCTAATGTTCACGGACCATGGTCATCATAATCCCCTGTATTAACAGTACCATGATTAGACTGCTCCATTTTCACACATCTTGAAGAAATATTGTTAAACATCATGCAATCTTAGTATACAAGAATATAACTCTAAATATAAGCACACTCTAGACATATAAGATCACATCATAAACAAATTAAAGAAAGATTAGGAAAAATTACCTATCAGATTTGTGGATAGAAGAAAAGTTCATGACCAAAAAAGGAACAGGAAAGAGCACAGAAGATAATGTAGATAATTCTTATTAAATAAAATTTTTAAGGATTTTGCATAAATCCAATAAATCTATTATTAAAAGGGAAGCAAATAACTTATAAAAAAATCTTGGTGTTAGGTTTCTCTAATAAAGATTTCATTTAGAAGATATGTAATTCAATAACAATTCAAATTAATAAGAATAAGAGTCATCCTCCAATTCAAAAATGGCCTAAGCAAGGACATGGCAGTTCTGGAACAGGAAGTTCTAAGGGAAATAAATTAAACTCTCTATAGCTATATGAAAAAAAAAAAGCTAAATATTGGAGGGACTATGAAAAAACAGGAACATGAATGTACTATTGATGGACCTGTGAATAGGTTACAATCATTCTGGAAAGCAATTTTGAATTATACACAAAAAGTTCTAAAGAGTGTGTGCATCAGATGCATCACAGTCATGTCTACCCTCAAAAGACAAAGAAGAAAGAGAAAAAGCCCTTTTGCTGTTTTGTTCTTTTCAGTCATGTCTGACTCTTTATGGCCCCATTTGGGGTTTTCTTGGCAAAGATACTAGAGTGGTTGCCATTTCCTTCTCTAGCTTATTTTACAGATGAGGGATCTGAGGCAAATAGGGTTAAGTGCCTTGCCCATGGTTACTAATGATTAGTAAGTATCTGATATTTATAGTAACAATTTCTGTGGTGGCAAAAAACTGGAAATTAAAGAAATACTTAAAATTTGAATAATAGCTGAATATATTATGGTATATGAATGTGATAGAATACAATATGAGAAATGAGCAAATAAGTGATTTCAAAAAGATGTGGAATTATATGAACTGATGTTGAGTGAAGCAAGGAGAACCAGAAAACTATTTATGGTATAACATTAATATTACAAAAATAAACAACTTTGAAGACTTTTATGAACTGATGAAGGATGACATGAGCAGAACCAGGAGAACAATTTACATAATTACAACAATTCTGTAAAAACAAAAAACTTCAAAAGCTATAGGAACTATGATCATTAAATATGGCCATCATTGTAGAGCACTGGTGATGCAGCATGTCTTCTCCCTTCTGATGAAAAAATAATGGATTAGACAAGACAGGCCCCATTGGACGCCCGCCAGATGAGGCCTGCTGATCCACCAACTACAAGAGCCATTCCCAAGTTTATCACCACATGCACAGGGCGGGGATCAGACAGAGCTGGGTAAGAGACAAAGGTAGGGCCCATGGCAGGGACAGCAGCTACTCCCTGGACTACTCATCCACAGCCTGGAAATTAAAAAAACCCTTATCTGAACTTCCAGAGACCAAGATGAGAGACTGAACCCTGGTTGCTCCAATCCCCCCCCCCCCCATTCTGAAAACACAGCAATTATTGCCCCAGAGGAAAATTTTAAGCAGTAAAGGTTAGGAACCCCGGAGGAAGGGTGGGACTAAGGTCCTTCCTCAAAATGGGAAGAAAGCAGGCTTCAAAGACAAAGACAAAGACTCTGGAATCTTATTACTGTGAGAGGGAGGAATCAAACTCAGGAAAGAGTTTTGATTCTACACCCACAGCTGAAGCCTTAACAGGGTCTACAACCTGGTCTCAGGCACAGAAAGCATTCCTAGATGAGCTCAAAAAGAACTTTGAAATCCAGCTGAGAGAGGTAGAAGATAAAATCAACACCTCTTATAAAAACAAAATGGCAAAATTAGAAAAACATTATAATGAAGAGAACAGCTCCTTAAACAGCAAAATGTGTGAACTAAAAATGAAATCTGAGCATATAGAAAAGAAGCTTCAAAAACTAACTAAGGAGAATAATTTGCTAAAAACTAGAATCAACCAAATTGAAGCCAATGACTCTATGAGGAACCAAGAATCAGTCAAACAAAACATCAAGACTGAAAAATTAGAAAAAGAGGTAAAATATATCAATGGAAAAATAACTGACCTGGAAAACAGATCCAGGAGAGACAATCTGAGAATCATTGGTATACCAGAAAATCATGATGAAAAAATGAGTCTGGACAATATCTTCCAAGAGCTCATCAAAGAAAACTGCACTGAGATCCTAGAACCAGAGGGTGAAATAGAAATCAGGAGAATCCACCGGATACCTCCTGAAAGAGATCCCAAATTGAAAAGTCCACAAAACATTGTGGGTAAACTCCAGAACTATCAGGTAACTATACTACAAGCTGCCAGAAAGAAACAATTAAGATATCACGGAACCACAGTGAGGATCACACAGGATCTGGCAGCCTCAACATTGAAATCCCGGAGGAACTGGAATATGATTTTTCACAAGGCAAAAGAGCTCAGGCTACAACCAAGGATCACCTATCCAGCAAGACTGAGCATAATCTACCAGGCAAGGAGATGGACATTCAGTGACATACCAGAATTCCAGACCTTCCTGATGGAAAAGCCAGAGCATTGGCTCTGGAACATTCAACCTCCAATTACAAGACCCAGGAGAGACATAGAAAGGTAAATAAGGAAAAAAAAACACACACATAACTTGTTATTTAACGAGAGCAAACTGTTTACATTCCCCTATGGGAAGCTGATACCTATTAATATCATGAACTCTATACTTATGGCAACATCTAAAAGGGATATAGATAAACAGAGGGTGTGGGTATAAATTATGCAAAATGATGATAAAATTCCCTTATTAAGGGACTGCAATGGAAGAAGAGGAAAGAATGAAGAAGAAAAGGGTAAATTATGCTATACAAAGAGGCATAAAAACAATATAGTAGAAGGAAAGAAGGGAAGGAGGTGACCATTATATGAGCTACTCCCTCACTGGTTCTGGTGCAAGAAGGGAATAACACAACCAGTTAAATATAGGACTATTGAGAAGAGACATAAAACTTAGATAGTAGAGGGAAAGAGGGGAGGGAGAGGAGCACTGCATGAGATCTATTCTCGTCAATTCTTGGTTCAAGGAAGAAATAACATACAACACTGAGTATAAAAATCAATCATATCCTACAGGCCATAGGAGGGGGGAAGGGTGATGGGGGGAAGGCAGGGAAGAAGTAGTAAGGGAGAAGGGTAGGAAAAGGGAGGGGGGAGGATAAGAAGGGAATACTAAGGGAGGCAGCGGTCAAAAGGAAAACTCTTAAGAAGGGGAAGGGAGAAGAGGAAAAACAAAAGCATAAACAGGGGAGGGAATAGGATGGAGGGAAAGACACAGATAGTAATCATAACTGTGAAT
>CM053581.1:533239285-533251069 GCA_028627135.1 Pseudochirops cupreus
AAACCAAAGAGCCTGTGGCTCAATAAAAATATTCCCCCAGTTATGCAATCATCTTTGCTGGATCCTCTCACATGCTACATGTGGGTGACTTCCAACATGCTATTATGGGCCTTCCTTTCTCCCCTTTCTACACTCTTTCCCTTGATGCTCTCATCAGCTTTCATGATTTCCATTAAATCTGTGCTGATTACATTACTTGTAAGTATATAATCTCTCTCCTGATTTCCAGCTCCACATGAGAAGCACTTAACTGGATATCTCTACCTGAATGTCACATAAACATTTCAACTCAATACATTCAAAGCAGAACTCTCTCTGTTTCCACTATTCTTTCTCTAAATTTTCTTAATTTCATTTCAACCCTGGTGTCATTGACTCTTGCCTCATTTTAACTTCATTTCTCATGCCCAAAGAGTCACCAAGTTTTGTTGATTCTGCCTCTAAAAGAACTGAAATCTGTCATCTCTCCTTTCATAGCCTTTCCCCTAGTTCATACCTGCTTACCTGTACCTTGGCAATAAGCTTCTATTTGGTCTCTCCCCTCTCTATACAGCTACCAAATTGGTGTTCCTAAAAAACAAATTTAATCAAGTCACCCTTTTAGTGAAAAAACTTCAAAGGCTCCTTATTGCCTTGAAGATAAAATTATAAAGTCCTCAGCCTGGTATTTAAATCTCTCCACAGACTGGCACACACCTGCATTTCCAGTTTTATTGCCAAATATTCTCATTCACATGCTCTCTTATTCAGTCAAATTGGCCTCCTATTGAGTTTCTTGTACATGACAGTGCATCTTTTACTTCTGTGACTCTGCACAGGTGGTCCCCCAAGTTTGAAGTGTGCTTCCCCTGTCACTTTTGCCTTTTTCCTTCAAAATTTAGCTACTCTGCCCCCTTCTAACAAAAGGCCTTCTTATCTTTATAGTTGTTAATAGTTTCTCCCAGTAGAAGTTACTTTGTATTATTTCATATGTGCTTTTCATTTATATAGGTTAATAATGTTTCCTATCAGTAGAACATAAACTTTTTTGAGGGCAGGCCTGTTTATGTTTGTTTAGTTATACTCAGCACCTAGCTTAGTTCCTTGTATAAAACAGGAGTTTAAACACTAGAAGGACTGGAATTTAAGAATATCTCAAAGGATGAAGCAAATTGGTCAACTGACATGCCTCATCTTTCTATTAATAAGGTATTATACTTAGGAATCCTGGGACACAACCACCTCTGAAAAATCAATGTTATATGTGACTCATATGGTTAAAGAGAGATTAATAGAAGGTAGCTCTCCAAGGTACAAATTTTGGGGCCACAGCAACTCAGAAACACAGACGTCTAGAAAGGCTACAATCTACCTTTGTAGAGGGAGTCCTCACACCTCCACTGCAATGAAATCATGTATTCCTGAAGTATCAGGGTGCCTACAAAGCATTATGCCAGGCATTTATCTGGGAAGTTGGTATTTCCTCCACTCCTCTAAGAAACTCATTGCCCTTTTGTTGCTTTATCAAAGAAGGAAATTAAACACATTAAATAATGTTGAAATGTGTACTTAATTTGTTTCCTCTTATAGGAATGTCTCTTAGTTCCTTTCTATTTCTAAATCTAAGGTCCTATAAATTGAATTTTAAAAGCACCCAGGTAAAGGAGATAGTTCATAATATAAAGAACAGGGGGAGGAAATCACTAGGGATGAAATTTCAGGCATCAATGGGAAAGATTTTAAGACTGGAGATTTTAAGCTTCTTGGTGTTTCTCAAACCACACCATATTGATGATCACTTAGTGGCAATGTGATATGACCCTAAGAAAGAGCACTAGACCAGGAGTCAGAAGAGACCTCATTGGAATTATGCCTCTGACACTGGCCAGTTGTGTGACCCTCCTGGGGCAACTCATTTTATCTCTGATTCTCAGTTGCCTCATCTATAAAATGCGGACATATTACAAAAACACAGAGTTTGAAAGCTGGGAGCTCAGCAATCATCTAACCCAACCCATACATGAAAAAAATCCTGACTATACCATATTCAATATGTAGACACCCCATCTCTGGCTAAAAAATGACAAGGTGAAGTCCATTCCATGTTGAGACAACTCTTATCATCAGGATGCATCCCCAGACATGTTGAATTAGAATGACACTTTCAATATCTACTTTAAGGGTTGTTGTGAGATTCAAATAAAATTTTATATATATACATGTACATATTTATGCACATACACACATATATGTAGTGATTTCTAAACTATAGAGATATTTTAATGTGCAGATATACACATACACATATTTGTACATATGTACATATTGTATGTATGTATGTATACACATATATGTAAAATATGTGTGCATATATAGTGACTTATAACCTTTAAAATGAAATGTTAACATTGGCTATTACTGTTTTTATTTTAAGATACTCCACTTCTTTGAAACTTATGTTTACTTACTCAGTATTATCTAGTCCTAATCTCTCTTCTGGGCTCCAGTACCATATCACCAACTGTCTGCAGAAGATTTCAAATTGCATATTCTGTAGCTATCTTAAATGCAATGTATCCAAAATAGAATTTATTACCTTTCCTTCAAAATTGAAACCTCTTCAGAACTTCCCTATTACCATTGCTGGCACAGTGATGGTCACCCAAGTTTTCACCTTGAGAACTCTCAAGGTAAACCTCTTGTCATCCCTGACTCCTTACTCTTACTCATACCATGAATCCAATCAAGTTGCCAAGTCTTCTATGTTCTACGTCCACCACAGCTCTCTCATGTTCCCCTTCTTTCTGCTCATACAGCCACCACACCATATCAGGCCCTCATCCCCTTTCACCTGGTCATTGTCATAGCCTCCCATTTAGTCTCCTCATCTCAAGACTGGACTTACTCTAATCTACCTTCCACAGAGCAGTCAAAGTTATTTTGCTGAAGTACAGGTCTGGCCATGTACCATATTCAATGAATTCCAGTGGCTCCCTATCACTCCTAACAAAATATAAACTCTTTTGTTTGGTATTTAAAGTTCTTCACCATTTGGCCCCCTTTCAACTTTCTAGTCTTCTTATATATTACCCTCCTCCACACATTCCACGGTCTAATTTTATTGGATTATTTACTCTCTTTCCCATATGACATTCCAGCTTCCATCTCCAAACCTTTGCATTGGTTATCTCCCAAGCCTGGAATACTGTTCCTCCTCACCTCTACCTCTTGGAATCTGTGAGTATAATTAATGGAATCCATGGAATTCATGACTTAATTTAAGTGTCACATTCTATACAAGGCCTTTCCCGGTCCTCTCAATTGTTAGTACCTTCCCCTCAGATGTTACTTTATGTCTCCTTTTGTATATTTCTTGTATATACCTACATATAGAAATATATGTCTAGATATGATAACCACACATATACAACACACACATATACATACTACATCTGGAGGCACATATATGTATGCACGTATATAAATGCTTGTTCTTTGATTTATTTCCATCTACTCGATTATGTGCAATTTCAGGGAAAAGATGGCATCTTTTCTGTATCTCCCATAGATGCAAGAACAGTGCCTTTTACAAGATACATACTCAATACATTTTGCTGATCATTAAAAAAAGATAAATCTCTTCTATGTGCTTTCTACTGTTACAATCAAAATTAAGGTAAACTGAGGTACAAAGTTCCAAACACTATCAATTTATTAGTAAATCATAAATTTGCGTATAAATAATATGTTAACTCTCCCAGCACAGCAAAAATTGTGGGGAATGGCTATTCTTTTTATAATTTTTAGGAAAATGCAGAGCAAAGAATAGGACTTCATGGCAAGGAACACATTATTATTGGTTAGAAATTGAGATTGAAGGGCTAGGAACAACCCCTTCCTTCCCTCTTGTGACTAAGAAATTTTTATTGTTTGAGTCCACCTGCAAGATTAGAGCAAGTGGACCAGACTTCTTTGGATAACAAACCAGGCATCCTTCAATGGTAACAGATTTCTTTGACACAAGAATAGAACAGTGATTAACAAAAGAACTGGATTTCTCAGCTTATCTCATTACATGACAGCTGAATTTCCAAACTAAATTCACAGACAAAGAATCATGACTTAGGCAGTAACAGGACAAGATCGATTAGCTATAAATAGGATCAATTTTTAAAAACACACAATAAATCTGATTATTTCACTATCTTGAAATGATACACTAGAAAGACTGACTCTGTATCTGTCTTGTGCTTCTAGCTTGGTGACTGATAAAGGTCATTGGGAGGATTTTTCCATGTATCATTTGTGGGATTGTGTTTCTCCTCTACCTCCCCCAACTAAATAGAGAAGTAAAAAAATGTCTCCATGGTTAGATTAGTGCTGTATACCTATCAACTTCTCAACCTGGATTAACATGGGGAAAGGACATATATTTCTATCTCTATATCTAGATAGGTAGATATAAAGATATATATGTATGTGTATGTGTATACATATATGTATACACACTAATACATACATCTATATATACACACATTTGTATGTGTGTGCAGATAGATAGACAGACAGATAGATAGATAGATATAGATAGATATGGTCTAGCTTGGTATAGGTAACTGGAATACATTCAAGAACTTTGTTTCTAAGAGTCTAGAACATTTTAATAATACATAGAGTCTTTTCCCCCATTAAAAATAAAGCTATTTACTGGAACTGTCCAATCATCTAAGTTCCACATTGGCAAAAGAAATTTTCCATAAGCCACCACATCCTCAGTGAGAGGTAAAAATCTCATTTTCTATTGTAACACCATACTGTAGAGTTTTGAATAATTTATTAGTAAAATTAGGCATTTCTAGTTAACAGACTCACTTATAATAGATTAAAATCTAGTTCCACTATGAAAGGTATGTCTAGTCATTACCTAGCTTAGGAGCATTTTTGTTCGCATGTTTAAAAAAAAAACACATAGGAATGCAGCCTGAGAGCTAGAAGGAACTTTGATATCCTCTATCCTTCTGCCTAGAGAAGACAGTCAGAGAAGTACAGTGACTTGTCCAAGGTCACACAGGTTGCAGAGCAATGATTCATACTCAGGTCCTCTGACACTGAACACAGCACTCTTTTGTTAATTAACTTCATTTTAACCAAGTTAGTTACCTACTTTTCTTAGATGGAAGTAATTTTCCTTTCAGATTGTTTTTTCCGTATTTCATAATAACTGTACAAGTACAAGATTCACAAATTTCTTATACTAGTCTGTAAGTACCCTAACAAGTAAATTTTTTTTATCAAAACTCAAACTGCTTATCATTATTGAACAATTCAAGAAAAAATTTGCCTTATTTCTCAAACATATGAATATAAATTTTAAGTAACTGCTCCTACAATGAGACAGAGACAATGTTATTTTAGGCAATTCTATTTCATAGTAAAAACTAAAATGACAGCAAATTCAAACAGAGATCTGAAAGTCTGAAGTAGAAGGGGTATAAAACAGTTTCTTGAATTTTCCAGAAAATTTCTGTACTTGAGCATCTGGAGAGTAACTGGAAAAAAAAAACCCTGAAAAAGAAAGCACACGGGAGAAAAACGTCTCACTTCCCTCTTGTCTATGTTTATTTTCCTGGACCTTCACATATCTAATAGCAAATAGCCTATCTGAATTTATGTATTTTCCAAAGAGACTACCTAAAGCAATAATGCTCCACTGTAGAGTTTATGTGTCTGGACCACAGTGGGGGAGCTGAGGAGGGGAGAGATGCTGGAAGAACCAGAGGTGAAGGGGAGGAGAACAGAAACTTTCCTTAGGCATAATTGCTTAATAAATGAAAATGAGCACTTTTGCCTCCCTTATGACACAAACATCTATCAAGTTAATTGTTAACCTTTTCAAAATATAGCCAGAGAATACTATTTTCAGTAAAAATTCAATAGTTGTTTGTTCTAAGTTAGAGATTACTGCCTAAAGTGGGAGGTGACCTTACTGAACACTGCAATACTGATGCCATCCTTATAACTTTCTTAGATTTTGCCACAAAATACTATTTTTTGCACTAAATATTCTTTGTAAGGATATTTCCCCTTTACCTCCCTCTCTAGTCTCCTAGTTAATGAGTTTAAATTCTAAGAAATTTAGGTTAGACAAAGAACTTCCACAATCCAATGGAAATTATAAACCTAGAATGCCATTTAAAGTGTTTGTGGGACCAACCTACTTTCTTGATTTTTATGAAAAAAGAGTAGCAATCAGTACAAGTTTTGATTTCAAGTGGGGGCCAACTTAAATGACATCTAAAAAGTCCTATGATTTTTAATAGACATATACTATACTTGAACCTTAAGTAAGTTAAGTGGTGGGAGAACATTAGCCACATGTCAATTCCAGCCATCCTATGATTGCGTTGCATTCAGCTTATGGGGTAATAGTGCCATGATTAATCACACACACACACACACACACACACACACACACACACACACACACCACAAACTCAAATTCCCCAACCTCCTTTTTTACAGTAGTGGCTCTTTCAATAGAAACAACAATTCCTGAAGATTTAAGGCAGAAGAGCAATTGTGGATCTGTGAATAGCTCTAAATGAGCTAATTAGCATCTCAAAAGACCGTGATGACACTTTAAAGCTTGAAGAACAAATGTACAACAGAGTGTGACATGAGCGGTTTACTAATATTCTACAACATCTATTGAGTGTCTTTCTTGTTTCTCTTGGTGTCTCTTCCCCTTACTCTTTTGTCTATCTGCCATTTTTCTTCTCTATTCAAGTTAATAAGAATTTATTAAGAGCCTACTATGTTCTAGACACTGTTCTGTGTCCTAAAAAAAAAAAACCCTCCCAAGCAGGGAGGGGTGATAAGAAAACATAGCATACTGTATACAATGCTAGACAGTCAGAAAGACAAGAGTTTGAATCCTGTTTCCTGTACTTATTAAGCTGTATATCACTGGGCAAGCCACTTAACCTCTCTCAGATTGACTGACTTCATTGGTGAAATGGGAATAATAACAGCACTTTAGAGGCAGGCCAGGCATCTTGCATTTGTGCAGTGAGTCTACCACTTCCTTCTGCCACCTCCTAGCCTGCCTCCTCAGGTAAGAAGACTTCAGATTGCAGATGAGCTAATACCTTGAATCTTTCATTTCTTGCTGGGCACCGTGTGTTCCTTTAAGACAGACAGCAAGTGACCAGGCCAGGCATCTTTCATCTGCTCTAAAGCAAAGACTTCCATCTATAACAGTACAAGGTATCTTTCACATCATGTTACCAACCAAACCTCCCAACTTGGATGTGGAGACCCTATAGTTCAAGGAAGAGCAACCCTCCCTTTGACCCCAGGCTTCCCATCTGTTGTGTCTGTCCTTTGAAGGTGGGGGCCATCTCCACTCATCTTGTGGGGCCATCTGTACTCAACCTGATCTATATCTTGCCATTGGACCCAGATGACTATGGAGAAGAAAGTGAGGCTGGTGACTTTGTACAGCCCTGCCACCTAAATATAATTCACTTGCAAGTCATGGCATCATCTTCCTGATGTCACGATCTTCAAGAGTGAAGGACAAACAACAATAACCCTTTGAAGGTAAAGAATGGTACCCTCCACTCTGTGATGAGCATTCTCACACCTGGTCACATACTTCACATAATAGTGACTCTGAACTCTCTCTCCATTTCCCCTGCCATCTAGTTCCTCATTCCCATCCCCCTCAATTCTTCCACTCCAAAGTTTTATCCTAACTCCACCCAGACCTTCTGTTACTTTGGAACACTTGCTCTATAGGCAACACATTTCCCTTTATCTTAAGTCATTTCCTCTCTCACTCTTTCCATTTACTAGCTCTTACTGAAGTCTAGCTTTGCCCCAATTATACAGCCTCCCTAACCACTCTTTCAAGTACTGGCTGCACTTTCATTCATTCTCTGTTCACTGGTCAAGGAGGGAAAGTTGGAATACTCCTTGCTCCCTGTTGCCACTTCCAGGTTCTCCACCTTCCTCCATTACTCAGTAACCTTTCTTCCTTTGATGTTCATGCTATTCATATCTACCATTCAATCAGAATCCTGGTAGCTATTGGCTACAGACTTCCAGGTCTCTCCCTTTCCTTTCTCAATTGGTTTACCTGACTTACAATTTTTTTTTCCTTTTGCCCAACTTCTGCCCTCATACTATGGGATTCAACATACAAATTGCTTCTCCCTGAAATGCCCTAACCACTCAGTTCTTCAACCTACTCATCTCCCATGGGTTACTTCTCAATCCCATCTCAACCACACAAAGATGGTCATATCCTTGATCTCACTATTACCCACAAATATACCAATTCCAGGTTTAAGATTTCTGAAATCCTTTCATCTGATCATAATCTATTGACTTTTCACCTCTCCCTCTCCTTTTCCCTTCCCCTACTTAAACCTACTCTTCATTTACACAATGATCTCTAGTCATTTGACCCTTCAATTCTCTCCCAAGTCATTTCTACTATATGAGCCACTTTCTCCTCTTCTCCCTATTTTGAGTTCTTAGTGAACCAATTCAAGTCTTACGCCATCCTCCTTTCTTGAATCCCTAACCCCCTTATCATATCATCCATTATGCCTAGCCAAACCTCAGCCTTGGATCACTACCACCACTCCCAGCTATATACATGCTGCTGAACAAAGAAGGAGAAAGTCATACAACTGTTCTGACTGGGTCCGTTACAAATTCATGCTACATAACTTCATCTGGCCCCTCACTACTGCTTGGCAATTCTACTATACCTCCCTTATCAATTCCCTCTTCCACTCTTCACAGCAGCTTTTCCAAACCTTTCCATCCTTTTCAAACTTTCCATGGCTCCTCTTCCTTATACTCTCTCAGCTGAGAATCTTGCTTCATATTTTACAGAAAAAAAAATTAAGACCATTTGCCATGAACTCCCTTTTCCCTCTTCCTCATTTCCTGTCACTCAGGTACCTTCTGTCACTTTTTCCTCCTTCACCCCTGTTTAACATGAGGATAACCCCTTGATTTGTTTAAGGGATCTCATTCTATCCCATCTCCTCCAACATATTGCCCCCTCTATCATACACACTTTGATTTTTTTCAATCTCTCCCTCTTTACTGGCTCATCTCCTACTGTCTACAAATATGCCCATGTCTCCCCTATCCAGAAAAATCCTGCACTTGATCCTCCTGTCCCTGCTACCATCCTATATCTCTTCTGCCCTTTGTAGCTAAATTCCTCAAAAAGGTCATACACAGTAGGTCCTTCTGCTTTCTCTCCTCTCACTCTCTTCCTAACCCCTTTCAATCTGACTTCCAACCTTATTCATTCCACAAAAACTTAAAAGTTACTAATGATCTTTTAATTGCCAAAGTGAATAGCATTTTCTCAACCCTCAATTTTCTTGACCTCTCTGTAGCCTTTGATGCTGATGATCACTTTCCCTCCCTTGATACTCTCTTCCCTCTAGATTTTTGGGATTCTCTCCTGATTTTCCTCCTACCTATCTGACCACTCCTTCTCTGTCTCCTTTGCTGGATCCTCTTCCAGATCATGCCCTCTAACAGTAGGTGTTCCTTAGGGCTCTGATCTGTGCTCTTCTCTTCTCCCTCTGTACTACTTCACTTGGTGATCAGTTCCCATAGATTCAATTACCATCTCTATGCTGATGACTCTCAAATCTACCCTTCCTGCCCCAATATCTCTACTGACCTCCAATCTTGAATCTCCAACTGCCTTTCAGACATCTTGAACTGGATGTCCAGTAGACTTCTTAATATGTCAATTCTCAGTATGTCCCAAACAGAACTCATTTTCCCTACTACCCCCTGCCTTCCCTATCACTGTGAAGGGCAACATCACCCTTCCTGTCCCTCAGGCTCACAACCAAGAGTCATCCTAGATTCCTCACTGTCTTTCACCCCCTGTCTCCAAGCTGTTGCAAAGGCCTGATAATTTCACCTTTGCAACATCTCTCAAATACTCCCCCTTCTTTCCTGTGACTGCCACTTCTCTAATGCAGACCTTTGTGACCTCACACCTTGATTACTATAATAACCTACTGGTGGATCTGTCTTCCTCAAGTCTCTCTCTACTCTGATTCATTCTCCATTAGGCCACTGAAGTGATTTTCCTAAAATGGTCTGATGATGTTGCTTCAACTCAATAAGCTCCACTGGCTCCTATTACCTCTAGGAACAAATACAAAATTCTCTGTTTTACATTCAAAGCTCTTCATAACCTACCTCCACCACCCCCCCCTTTTCTAGTCTTCTGATACCTCACTCTCCAACATGTACTCTTTGATTCAGCACCACTGACCTCCTGGTATGTTGCAAATTAGACACTCCATCAGTCATCTCCAGGCCTTTGGTCTGGCTGTGCCCCATGCCTGGTGTGCTCTCCCTTCTCCAGCCTGACTGCTGAGCTGCCTGGATTCCTTTAAGTCCCAACTAAAATCAGCTCCAGGAAGCCTTCTTCGACCTTTCAATTTCAGAGTTTTCCCTCTTTTAATGATTTCCTATTTATCCTGTATATAGTTTGCTTTGTATAAATTTGTTTGCATATTGCTCTCCTCCCATTAGATTGTAAGCTTCTTGAGGACAGGGACTATTGTTGGCCTCTTTTTGTTCATTGTTATTCAGTCATTTCAGTCATATCCAACTCCCCATGACCCTATTTGGAGTTTTCTTGGCAAAGATATTAGAGTAGTTTGCCACTTCCTTCTCCAGCACATTTTATAGATGATGAATCTGGGGCACATAGGGTTACATGACCTGCCCAGGGTCACACAGCTAGTAAGTATTTGGGGCCAGGTTTGAACTCAGGAAGATGAGTCTTCAGACTTGGCACTCTATGCACTACACTACTTAGCTGCCTCACTATGGACCAAGTACTATGCTAAGCACTTTACAAATATTATCTCATTTGAGCTTCATGATAACCCTAGAAGGTAGGTACTGTTATTATTCCCATTTGACATCTAAGGAGACTAGCCAGGATCACAATGCCCAGAGTGAATGTAAATAGTAATTGTTTCTGTTTTCACCAGAAACCTTGAGAGTCTTCCCCTCCCAGTTTGATTTCTTTTTCTAGACTAGGTTAAAGGGGCCAGTCTTTGCCTCATTTTTTTTTTTTACCTAGCCTTACTCACTAAATGGATGTTGCCTCAGTCAAATTGAGAGCTGTATCTGGGGCCATCTCTAGTCATCCTGATGTGTATTTTGCCACTGAACCAGATGACCCTAGAGGAGAAAGGGAGGCCGGTGTCTTTGTGCAGTCCTGCCTCACTTAAATCCAATTCATTTGCATGTCAGGGCACCACTTCTATGATGTCATGGTCCTCTTCAAGCATGAAGGACAAACAATAAGCCTGCTGTTTCTTTAATTCATTCAGTTCCTTGGAAGAAGGGAATGAATACAACTTTAATGGTCGTCAATAGAGCCCATGCCCAAATTTGAATTTTAAACTAGTAAAAGAGTATGGAATTCTGTGTCTGAACTTTTCCTTTGACTTACTTGTCATGTACTTTACTGGGTTCTTTATCAGCAAAATGCTCAAAATTCCTGCCCCACAGAGGTATTGGAAAGTCAAACAGGACAATAATTTGGATCATTCTTGAACCTATGTCATGTTAGTAGTAAGGAAGGAGTTCAGATGATTCACATTGATTCTTTCAGGGCTAAAGGGGGAATATTGAGGATATTGATTCTACAAGAATCACCATTATTACATTGGCAAGTACATTCCTACAATAAAGGACCATATCATGTACATATGCTAGAATTTACTAAGCCTA
>CM053581.1:533251169-533271394 GCA_028627135.1 Pseudochirops cupreus
ACAAAGTAATATGGGGCAGGAGCACTAGTAGATGGGGAGAGGTGATCAGAACAGTTCTTGCATAGGAGGTTAAGTTTCAGCTGGGCTTTGAATAATGTAGAAGACAATTGCTCAACTTATAGTCTTATTAGAGAATTAATTTAGTCACTAAGAAGTTAAATGACTTGCCAAAGGTCATCCAGGCAGTAGGTATAAGAGGTCATGTTGCCAATCTTTTATCCATTAGGCCATCTTACCTAATGCCAAAAATAGTTAGTCTATCTTAGTAAAGATGAGGAAGGAATTGTAGAAGGGGGCTATCACACAATGAATCTAGTTCTCATGCTACTCAAGGTAAACCAGCTGGCTATTACAGTTCAACCTGGATCCTTTTAATTTCAATTTGTTCCTACCTATAAAAAGCAATGGAGTCTAGGAGTATATTTTGAAGTGCTGGACAGGACATCAATATATTAAGAACAAGTTAACTCTGAAAGCTTAAGTACGACTAAATTTTTTTATTTGAAAACAATTCCATTTTATAATGCAATGAAAATCAATATAGCAGGAATAACATGCTTTCTCCTCTAGCTGTCAAAACTCAGCACCAAGCCTTTCTCAAGCCTACAAAATGAGTCAATTTTGTCACTTACCTTTCGGAAAGCTTCAAAGTAATGCACTATACAGTCCTTAGCTACCAAAATTTTTGAAAAAAATGAAGTCAAAACATCCAGGCTGCCAGCATATCCATTGTAACATACAACAAGAAAATCACAGTTGCCTGGGAGATAAATATATAGGATGTGGGTAGAGTAATTAGAAGTCACAGTTGAAAAAAACATTTCTAAGCCTAGATTGTAGTTTACTCTTAAGCCTTCAGCTAATACACAGCTTTGTAAACCCAAACAGCCAAAACAAAGGGAGCGAAAATTTCATTTTCATGCAAAGCAAAAAACTAAATGGTCCCCTCACCTGGATCAACATAAGTTGTAGATCCTTTTGTGGGACAAAGGAATCCATGATCATTTCCTTTGCTTAACATTCTAAACCAGCAGGAATCAAACGGAGCTCAGAAAAAAAAAACACAACAGAGGAGTACAGATACTCATTTTAAACGTTGCTCTTAAGTAACTGGTCCTTGGGATCCTAACACAATTGCTGATACTGGTTACTCAGCAGAATGTCCTAAGAAACTAGAAATTCCTCCCTGGCTTTGCCAGATTTCTGTCTTCTCGACTTGTTTTAGTTATCTTTCCAGAGGACTTTTGTGTTGGTGTAGATACAACAAACTACTACGATAGTCTGAACACAACTTCACTCCACAACCACATGCTTTTAAATATCTTTTTATTGTATGGACAAAAACTTGAACTTTGAGTCAAATCCCGCAGGCTATTCTAACAGATAATCAGTAGCACCTCGCAGGACAAACACCCAAAACGCAACTTTGGGGCATGTTTCTTAAACACCTGTAAAAGGTTTAGGGCCTCAGTGGTTTGGGGGCTGAATGATCTCTTTCTTGTACCACCTGCCATGCAGAACTTTTGGGAGTTTTCCAGTCAGTCCGCCTGTGTCAGGCTCCCACTCTAAAGGGAGCTCTTTCTCTTCCACAGGCACGTCGTGTTCCCCCAATCCCACTTGGGAACGACTCAGCCTAGGAATCTTCCTCGATTTCCCACCCGGGAACCCTCTCCCTTCGGGCAGATACGGCGCATTACTCACCTGCCGGAGGGGGAATTGGCTTCTGAAGCCTCTAAAAAGTTGCCGGCAGGACAAGCTGGGGCTCAGGCAGGTGGAGGGCGTGGGGACAGAAGGAGCGGAAGAGGTGGCTGCCTCTGGGCTCTCTGCCCGAGCTGAGGCAGTGAGGGAGGGGGCGCTGAAGGTCCAGGAGAAAAAAAAGAGAGAGGGGAGTAGGAAGGACAGATCCAAGCCAAGGGAGCCTTAAAAGTCAAACGGGAAGGCCGTATTGACAAGACCCGCCTCTGCTCCACACCTAGATCACAGTTATGGGGAAGGTTATTACTCTCTGGCCCCGGCAGCTCCGCCCCTTGTGACACCCTGGCGTGGAGAAGCGCTGTGACCCCGCCATTCTCCCCACCGTACAGCTCACGGGAGGTCAGCGGGCACCCCAGGCTGGGCACCTTGGACCGCGAGAGACTTTCTGCGGCGGTCCAGGCTTCTTCCCAGGCGATCAGTGAGCCAGAACTCAACGGGTTAGGGGCAGGAAGTGTTTCTCCTTGCGTTGCGCCATTGGAGACGTTGTCTCCTTTAAGCTCAACATTCCCAGCGATCGAGACTATTCTCTAGCTGGGGATGCGCTTTGCCTTCTGGCGCGGATCCCCGCCAGAGTTAAAACCGGTGCCCCTTCAGGGAGCTCCCCAATTTTTATGCAGGGCTGGAGCACGAGGCTGGAGAAGTTCCGAGAAAGCTGAAGATATGTGACCAGGTGGCTTGAAAGCCCTCTGGCTTGAAAGCCTGGCTCCTAGGCTTGAAAGGTTTCATCTGCCCAAGGCCGAGGGAAAGTGGTTAGTGAGATCACTGATACAATTTGGCTACATACTAAACAAGTTTGGTATTACAGTGAAGTTGTGAGAGAAACCTATTTATTCTCTGTAGAATTCTATCCTCCTCTTGGTGCTGGCTCAGGGTCCCTTGCCCAGAACTTTGTCCAAAAGAATAGCTATGCCAGGCAGGTTTTCTCCCTGGCAAAGGCCTCAAAGGGAGCTTGTACAGAGAAGCATATGAATGCAAAGTAAGGATGTAACTAGAATATCTTTAGTTTCTTTTCATAATCGAAATTAACTTATCTTCCACTAATTTACCTAAAGAATGGCATCAGCTGGGACCATGAGAACTAACCTTGCATGGTGGATAAATGGCATAGTGAGTTAGTTTCATGGTCTTGGATCTAGGGATAACTTTAGCTCTGCCTCTGACACAAACTCTGTGTGACTCTGAGCAAACGGCAACTTCCCAGTACCCCCTGATAATCCTTCAAGACTGTAAATTATCAATAAGCTGCTGATCTACATAAAAAAAAATGCAGTTTTTGTATTTGGAGAGTTCCTCACACAAAACCATCATTCTCCCTAAACCCAATTCTCTTCCAAAATGAATTCAGACTGTTGAAGGAACCACCAGTTTTCTACCTAATGAAGTTTGCGACTTCAGTGTCATCAACCACAATCTAACCAGTTTTTCAAATCTTCTGGTTTCAGCCTTGTAGATATCTCTCCATGTGTTCCTTTTCCCCCATTGTCACAGATACCACTTAAGTTCAGAACCTCATTGCCTCTCTTGTCTGACCTACTGACATAGCCTAAAGAGTCTCCCTTCTTCAAGTCTCTCCTCACTTCCCTTAATCCTCCAGAGTAAAATGTGTTTTCCCAAACACAAATCTGACCATGTCATTCTCCTACTCAAACTCTTATGTTGGATATTTAAAGCTTTATACAAACTGATTCCAACACACTTTTCCAAACATATTATTTCACACATTCTATGGTCTAGCTCAGGGATGGGGAACCTGAGGTCTTGAGGTCATCTGTTGCCCTCCATATCCTTAAGTGTGGCCCTTTGACTGAATCATTCCAGTTGCTATCGTATTTTCTCTCAAAAGTTGCTCTATCTATGTATTTTGTGTATATACTTATGTAGCACCTCTTCTAAGTCACTCACACTGTCAGAATGGGTCCCCAGAAGGGGGCTGACTGCTTCTCTGTTCAAGGTTCACAAGACCCAGTCTGTTTTTTCCTCTTCTAATCTTAATCAATCAGATAACAGCAATTCACTTTCTCAAAGGGATATTTACCAATATATGAACATATTGTTCTTCCCTGTTAAAATATAAGCTCATTGTGGGCAAAGATTGTTTCACTTTTGTCTTTGTACCCCAGACACCTATAAGGCAACCTGGTATATAGTGGGGGCTTAATAAATGTTTAATGATTGATTAATTGATTGGGATTTCCCACATTGATGAAATCACAGGTCAGGACTGCCCTCTCCTCCCCTCCTCCCCAGAAATATAATCAATAGAATCACAGGTTCTTTTTAGGAAGGAACCTTAGAAATAATCTATTCCAATCTCCTCGTTATAAAGCTGAGAAAATGTGCAGAAAAAGAAAGTGAGTCTTTTGTACTTGTCTTCCAACCTTGTACTGTTGAGAGGGGCCCAGGGGAGGGGGAAGGAGAGGGAGGGGGAAAAAATTTGAAAACTCAAGGGACTGTGGAACTAAATATTGTAAACTAAAAGTAAATAAATCAATTTAAATTAAAAAAGAAATACATTCTTTTCACTCACAAAAAAGAAAAGCAAAGTGACTTGTCCAAGGTCATACAGCTAATTCATAGCAGACAGAGGGCAAAAAGCAACAAAAAATGCAACATATCTCTTGGTTATCAGTACAGAGTTCTTTTATTTCCATTCTGGTGCCTCCTGTTTCTCCCATTTAAAGACAATTCAATTTGATTAAACTTTTTTTTTTACTCATAATGCACATAGATCTGACTCCTTGAGTGAATTGAAGCAAACCAAATCTATAGGATCTCAGCAGGAACTGAGATCCATAGAGGTTAAGTGACATCCAGGATCCACTCCCACCCCAGCAGTCTTCCTTTCTCTAAGCTATACATCTCTACTTCCCTACACACTTCTTTATATGGTGTGGCTTCCATACCTCTCATTTACCATTCTGGCTGGTGCTTCTGAATGTGGTCCATTTTGTCAGTATTCCTCTTAAAAATGGATTTTAAATGACATTCCTAACATTATCTGACCTATGAATTATTGCATCCCTTTATATGGATTCCATACTTCTACTAATGAATAAAAAATACATTAGCTTTTTAGTAGCTACATCACCGTTGATTTACATTGAGAATGTCAATTCAAAAACATCTCTTCTATGCGAAAGGCTATTCAGTTAATTCTCTCCTATCCTATGCTGAACTACTGGATTTTTTTTTTAAATTAAAGGACCATTTGTTATATTAAATTTAATTTTGTTTTGTTCTGTTCTTCAGGGGCATTTTAAGTTCTTTTTGTCTTGATCTGACATACAACAATGTTAGGGTTGTTACCTCCTTAGCTGTCTTTTTTCTCTATATTTTAAAAATATGCCATTTTAATCTTCTTCCATGTTGCTAAAGAGTAAGTTAGATAAAGTACAGCTAAGGAAGATGTCTCTGGCACATAAAAACCTTGCTCCAGGTTGCTATCAACTTCCAAAATTGTTCAGAAAGGTACCATGAAAGACTTCACCAAATTCCTCTTTCTCGTTCTCTCTCTGTATGTATATACATATATATGTACATATATATGTTTTTAGTTTCTGGAATCCATATTTTTCTACATTTTTGAAAATCAGGTTATTTATCTTTCTTAATAAGATCATAGGTGAAATAGACCTCCTATGTTTCCCCCCTTTCTTTTTTTACAGGCTATTTTAAAAGCTGATGTCAACAAAAAATTTCTAGTTAAAACACACTGTTTTCTTTAGATACCTGCTGCTTTTCTTTTTCATTGGGATAATTTGTAATGATCTTGTCAATTTCATTTTTAGAACATTCATCTTCTTTGAATTTTTGAAAATGGGTTTCCTAGAATCAAGGGTGCAATATCCATTATTCTCACTGTTTGCTATTAGTAACTAAAATGTCATGATCACCTTCTCTAGAATTGGCTCTGGAAGAGTATGCATGCCTTATTCAAAAGGAACAGGGTAGGATAATGAAGTAATAACAAAATAAATAATGAAGTTAATTCATTAACATTAATGAAGTTAATTCCATTAAGAAGATATAGGTCTATTAAAATTTGAAGACAAACAGAAACAGGCATTTCATGAGAAACCACTGATATTGCTTATAGGGAATTCAATGAACAACTTAGATTTTTAAAATAAAAAAAATTAATAGATGAATGGAAGCAAGGCCAGGCGGCTGAGGAATATTGTACAAGAGTAATATTGTCTTATAAGGACAGTGTCAGGAGCACTAAAGCTGAGAAAGAGTTGAGTCTGGTAAGAAACATAGTAGAAAGAAGAAAGTGGTTCATTTAGCTATGTTGAAGGGAAAGATAATGATAAAATAAGGGATAGGGCTACTGTTCAGGGTAGATAAGATGACTGAGTAGACTATGAGGGTTGAACAACTTCACTCTCCCCCTTTCCTCATCTTCCCTCTCTCCTCTCTCTCCCTCCTTCCCTCCCTCCCTTCCTCCCCCCTCTTGCTTCAGTTTTCTTTCCCACAAAGAAAGATCTTTAGACTAGGAAAAATAATACAGAAATGATTAATAGAGTGAAAAATTAAAGACAAGTGGGGCTGCTAGATGGCACAGTGAATAGAGCACCAGCTCTGGAGTCAGGAGGACCTGAGTTCAAATCCAGTCTCAGACACTTAACACTTACTAGCCATGTGACCTTGGGCCATTCACTTAACTCCAACTGCCCTGCTCTCCCCCCTCCAAGAAAGCAAAAAAAAAAAAAAATTAAAGACAAGTAAGGAGACGGTAAAAGACAATTAACTTTAATGAGTACAAGTCAACATTGGAGACAAACTTCATCACAAGGTACTGGGAAAAAAAAACACGAGAAAATATGATTTCTTAAAGACCATGGTGAATGGGAAAGGTGTCACATGACTGAAGAATGACAAATGTCTTGATTTTCATAAAAGCAAAGACAACTGAATCTGTAATTTCTAGGCTAGTGCTATTGACTCTGGTTTCAAAGTTTCTGTAACAGTCTATATTCCATAATTAAAGGGAATGGCTTGGGGAAATTTAGAAAAGGAAGCTGGTTTTTGTCCTTTGTTCTTGAAGAGGACCAAAATGACATCACCATGTTAGAGTTAAGTTACACTATGTCTGACTGTGGCTGATCAGACCAATTCTAGCTTGGAACACTCTAACAGGTTGAGCACAAATAGCTCATGTGAACATTTGGGATGGATTCTCTAGATCTTCACATTTCATTTTTTTTTTTCTGAGCTGCTTCAATTCTTCTTTGTTCAAGGAACACAGTACCTTCTCTGATTAGGGCATGAGATGCTGGATGGTCCTGTGCCAGTGTCTTCCATGTCATGCAATCAATTCCAAAGTTCTTAAGAGAGGCCATGGGAGTGTCCTTGTATTGTTTTTTCTAACCAGCATGTGAGCACTTGCCCTGTGTGAGTTCTCTGTAAAATAATCTTTTAGGAAAGCATACATTTGGCGTTTGAATAACATGGCTAGCTAATTGGAGTTGCATGCTCTACTGTAGAGTTTGAATGCTTGGCAGGTTAGTTCAAGAAAGAACCTTAGTGTCTGGTATCTTTTCCTGCCTGGTGACCCTCAGAATCTTCCTAAGACAATTCAGATGAAGTGATTCAGTTTCATGGCACAGAACTGGTATATTGTCCAGGTTTCACAGGCATACAATAAGGCCAGCACAACAGCTCTGTAGACCTTTAGTTTGTTAGCCAGTCTTCTCTCTTCTCTCCCACAATTTCCTTCAGAACCTCCCAAATATTGAGCTAGCTCTGGCAATGTGTGAGTCAACCTCATTATCAATGTATACATCCCTGGAAAGTATACTGCCAAGGAAAGTGAACTTATCCATAGTATTAAAACTTCTCCATTTGTTGTAACTGATGGTTCCACATAAGGATGGTGTGGTGCTTCACTTGTACTTTACTTTTGATGGAGTTGAATGTTGCCTTCTTAGAGATGGATGAACTGCTGATGAACCCTGTGGAATTCTTGTTTTTCATGTAGTAAATTCTGACTTTCCCCATTAATTTCATCAAACCAGTCTTGATGCTTGTGAGTGTTATGACCCAGATGAATAAATGCAGGGCTGTATACCAAGTCTCTTAAAACTGTCCACTCCTTTTCTGCTCCACTGTTGCCAACTGTGTGTTGGCTCAACTTTCCCTCCAAGTTGGTAACAAACTGTTCCTCCTCCAAAAAGAGCTCTAATCTGTTGACTTTAATTTTTTGGGTACTCATTTTTCCCTGGGGTCACCAATTTTGTTGAATGAGAATATTTAGCACTGTTAGAAAGGATTAGTCTTTGATTAGTCCAGCACTATGTGCCACACATTGCCTTCAGCACTTTCATACCTTGTCTGTCTCTTCTCTTTACAATCACATAGTCTATCAAATGACAATGTTTGTTGTGAGCCTGCATCCATAAAATTTTATTGCATTAAGGTAAATAAAAAAATGTGTTGGTGACAAGAAGGTCATAAGATACACAAGTCTTCAGTAGTAACTGACCATTGTTGTTGCTGTTTCCAACTCCATTCCTCCAAAGGACTCCCTTCCATGTCTGGTAGTCTGAGCTTACTCTGGCATTAAAGTGACCCAAAATTATAAGCTTGTCCTCTTTTGGCACATTGATGGCAAGGGTTTCCAGACCTTCATAAAATTTTTTCTTTGACTTCATCAAGTATTGTCGTGGTGGGAGCATAGGTACTGATAATAGTGGTATGGCATTTTCCTACAAGTGGCAATTATATTATCATGAGCCTGTTGTTCCCTCCTTCGGGTAGGCATACAAGCTTGTTAACCAGATTATTTTTGATTGTAAAATCTGTGCCAGCTTCATGAAATTCCCCTTCACAGCAGCCACTCCAGGAAAACATGCATCCAGCTCCTACTTCAGTAAGCTGGCCTTCATTTGTCAGCCTTATTTCATTCCAGGTGGCTATTTGGATGCAATACCTGCTGAGTTCTCTCACAATGAGAGCTTTTCATCTGTCAGGTCTGTTGGATTTTGAGTTGTCTGTAAGTGTGCACACATTCCATGTACTGATGGTAAGTGGAATCCTCTCTGCAGAAGTTTTTGTACATATTTTATGTGTTTTGACTGTAGGATGGGATCCCCCCTCTCTGAGATAATCAGGCCAGGGTTGAGTAAGCAGACAATTTTTAGGGCACATTTTTTAGCCCCTTCCTCACACCAGGAGGTGAGCAGCATAGTCATTAAAAGGCTGCTCTGACACCCAGGGGACTGCCAAATCCTACTGCTGCTTCTAATGAGAAGACAACTTTATGACCTGGGCCACCTGTGTGCAAGGTTGTGACTATGGGTCCCAGTGTATCTGCACCCATTGCTTCATCACTTGCCTGTTGCCACAGGACTTTGAGTTAGTTGTAAAAATGGCAAAATGATATGAGTGATGTCTTTTGATCTGTCTGTTAATTGGATTTAAGTGAGGCAGAGTTGCTTGAAATTGTAGGCCTCACTCTCTCTTCCAGAGTTGTCACAGTCCAGTGGCAGGACAGAGTCAAGATGACTGGTGATGGCTCAAGATGCAGTGGATGACTTTGGTATTTTTGATGTGTGACCAAACTCTAAACACTCCACGGTGTCTGCTTCAGCTGCCTTTATGACTGTTTGAACAGTTGTTCTCATATGTTCATCCCACCAGGCGAAGTCTTCAGAGGCTTGGGGCAGACATTCCCTTAACTCACTGATGGGTCTGAGACTCCTTGGTTACCCTCAACCTGGTTTAGCCTGTCTACTGAAATGGTTTACCAGGATATGGCCACTGTGCATTCTACAGCTTCTTGGAGCCACAGGTGAGAGTTAGATAGAGCAGATAGGCACTGAAGGTGGAAAACAGTCCTGAAAACAGGTTGGCAGCCCTCATACCAGAGGTACTAGTCTTCCCTGAACATACATTATGCCTCAAGAAAGAGAAGTAGTGAATAACAAAAGCTAACTTGATTTCATCAGAAACAGGTCATATGAGACTAACTTCATTTCCTTTATTTATTATCATTTTTGATGAAGTAACTAGATAAGAAGATAAAGAGAATGCTATACACATGGTATTTCAGGAAATCATGGACAAAGTCTTTCATGATATCTCCATAGACCAGTTGAAGAGATGGGAGCTCAATGAAAATATGTTTAGGTAGATCTGGAACTTGTTAAATGATTGAACCCAAAGAGTAGTCCTTGGTGGGTAGGTATCAACTTGAATTAAGTCTCTAGTGTTGAATCCCTGGATTCTTTTGCCCTATTCTGTTCAGTATATTTAATACTGACTTAAAGGCATAAATAGCATCTTTGTTGTAACTACAAACACCACAATGCTAGACAAACTATGAAGACAAAGTTAGGATTTTAAAGGAGCTCAGCAGGCTATCACACTGAACTGACTTGATTTAGATGAAATTGAATAGGGCTGGGGATTTGTTCTGTGAAGTTTGGATTTAGTTCAAGGGCTGCACTTGAGGACCTAGAAGGACCACAGGTGGCCTTGAGGCTGCATGTTCCCTACCCCTGGAATGGATCTGCATGTACATCTAGATTTAAAAATTCAACTTCATAAGTGCAGAATGGGTAAGACATGGGTAGACAACAATTTGTGTGAAAAAGTTGTTTTTTTTAAAATTGAACTGCAAGTTCAATATGAGTCAAAAGTATGACATGACAGTCAAAAATAGGTCAATGGTAATTTAGAAAGCATCAAGATATAGCTGTACTGATAACAAGGGAGGTAACAGTCTTCTGCTCCAGTTAGATTACATATAGAGTGGTGTGTTTAGTTCTCAGAAACATATTTTTGAAAGGACATTGACCAGATGGACATTGTCAAGAGAAGAACAACTGAGATAGTGACTTAGATGGAAGATGGAAAAAATTAGAGACAGAGCCATATGAGAATTGCTCTCTACCTGGTGGCTATCATCTATGTGCCCTGATGGTGTGAAGGTACCAGTAAAGTGTTTTTGCTGTCCACCTGTTTTCCTGTGCCTCCCTGTATGACCAGTCCATCCTTATTTCCTGTCATTCATTTTTTACTCTTCTTCTTAGAAGTTGCTCATTATTAATACTCACACCCACTGAGGTAGCTAGGTGGTACATTGGACAGAGTGATCCTAGATGCCCTTTCATTCAGAACTTGGAACCAAAACTAATCTTTAAGTCTCCCACATATCTAATGACTTCTTTGTCTAGAATATCCGGGAGGGCACTCTTCTTTAATGGTGTCAGTTATCTTCCCTGTAATTGCTCCAGGTAAAAGCAGCCAGAGACAGGCCTAATGGAAATATGTGAAATAACTGGACTTTGGTCTTAACCTCATTTTTATTGATAGCCTTTAACATTTGACAGGGTCCTCAATTTGTGACTAAGAACTATGAGCAACTGTACATAGAAAAAAGTGGCCTTCACTCATGGGTGCTTATAAATTTACCCCTATCATGTTTGCTGACAGGAGAAATACAAATGGTCTCAATGGATCTTTTCCTCTCGAAACAGAAACTTTAATATAGCTTTACAGCAGAACTTTTTCACCTTTGTGTATGTGTGTATTGGGCACTTTTGTTAGTCTGGCACAGACTGTATATAGACTCCTTCTAGGATGAACGTTTTTAAATACATGAAATAAAGCACATAGAATTACAAAGGAAATTACTTATATAGAAATGTATTGAAACATTTTTTAAAAGATCATGTATCCCAGATTGAGAACTCTTGCCTCAGAGATATATTTTTATTGCTCCCTTTCAAAGTTAGATATGCCTAGGGCAAGGGGCCTGAATCTGACACTTAGGAGGTGATATTTCCAATATTTTTTCAGTACCTATAGTTTGTAAAGCACTGTACTAGGCACTTGAGACATGAAGATGAAAAAAAAACAACCCAAAAGCGTACACTCTGATAGATGGGGGAAAGGAATGTACAAATAAATAGAATGCATATTAAAATTTACAAGGGCAAAAAAGAAGCCCAGACAGAGTGGGGAAGAAAAGAGTGTTTTTAGCTGGAAGAAATGGGAAAAGCTTCACAGAGGAGGTAGTTAATGCTTGAGTTGGGAAGGAAGGAAGAAAAAGATTTCAACAGAGAGGTATAAAGTCTTGTCTGAGATTAGGCAGTGTATGAAGTGAGTCAGAGGGAAATCAAGTTGGGAAGATAGTTTGGAAGCAGGTTGTGGATGCACTTAATAGCTAATAGGCAGCATTTGTATTTTGTCCTACAGCAAGGGGGAGAAAGAAAGGGACTTTGATCAAGAGAATGATATAGTTAGGTGAGTGCATTAGGAATATTATTTAGGAAGCTCTTGGAAGGACAAATTGGAAAGCAAAGAGACTGAAAATATGGAGGCTAGTTAGGATGCTATTATAATAGTCCAGATAGGAGTCAACAAAGACCAGAACTAGGGTGATGGAGAGGTGAGTGGAAGTAAGGGGATGGATATCAAAGAGATGATGGGGTAGAGGTGACAGAATGTTGTCATTAATTAGAGATGGGGGTGGTGGTAGTGAGGAAGATGAATGACTCAAAGATGGCCCCAGTAAATAGCAGGATATTTGAAAGATCAAATAAGAAGTTGGAAGGAAGAGAAGGTTTTGGGTAAAATGATGATTCCAGCACACTTTTGGAAATTTTCTAATTTACTGAGTTTGAGTCATTCTCTAGAGGACTGATAGGGATGGGTCTGTGCCTCAGACTTTTGTAAAGGATGTATGTGACCAGAGGTTCTTGGTTAGTTCTTGTGTGTCCATTCCTATGACTAGGGAATGCCTAAAAGATAATTAATCACTAAGCCAGGAAGAAAGACCCATTGTGTTCATTTTAAAGGAAGGATTCTGCCCTTTCTCTCTTTCTCCCTGGAGTGTGCTGTTTGGTATTCAGACAATGTGTAGTTTGGACTTCCCTCCAGGTGGGAGGAGGAGTCTCTTTCCTTTCCTCCTAACCTTAGGTTATATGACAGTGAGATCTTTTGCTGGTTTATGTTAGCCTGGGAATATCCCAAGACTCTGACCACCTCTTCTGCCTTGTGTTCATTTCTCTTAGCATGGGTGATGGACAAGTGATCTTCAGCTGGGTGTTTTGAGCCTTATAAGTTTGGAGAGGTTGGGAGCTCCCTAGTACAGGTTCTGCTTCCCCCAAAGGAGATGATTACAACTTCTCAGGGGAGAAGATAACTACCACCAAGAGGATACTATGGATGAAAAGACTAATAAAGTTGTAAAGACTATTTAAGTCAGAGGTAAAAGTGAAATGTCTGTTCAACAATACCACAAATCTTCACTTCTCAGGAGAGTATAAAAAAGGAAGAATGGGTTACTATACCATATTTTAAGCATTTGTTAATGTGTACTTAGGGATCATCTTTGTTTCAACTATTTCTTTTATGGTGAAGGAAAAAATAGCTGTCCTATACCATATGTATGTCATACTATGAGTATTTTCCTAATCATTTTGGGGAAAATTATAGGCATGAACCATCCCTAAGCTGTGTTAGAAGTGTTCCTCCTTCCCTCCCCCCCCCCCCCGAGATCAACTCTGGGGTGGGTCATAATGAACCAGATAGTATGATTAAGGCCTAATTTCTTCTCCTTAGAGGTCAAGCTTCCCACGGATTGAATCTAGTCCAAGTAAGTATGGAGATGGGGCCTCCTGGATAAGAGGGTGCCCCTGTACTTCTGAGCTGCAGGTCTTACATGCATGGTAGACTTGAGATGCCAATGGAACATGGAGATAGAGATGTTCTCCAGGTAGTCGGAAAGCTTAGCAGCAGTATTTGAAATTCTTTCTGCTGGGGGTGGGAAAAGGAGATACCTCTAAAATGTAGCTGTTCCAGGTGACATTAGTGCATTCCCTCTAAGCTGACCTCTCATCAGAGCCAAAGGATAGTCTAGAGGATCAGAAAAGCAACCTTAGATCTCAAACCACTTCCATCTTATCTTGCAGAAAAATCATTTAAAGGTTTATAGATCATGGAACAAACAAATGCAAAGAATTCTTATGTAAACTTTCATATTTTAGCTACCTTCATGTGCCAATTTGTATTTTAAACTTCTTTAAAATAAAATCTTCTAGGGACTGATTTTTGCCTCTTTTTGTATCCCCATGCTTAACACAGTCCTTGGAACATAGTAGGCACTTAATCAATCTTTATTGTTTGATTATTACTTCCTAGTCAGGAATTTCTATGACTTCTGGCTCTTATATTTTGTGGATGGGGAAAAAAGAGAAATGGTCAAAAGGGAGGGATCTAGAGATCAGAAACATTATTTAACTCTGTTAAACAAAAAACAAAAGAACTAAACTCGATACCCTAGATTTGGAGGTTTCCCAAATATTAATGACCATAAAATATAAGCTCCTAGTGATTGCTTCATTTATTTTATTTGTGTCTCCAGTGCCGGGCACAGCTCTTCATGCTTGCTAGTTCTTAATAAAAACTTGTTTATGGATTGATTGTTTGATAAAATGCTGTTGATATGGCTCAAATATGGTGCAATGTGGGTTTGTCTTTATTTTTACTTTTCCCCTAAAGCTATTATATCTTTGACATAAGCAATTAATAAACAACCAAGTGGTATAGTGGATAGAGCATCAGGACTGTGCTTAGGAAGACCTCAGTTTATATTTGGCCTCAGGCACTTACTAGCTGTGTGACCCTAGGCAAGTCACTTAACCCTGTTTGCCTCAGTTTCCTCATCTGTATAATGAGCTGGAGAAGGAAATGGTTAACCACTCCAGTATCTTTTCCAAGAAAACCCCAAAAGGGGTCACAAAGAGTCAGATATGACTGAGACAATTCAACAATAACAATAAGTATGCTGAAAGGTAGAAAGTCATAAGAACAAACGAGGGGTCTGGATCAATTACTGTAAGAAATATGAGAGGAGAGAGAGAACTCCTTAGCTAGGGAGGCTTCAGGGAGGAAGTGATACCAGAGACCTCCAGCTTTGAAGGAAAAGAAAGATTTAAATAAATAGAAGTGAAGAGAACGGTTTACAGAATTTTTTTTTCAAATGGTCATTCTTTTAAAGTGTCCACTTGCTGGGAATGGTCATGTGATAGTCAAATAAAGATTTCTCAGGGAGTTTTCCTTTTCTTCTGGAACTTTTGAATATACCTACCAAGTCATATGCAGATTTCAAAATACATTTCCATTGTTCTTGTCTGCCATTTGTTCCCGTTAAGGGGCATCATTTGTGTGATGCAGGTTTCCCTAGTAGTACTAAATTATACATTGGCCTAAAGCTGAGGTAAACTGATCCTGAGGAGTTTGTTTAAATATTTACATCTCCAATTAGGGTAATGGACCTGGTTCAGATCTCTCTGCAGAGCCAGAGACAGACATTGAGGTGGCAAAGAATGTATTCACAAGGGAAAAGGAAAGTCCTAAAAAAACACAGGTCAGATAGGAATTTTCTCTTCAACTTCACAAGTTCTTTTTGTCAAATTCATCATATATTTCTAGTGATTCTCAGCCTTTCCAGGATTTTGCCTGTGATGTTCCTGCTGTCAATAATATATCCTAAGCTATTCATACCTAGATAGGTTAAATGAGGACATTCACGCCAGGCCCTTTATTGTGGGAACTTCTAAAGTGTTGGCACAGGATGTTAAGCAAGAGAGGCAGTTCTGGGGTAGGGAGGGAAGACCTCCCCCCAACCTTTGGCTAAAAATTACCTGAGGCCCATATGTTAACAAAAACTTATATTTTATAGTGCTTTGTAATTTACAGTATACTCTTACCACAATGATTCTGTGGGGAAGGAAGGGTAAATAATAAAAAGAACTTGTTTATAAATAAATGATGTCTAGCATTTACATAGCACTTTAAATATTCAAGAGTACTTTACAAATTTTATCTCATTTTATCCTCAAAAGAAACCTTGGAAGGCAGGTGTCATTCTTATTTTACAGATGACAAAACTTAGGCAGACTTTCCCAGAGGTAAAGTGACTTGTTCAGAGTCATACAGCCAGTGAGTGTCTAAATCAAATTTGAACTCAAGTATTCTGGATTCTAGATCCAGTGTTGTAGCTATCTACTACAGCCTCTATAACTATTATTATCCACATTTCCAAGAAGAGGAAAATGAAGCTCAGTAAATCAACATGAGTTTATTAAAGGTTTACTATGTGTTGGGCAGTTTGTTGATGAAGTAGATAGAAGTCTGGACCTATAGACAGGAAGATCTGAGTTCAAATGTGCCCTCAGAAACTTGGTAGCTGTATGAGTTTGGGTAAGTTGCTTAACTCTGTTTGCCTCAATTTCCTCATCTGTAAAATGAGCTGGAGAAGGAAGTGGCAAACCCCTCTAGTGTCTTTGCCAAGAAAACCCCAAATGAAGACACAAAGAGTCAAACAGGACTGAGATGACTGAACAACAATAAGAATGTGTTGGGCATTAGAGGTGGTGGTGGCAGGGTATACCAAGAAAGGCAAAAACAGTTCCTCCCCTCAAAGAACTTTATGTTCCAACAAAGGAGGCAATACGTAAATAACTAGGTACAACTAGCAGCTTGGGGGACTGGGAAAGAGGTTCCTATAAAAATAGGATTTTAGTTGCTTCTTGAAAGAAGCCAGGAAAGTTAAAAGGTAGAAATGAATGGACAGAACATTCTAAGTATGGGAGTTGTTTTTGTGGTTTGTCCTCCATTCTTAAAAAGGACCACAACATCAGGAAGGTGATGCCATTACTTGCAAGTGAACTGGATTTAAGTGAGGGAGGGTTGTGCAAAGTCACCAGCCTCACTTTCTCCTCTGGAGTCATCTGCGTCCAGTGGCAAGACACAGATCAGGAAGACTGGAGATGGCCCCCAACTATGGGAGACAGCCAGTGCATATGTACAGAGATGGAAGATTGAATATCATGTGCAAGGATTAGGAAGTGGGTTAGTGTAACTAGATCATATACTACATGGAGGAGAGTAAAATGTAAGAATATTTTTAAAAAGTGTGTGAAGGGACCAGGCTATAAAAAACTTTAAATGGTAGATAGAGGATTTTGTAACTGACCTTGGAGACAGTATGAAGCCAGTGAAGAATATTGACCAGGGGAGTGACATGGTCAAGCTTGTACTTTGGGAACATCACTTTGACAGCTGAGTGGAAGATGGAGTGGAGTAGGGATAAACTTGAGACAGAGAAATCTGGTAGAAGGCTATTACCATAGTGCAAGGGAGAGAGATAAGGGCCTGAATTTGAATGGTGCCTATGCAAGTAGAGAGGAGGGAGATGGTATGACAAGATTTGGCTGTTAAGGGCCAGTCTCTGACCTGGCCCATAAATGGGAAGAATCTGGTTCAGGATTTCTTCCAAGCCACCTCCCCATGAAGGCCAAATTATGTCTTAAGGTTGGCTCACCATCTCTTCCTGACTTGCAGGAGTTTAGGACATGATAACCAAGCAGTGACCCAGACATAGATGCATGCAAGGGAACAAGTTCATTAAAACATATGGATTTATGTAAATGAACTCTACTCTCTGATCAATAAATGGGAACTGCTATGACAGATCCTGTCTGGCTCATGTCCAGTCATTCCACACTTCCAGTTCAGCCCTTGCCCATTTTGATACTGGCATCATTTGGCAATAGATTGGATATTGGAATGAGAGTGAGGAGTTAGGAATGATAGCCAGTTTGTGAGACTAGGTCACTGTCTGTGATCTTAGGGAAATGTAGTAAGTTCTGTTTTGGAGATGTTTAGTTTGAGATGACTTTGGGGCATCTTATTCAAGATGTCCAAAGAGCGGTGGCAATGTGTGAATATAGTTCAGGAGAGACACTAGGATTGGGTAGAATCATCTACATAGAGATTGAATCCATGAGAACTGATGAGATCTCAAGTGAGATATTACAGGAGAAAAATAAAGGAGAGCCAAAGACAGAGCATTGGAAGTGAGTGGACATAGAATGGATGAATAACCAGAAAAGGAGACTGAGAAAGAACAGTCAGATGGGTAGGAGAAAACCAGGAGAGAATATTTTCAGACGAAACCTAGAAAGAAGAGAATATCCATGAAAAGAAGGTGATCTACCGTGTCAAACATTACAAAGAGGATAAGAAAGATGAGAATTGGGAGAAGACCATTTGATGTGGCAATCAAAAGATCTTGGCAACTTTGGAGAGGGTGATTTCAGTTGAATGATGAGATTAGAAGTCAGAATGCAAAGGATTTAGAAGAGGGTGAGAGAAGTGGAGATAATGAATGTATAGACAGTTTTCTCAAGGAGTTTAGTGATGAAAGGGAGTAGAGATATAGGGTATGAAGATAGCTAGCAGGGACAACAGGATGAAGACAGAACTATTTTATTTTGAATGAGGGAGACATTTTGTAGGCAGAAGAAGAAAAGGAACCCGTAGAAAGGGAGAGATTGAAGATAAAGAGGATGTGGGAGACAGAATGGGGCAAACTACTAAAAAGGATGAAAGACGAAAAGATCAGAGCTGTAGAAGAAGCATTGCCCTTGACAAGGAGAAGAGTTACTTATTCATCTGGGACTGGAGTGAAGGAGGAGATATTGGGGGAAGAGGGTGTAATGCCAAGCAAAGGCAACTTCCAAGGTTCGGAATACCAGCATAGTAACTCTCCATTTTATTCAGTGACAAATTAAGGCAAAACATTCACAAAAAAGAGAAAATCAAAATATAGCATTCAGCACATGTAATTCAACAATTTAGTAAGTCCTCAATTCAATCCAAATATTCCCCCACCACTGGGCAGTACATTCATTTAGTCAATCACAAAGTCTCTCTTCTCAAAAGGAGATTAGTTTCCAATCATAAACAAAGTACCTTTATTTGGCCAGTCACAGAGCACAAAAAAGTCAAAAGTTTCCCACTCCTGGATCACAACTGAATTACAATTATCATCAGTTAATGCCAAGCACTTTCCCAAAAGGGGCCATGGAGAGCACCAAAGGCCATCTACTCCTAAGCTACAAAGATATCATCATAACATTTAATACCCAAGGAGAGGTCTTTTCTTCATCTTGACTGAAGCAAGTTCTGAGCAAACTCTGTTCCTGGGGAGACAAAGCTTAACAAAGCCACAAGATACATTGCCAGTGTCCTTATCAATTCACTTTCTACCTACAGAACAATCCCAGAACCCTGAAAACATCAGCAAGACCCTCTTCTAGGATTTCTGTACACATACAATGAGAAAATATTTCTTCAGGGCTTCTGAACCAACAGCAAGGTTCCAGGACCTCTGCAACAACAGCACTATCCTTAACCAGCAGATGAATCTGGCAAAACAACATCAAAATAGACTGACAAAATACCTGCATCACAGCAATGCCTCCTCAGTTCTTGGCAGCTCTGGGTAGAAGTTCTCAAAAGTCCTGGGCAGCTCAAACTGGCCCTCAGCAGTCTTTCTCTCAGCAACTCTGGCCCCAGGCAATTTTCCTCTTTTTCTGCCTCCACGATACTGCTCCCTAAAAGGTATTCTGCCTCTCTCTGTTTAGGTCTTTTCTCTAAATCCACAGCACCAGCTCCTCCCAGTTAAGCCCTCTCTCTTCACGTCAACAGGTCCATCCCATTTGGGATTCACAAGCTCTGGGTTTTAATACTTAACCTCAAAAGCAAGACAATACATGGGGATCTTTATTTTTTTCTTTTCTTTTTCTTTTTGGAGGGGGAAGGTAGGGAAATTGGGGTTAAGTGACTTTGCCCAAGGTTACATGGCTAGTAAATGTTAAGTGTCTGAGGCTGCATTTGAACTCACTGACTCCTGGCCAGTGCTCTATACTGTGCCACCTAGCCACCCCTATTATCTTCATTTTGCAGATGAGGAAACTGAGGTAGACAGAGGTTAAGTAACTTGCCCAAAGACACACAGCTAGTAAGTGTCTGAAAACAGATTTGAACTCAGGTCTTCCTCTTTCCAGGCCTGTTGCTCTATTCACTACATCACCATATTCTAGATGGCACAATAGATAGGAATCTTGGGCTTGGACTTAAGAATACCTCTCTTATTCTTCCTTATGCAACATCAGAGTCAGGATATCTGTAAAGTTTTACAAGCTACTTGGAAAATTACATGCGTAGTATTTATGCCATGTGCAACAGTGTATTTTGGGGACTGGGAAGATACTCCTACATCTCACTGGGCCAGGGCTTTCACCATGGAGTTTCGGTATATAGGCTAAGCTGATTGCACTATAATAATTATACACATATTCAATCAATACTCAAAATAGTTAAATACTATTACAATTTAGTCTTCAATGGTTACTATGATCATCATTTATAACCCCTTTAAGTGAGGCTTTAGATTCAAATGTTGCAACACAAATCCCTCTTTAGAATCAATGATTTGAGTCAATATGCTGTAGAAGTAGGAAATAAATAGATCTCAAAGGATGTCTTTCCATTTGCCCATTCAGCATCATGTCAGTCACTGCTCTCAAGGCTCTACTTTTAAATCTGAGGGATCATTTAGTAATTTGCCAATGCTTTTAGCTTAACAATCTGGAATAAAGGAACTATAA
>CM053581.1:533271894-533335082 GCA_028627135.1 Pseudochirops cupreus
TTTTTTTTTTGATTATGGATTTCAGGTAGTCCAATAATTTTTAAATGATCTCTCCTGGATCTATTTTCCAGGTCAGTGGTTTTTCCAATGAGATATTTCACATTGCCTTCTATTTTTTCAGTTGGTTGGATCTATTTAATAGTGTCTTGATTTCTCATAAAGTCATTAGTTTTCATTTGCTCCAATCTAATTTTGAAGGAATTATTCTCTTCGGTGAGTTTTTGAAATTCCTTTTCCACCTGGCAAATTTTCCTTTTTAAGGCACTCTTCTCCTCATTGGCTTTTTGGGCCTCTTTTGCCATTTGGATTGGTCTATTTTTTAAGGTGTTATTTTCTTCAGTATTTTTCGGGCCTCCCTTAGCAGGCTGTTGACTTGCTTTTCATGATTTTCTTGCATCATTCTCATTTCTCTTCCCAATTTTTTCTCTACTTATCTTGTTTGATTTCCTAAATCCTACTTGAGCTCCTCCATGGCCTGTAGCCAGTTCATATTTTTCTTGGAATCTTTTGATGTAAGAGTTCTGACTTTGTCGTCTTCCTCCATTCCATGCTTTGATCCTTTTTGTCCCCCAAAAAATGATTCTATGGTCTGTTTGTTCTTCCTCTGCTTCCTCATGTTGCCAGCCAATTACTTGACTTTTGAGCTCTTTGCCATAGTAGAATTCTACTTACAGAGTGGAGAGAGCTGTGTCCCACATTGCTGGGGTTTTGCAGCTGCCAGAGCTATTAGGAGGGTGCCCTTCCTGCAGCCCCCACAAGCTCTGGCACACTGGCCACACACTCCAGGACCACCACCCAAGACCACAATCCAGATCTAAGCAGGTTAAAGCAATAGCACTTAGCCTCTGTATGGTCCCTTGGTCCCCCTACAATCTGCATGCCAGGAGCTCTGGAAGCAGCCCTGCGCAGCAGCTGCAGGCCCAGTCTGTCTACCACTTCTTGTTCTGGGGGTAGGAGCCTGACTGTGCTCTTCTCCACCCAATTCCAACAGAGTTCCCTACTGAGCTTTTATTTTCTTCTTGGTGTTTATGGATTGAGAAGTCTGGAAACTGCCACATCTGATGCTGATTTACTCTCCTCAATTCTACTCTGGCCCTTGCTGGTCAGGGCTGTCCTGGGGCCAGAACCATGTGGCTCGCATGGGACTATGCTTGGCTCCCAATCTGGTGTGATAGACCCTTCCTGTCAGCCTGCCAGGCTGCCTTCAGTGGGAGATTTGTTTCTCTCTGTCACTTTGTGGGTTCTGTAGCTCTAAAATTTGTTTAGAGTCATTTTTTTTTTACATATATTGGAGGTGATGAGACTGTAGCTCTTTCCATAGACCAAAGAAGAAGTAAATGGCAAAACAATTTTCTAGGGGACTCCAGTCCAGTTGTTTTGACTCCAAATTTAGTGTTCTTTCTACTATGCCACCATGTTCCCTATCACCTATCTTGTCCTAGATATTATATTTATGATATTTTTATTAAACTACATTTTTATTATATGTTATTGTTTTCAGAATAAGGTTGTATTTTTATTATATTCAGGATGAGGTTGTATTTTCTTTTTTTTTAGCAACTGAAGCTAGAAATATCAGTCTTGCATATCTAAAAAAATTACTGAGATTACACAAGAACAGCAATGAGCATCTGATTAGTTTGGTTAGCATTTACCTAGCTAATTCTGCATTTGATTTTAATTTAACTTCACTTAGGGATTTGTTTTTATGAAGAACATTTTGTTCTTCTATAGAAACTCCAAAATCAAAAAAGGGAAGAGCTCCAAACACCACCAACAGATCATAGCATCCTAGGGGTTAGAGCTGACTGCTGTGAAACAGATTAAGAAGCCCAGTAGGGAAATTGCTACATTTTTCTTGTAATCAATCACTTAAAATATGTGAGCAAGCAGAAGGCCATATTTAACCATCACTGCAACTAAAAGAGTAAGAGAAACTAGGAAAGACTAAGCCCAGGTATTTGTCTGGAAAACCAACTTCTTGTTCTTCAGTGGTTCTTATCCTGCAGAGGGGTACATGAGTGCATATGCACATCCTTCAGTAAGTAAATATACTTCCTGTAGAGTATGTAAATAACATGTTTCATACTTTAAAATTTCAAGTATATATAGATGTCACTGAATAATAGAACACAAGTTAATTTAAAATCATTTATTAATTTATAGTAGTCTTTTGTCCTTACACATTTTCTTTTAAAAGTATTTCTTGATGCATTTTGTTTTTACAATCCAGTTATTCCTCTTATCTTCCAATTTGAACCCATCCTTTTTACAAAGGAAAACAAGCAAAAAAAGTCTAACTGGAGATTATGCACAACTAGGTAGAGATCTCTTCCTGGTAGGACAGAAAATATGTATGACAATATTCTTTCCTAATAGTCCTTCACTTTTTTGATATGAGGGAGGAGGAATACTTCATTATCTCCCATAGTGATAGATTCATCTGTACTGTGTACATGGGAAGAAAATAAGTCATTTATTAAGTGCCTATGATATAATACTCACTGTGCTAAGTTCTTTACAATTATTATCTCATTTGATCCCCACAACAATCTTAGAAGGTAAATGCAATTATTATTCTCATTTTACAGTTAAGGAAGTTGTAACAGCTAGGGTCAAATGACTTGCCCAGGATCACACAGATAGGAAATATCTAAGGTTGAACTTCAGCAGAGATCTTCTTTTTTGTTTTCTTTTTGGAGGAGGAAAGGTAGGGCAATTGGGGTTAAGTGACCTGAAATCTTCTTGACCCCAGACTTAGCATTCTTCCGTTGATCTACCAGGCTTCCTATTCTCTTGGTTCTGCTTACTTGCTCTGTATTAGTTCATATAAATCTTCCCATTTTCCTGATAATTCCTTAGAGACATTTCTCACTACACAGATCTATTTCATTACATTCACATGCCAGAAGTGCTTTTTGTTTTTTAGCATTCCATAAGTGATGGACAATTTGTTTTCAGTTCTGTACTGCCACCATGGTGGCCGCTATGAATATTTCAGTGTATATTGAACCTGAGTTTTTGTCTTTAGTTTCTTTGAGTATGTGATCAATAAAAGAATTGTTTAGTCAAAGGATATGGCCAGTATAATCATGGTTCATGCATAATTTCAATGGAAATCTTGAAAATCTGAAGAAATTCATAGTTTTACCAATAGCGTATCTGTCTTATAACAAACTTAACATTTTTTCAGCCATCTTTGCCGTGGTTTGATATAAAACCTCAGATATTTTAATTGAATGTCTCTTATTAATGATTTGAAATATGTTTTCATGTGGTTATTTATAGTTTATAATTCCTCTTTCAAAAACTTCATGTTCCATGACAATTTATCTATTAGAGAATGACTCTTGACATTATACACTCGTGTTAATTCCCCATATATACTGGATATGACTTTTATTGGTGATATTTGAAGCAAATATTTCCCTCATACAATTGTTGCTCTGTTTTAATCCTTTCTCCATTGATTTTCTTTTTCCAAGGGCTTAAAAACTATTACATAGTTAAACTGTTTATTTTATCCTTTATGAATGCCTCTATCCTTTATTTGTTTAACAATTCCCTGCCCAGTCATTGTTGTAAAAAGGTACCTGTTCTCATTGTCTTTGAACTGTTTTGTGATATGACCTTTTATACTCAGGCTATTCATCTAACATAATATCTGTTCCAGTTTTTCCACATCCCCTCCAACATTTGTCATTTCCCTTTCTTTCATATTAACCAATCTGATTGGTGTGAGGTGGTACCTCAGAATTGTTTTAATTTGAATTTCTTTAATCAAAAGTGATTTAGACCATTTTTCATGGCTTTGATTTCTTTTTCTGAAAACTTCCCATTTATAGATTTAGCCTTTATTTCTAAGATCTTAATACTTCTTATCTTGCTTACTAGGCTCCAAGTCTTGTTCTTTATCATGGGAAACATGGACTTCTTGGATACTTAATTGATCTTTTCTTGAACCAGCCCAAGCACCTTCAAACTTCCTTCTGAATTTAGTGTCTTTCCTGACTGCTATACCCCACTCCCAGCCAGTTTACTCTTAGGAGAATTGGGATATTGTAGGTGGTAGAAAAATAATAATCTTCAGGCATTTGGATTTGCATTACATTGCAGGAGAAATATTTGACAAGAAGAACAGGTAATTGCGCAGGCATTTCTGTAAGGGTATTTGGGGTTCCAAAGAATAGGGAGGGATCTGAGGCACATAATTTGGTGAAAACAGTAATGGGTTATTATTTGGGGCTGTGGCTAGTGTATTATTTCCATAGAATGTAAGCACTCTGAAGGCTAGGACTGCTTCCCTTGTATGCCCAGTGCCTAGAATAGTGCATGACAATAGCAGGAATTTGATAAAAACACTTTTATTGATTGATATTGATAAGGGATGGCTTTGATCAGAGCAAGGGAAGACACAAATATGGAAAAAGTGATGGAGCAGCCAACTTTGTGATGTGTGTGCTATGAGCCTGTGTTGATCAGCATTGTGTCTCATATTGTTACTGAACAAACACATACTGTGTGGATGATAAGCATGAGGAACAAGGGAGAATGAAAACATGATGTCAGATCCAGGCTAATATTACCCATGTGAATTGTAACAGCTAAGCTGGCTTCTAGGTCCCATCCCTGAGAATTTACTTCCACAAGATATCCTTGAGATCGTGGCGGTATTTGACATTTGTCACTTATGATACCTTAAATCTCTACATGCAGGACTTCAGAGAGTGAATTTTTTAGGGTTTTGTTTGTTTTAGTCAGTTAGCAAACAAACATTTAAATGCTTACTAGGTTCCAGGAGCTGTGTTAAGCATTGGGGACACAAAGAAAGGAACATGGTCCCTGCCCTCAAGGAACTTATATTTTAATGGGGGATATGATGTGCAAATAACTTTATACACATGACATGATGCATGATTCAGTTTAAATACAAGGTAATCTCAAAGAGAAGACACTAGCTGTGAGTTATAGTATAATGTCTTCTTGAAAGGCACGTTAGTGATAGGGCAGAACCTGAGGAAACCATTACAGCAACTTTAGCTAATGAATGAAGCATCTCCTCCCATTTTCCAGGGATGGTGAGAAGACATTGCCTTTTTTTGATAAGGTTTCTAAAGCTCAGCCTTCTTCTAGACAGACAGGAAGGAAGGAAGGAAGGAAGAAAAGAAGGAGAAAGGGAAGGAGAAAGGAGAAAGGAAGGAGGGAAGGAAGGAAGGATGGAGAGAGGGAAGGAGAAAGGGAGTAAGGAAGGGAGGAAGGAAGGAAAGATGGAAGGAAGGAAGGAAAGAAAGAAGGAAGGAAAGAAAGAAGGAAGGAAAGAAGGAAGGAAGGAAAGAAGGAAGGAAGGAAAGAAGGAAGAAAGAAGAAGGAAGGAAGGAAAGAAGGAGAGGGGGAAGGAGAAAGGGAGGAAGGAAGGAGGACAGGAAGGAAGGAAAGAGGGAAGGAAGGAAGAGAACAAATAAACTTATTCCTGTATCACATAGGTACAGCTTCTCTTGTCTAAGCTAAACGTCCCTATTTCTTTCATCCAATTCCCATGGCATGGATTCAAACCATTCACCATTCTGGTCACTCTACACTGGACACTCTAGCCCATAAATGTTCTTCTTAAACTGTGGTACCCAGAATTGAACACAATTCTCCAGATGAAGACTGATGAGGGCCAGGTATAGTGAGACTATTACTTTTTTATTCCTGGAACCTGTGTCTTTCTTAATGACACCAAGACTGCACTGGCTTTTTTGCCACCATATCACACTACTGATTTATATTGAGCTTGTAGTTGACAAAGCCATGCAGATCTTTTCCGCACAAACTGCTATCTAATCATGCTTAAGCCCTCCTAGACTTAGGAAAATGACTTTTTAATACAAGTGTAAGCACTTAGATTTATCCCTGTTGTATTTCACCTTATTAGGGTCAACCTACTGTGAAAAGCTTGTTGGATCCTGATTCTGTCATCCAGTGTATTAGTTATCCCTCTTAGCTTAGTGTTATCTCTACATTTGTCGAGAATGCCACGTTTGCCTTTATTCAATTCTGATAAAAATGTTAAAGAGTGTAGGACCAAGCAAAAAATCTGGAAAGTAGGGTTGTCAATGGAAAGTAATGTTGACATTGCTTCATTAATCATTATCTTTTGGGTTTGGTCATTCAACCAGGTCTGGACCCACAAAATTGTATTATTTCCTTCTCTAGTTGTCCACATTCCCCCCAAATATATGAGATACTTTGTGAAAAGCTTTACTAAGGTCTATATAAGTTATGTCTATAATATTCCCTTCACCTACCAATTTAGTAACTGTCAAAAAGTATTTATATATATATATATATATATATATATATATATATATATATATATATATAAAAGTTTTATTTCATTTTGAAGTAAGATTGTTAAGGCACTTTTCTTATTGAATAAAATGGCTAATTTTTTTGCCCTCTTATTTCTAAGTCAAAATACAGGTAAGTTTTAGTAGTTTAGATAGTTGATTAACAGTCTATAAATAAGCATTTGTTGTGTGGATGATACAAAGATCAAAATGAAGCGGTCTGTGCTTTCAAGGAGCTTACATTCTACGCAGTGGTTCTCAACCTTCCTAATGCCACAACTCTTTAATACAGTTCTTCATGTGGTGGTGACCCCCAACCATAAAATTATTTTCATTGCTACTTCATAACCATAATTTTGCTACCATTATGAATCATAATGTAAATATCTGATATGCAGGATGTATTTTCATTGTTACAAATTGAACAGGTTGAGAACTGCTGTGGGATACTACACGTAAGTATAAACAAAATACATGCAAGGTAGTTTAGGGAAGGAAGGCACTAACAATTTGGGGCATTGGGAAAGGCTTCATTTAGAAGTGACATTTGATCTGAGTCGTGAAAGGAATCTAGGGATCCTCCTAGGGGGAGGGGAAGAGGTAATACGTTTCAGGCATGGGAAGGATCACAAGTGTAAAGGCAAACACAAGAAGGGTAATGGGTGAAGTTAGCAAAGAGGCCAAGTGGGCTAGAACATAGAGTGAAAGAAGATGAGTAAAGTCTAATAAGCCTGAAAAGGAAAGTTCAGGCCAGGTTGTTGCTATTATTATTTAGTTGTATCCGACTTTTTATGACTCCATTAAGAGGTTTTCTTGCCCAAGACACTACAGGGGCTTGCCATTTCCTTCTCCAGTGGATTAAGGCAGGCAGAGGTTCAATGATTTGTCCAGAGTGACACGGCTAGTAAGTGTCTCAGGCTAGATGTGAACACAGATCTTCCTGACTCTAAATCCAACCTCTATCCACTGAGCCATCCAGCTGCCTCCTGTTATATAAATAGCCAAGCAGGTAAGTTTAACTAAAGACATGAAATGAATATCCCACTTCCCCAGTTGACTCTAGAATTATAGTGGATTTGGAATTCAGCTGGAACATACTCTGTTCTTGGGACTGTATAAGGCATAAGGTGAGAAGCAAACTACAAAATGTCTGCCTGCTTCCACCCACACACCTTTCTTAACTGACACGCCTGTTATCTTAATTATTACTATTTAAGGCCAATTCATGTCTATGTATTTAGTGTCTTAGATCCTGGAGGAGGGAGACCTAATTTCAAAGCTTTCAATTAGAGATCAGCCAAAATGAGTCACCAAAAAGAGAAAGGAAAGTGGGAGAATAGATTTAGTATATCTTTTGAAAAAAATATATAAAATGCCAAATTTTTATAGTCAACATCAATCTTTATTCAGCCTCCCAGTATATAATACTGAATAAACAGCAATAGAAAAATCAACACCGTGTTATATATAATTCTGCCTCTCCAGGGATCAGAAGAAAAAAAAATGCAGTAATGATTAAACAACCAGAAATGGGATAGGTGTGAACTGGATTAGAAGACATTGTTTGGAATATGTATGGGGATGAGCCCCATGGCACGTGCATGGGGCATTGAGCCTGTGCCCCGGCCCATGATCATCCCATGGCACATCACAGAGCATTGAACCTGCACCCTGGCCATTCATGGGTGAGAAATGTACATTACATTCTCAGTAAAGGGCAGTACCCAGAGGCTTCTGGTTGAACCCTACATTTCACCCTATCTCCCATAACAGTGGGGCTGCGCCAAAGAGGACTGACAGATGAGCAGAAGAACCTCTTATTCAGTGGATTTTAAAGATAGTCAACTTCCACTCTTACTCTCTTCTGAATACATGGAATATGTAGTTTGAGACTTTGACAGCTCTTCCGTGGACTTCCTAGTGTGTATGTATGGGTTTCCTCTCCTTTCCTCAGTCAGCAGTTATGACAGCAAGAGCATGCAATTGTAAAAGTGAGCCTGAGATTGGACCTTGTGGCCTTGGGGGCCCTCTGTTCTTTATATTTCTCTTTCTGAGCAAAGCTAACAACAACAATCATGGAAAATGGATTTTTTGAGCTTTATCAGAGGAGAAAATGATCACTGACAGGAGAATGATTCATGCACGCTGGGCTAGCTTGAAGATAGGGTGAATTGTTTGTTGCTTATGAACAGTTTTAAGTATTTGTCAGTGTGCTCTTATAAGTCTTTTGTGTTTTAAGAATTTTATTTGTTCTGAAGAAAATGAATAGCTGCTTTGCTTTGTACATTGAATATCTTTCCATAAAGGACCCTGATTATCCCTTTTGGGGACATCCTAGACATGAATTAAGCTTAAGTTTTAATTAAGAGATTTCCAGTGAGTAGAAACTTAGAGGTGGGGGCACTATGAGCCAGAAAATGTGAGAAGAAAATGATTTCCCTTTTTGGGGCCAGGCTCCCCCAAGACATGAGCCTGATTAATATGGGTCTGGAGGTTCTTAGTGAAAGAAGGGACCCTTGGTTTGTCCTTCAGATAATTACTGGGATATTTCTACTTAGGGCCTAAAGGAGGCGGGGTGGTTTTGCTAAGGAAGAGGGAATATCTGGAATTATCAATAATTTCCAGTACAAATCGATATTTTACCTATGCAGATCATACTCTGTCTATCCTTTTGAAGAATTAATTCAGTACCTTTCATTTTTTCAGATTAGCCAAGATATTTGTATTATATGTCCTACAGGAGAGTCAGATCAACAACATGCAAGCACGTTTCACAGTCATATCCTTTTCCTAAGAGTTTTACAGTTGGCTAATCTATAGTCTCACAACTGGGTTGAAAAGACAAGTAATTCATTAGACAGGGTAAAGAGTTGAAAGTTGAATGGGGAGGGGGATAGTATAGTGCTGGGAGAAAGAAGCACAAATTTAAGATGTTGATGAAGCTATGGCTAGTGGAACACAGTGACCAAGTTAGGACTGGAATATTCTCAAAAAAATTACTGCAAGATCAATGGTGATTTCCATTTTTCCTGCTAAAGGATAGCATTCTTTCCCACAGGAAAATATTTCTTGATGGTTTCTTCTTATTAGCAAAATGTAGTCTATCCCAAGACCTTTGCAGTAATGGCAATCTCCTTAGAAGTGCAACAAAGTAAGACTGGCCTCAGAACCTCAATTCGATAATGCTTTCTCACTCTTTATGATTCTTATATGAAAGATAATTATTTAAAGAAACAAGGATATTTTATCTTCACTGAGGGCATAACAAATAACAATTGGTTCACCTCTCATCTCCATATTGATAATGTTGAAATCTCTCACTTTCATCTTTAAGAGAAGACTTAAAGAATCCTCAAGGAAAGCTTAAATTAGGGGTGAGATGGGTAATGATAACCATCTCATAGAACATAAAGGACTATTACATGGAGAGAGGAATAAACTTGCTTTGTTTGATTCTATGGAGAGATGAGCAAAAGGTAAAGAGAAGTAGATTTTGATTTGAAATATGTTGCCCCCAAAAGAATGCAAGACTTGGTTCTCAAGATCATGTTCTTTAAATTTTCTAAAGTCCCTAAAATATCCAGAAGACTTCTAACCATGAGTTAGTACTCAACACACATATGTTGAGTGAAGTTAATTTAAGTGAAATTAAAGGTTGTTATAAACTGGTCTAGGTTATCAAGGAACATTGCAGAACATCCTTTTTCTTGAAGTCTTTACAAGTAAGATATAAAGAGTAGAAGCATAATTGCCTTACTTTCTAAGGTCACACAGCTAGGAGAGAGAACTCAATTATCCTGACTTGCAATATAATGCTCTTTAATAGAACTATAACTAGAGTGGGAGAGTTGGGCTTTTCTCCAAGCACCAAAACAGAGGTCATATGCTTCCTCCCCTTGGCCATGGGCTCACCACCATATTTGGGCATTATATCATTCAAGGAATAAGGGGAAAATCAGGCCCCAAGACAGAACAAGGGAGCAAGGTCAAAGACCCATGAAGAATTAGAGGGGGGAATGACCTGCTCCCTCCTTCCAGTATAACTGCCCTCAGAAAAACATGCTGGACAGGGATATGGTTCCTTGGGTATGTTGTTCTGTCGAGGCAACACCTGCCCAACTGAAACCACCCTCCCTCCCTGGAATAGGTAGTACCTCATCCTCAGAGCATCCAAGGCACTGATTTCCTTACTTCATTGGACAATAGTTGTGATTGAGAGAAAGAATTTCCCTTCTCTTTTGTCTCTTTCCTGGAACCTGTAAGGCCCTTCCAGTTCTGCCCTCCCTACGCACATCTGGCTTAGTTCATTGTCTCCCAAGAAGATATAGGTCTTCAAGTGCCCTTTCTATGGGCAAACTTTATAGTCTATGGAAGCAATTCCTTTCCACTGGCCCTTATATTAGAGGATCCAAGGTCCTAAAGCCGCCCCCTACTCCTATCTTCCGGTACTACAGACACCCTTACTCCACACACTGTTCTCTGTGCTACAAAGGGAAGGAAGGAGAGATAGGGGAGTAAGAGTCTATGTTTTTTTTTTACTAAGCTTTGATAGCATAATTTGTGGAGTTGACCAACTCAATGAAGAAAAGTTGCTTTTGTTCAATTGATTGGCTGCCTGTTCCACTGAACTGACCAAATTAATTAATGTTTAAGAAAAGTCATCAAGAGAGGTAATGGGATAACTATACACTTGGTTGGATTTGGAGAGGCCTACTTTATGACTCTAAATCCACAGAGTACTTAGGCAATTTATCCTCTATAGGCCTGAATTCCTTCATCTGTAACGAGAGAGTTGACATTGTTTTTAGTTTTAAATCTGATTGCTTCTATGGTGAGTTGCTACATAACTAATTTTCATATCTATCTATAGTCAACATATTATCAAGCATTTATTAATGACTCATTATGAAAGCTAAAACCCCTGATATCCTGCCTAGGCAACCCTGATCTTGGGATTTGGGCTACCTCTTCAATATTTGTTCTTTCCTGATCTTAATGTGAATTAGTATCAACCAACCAATCAGCATGAATTTGTTGTACTTAGTATGAGCCAAGCATTGTAATCAGTGCTGATTATATAAAGGAAAAGCAAAAAAAAAAAGTCCCCATCCTCAGGGATTAAATAACATGTACATACATCAGTACATACAAGATAATACAGAATAGGTATCTTTGAAGAAGCAGACACTAGTATAGCTCCAAGACAGATATGTATGGGTTTAGAGAACACTTATGAATTTAAGAGATTCATGGTCCTGGGTCTTTTGATCAGAGCTGACTGGTAGCATGGGGAAGAATCCCTGGGACTACCTCTAGTGCTCATGGAGAAGATAACCACAAAAAGAAAGATGAGCTCAACAAGCCCAGTCCTGACTTGCCAGAAGACATTTACTATATGTGGAGGTGGGTGGGGGGTGAGGATATTGGGGAGGGGAAGGACAATGCAGATCCAGGGTGAAATATGAAATGCCTGCTCAGAAATCCTGAAAATGCCTGATGTTTATGTATGTTCTGTTAAGCACTTTTTTCTGTGTGTGTGTTTGTGTGTGTGTTTGCAGGAAATAAATGTGCCATACATGATTCTCCCCAGTTTGGAGAGAACCTAGGTATGAGTTGAAATCTAAGCCTTCAATATCTTCACTCAGGTATGTGTGTGTGTGTGTGTATGTGTGTGTGTGTGTGTGTGTGTGTGTATGTGTGTGTGTGTGTGTGTGTGTGTTTGCAGGAAATAAATGTGCCATACATGATTCTCCCCAGTTTAGAGAGAACCTAGGTATGAGTTGAAATCTAAGCCTTCAATATCTTCCCTCAGGTGTGTGTGTGTGTGTGTGTGTGTGTGTGTGTGTGTGTGTGTGTGTGAGTCGTGGGGGTTTAAAGAATCAAAGAAAGTGAGGAAAGGAGTTTGGACTCTCTTCAATGTGGGCAGTCTTTCCCAAGACTGAGGGCATGGGTCCAGAACAGAGGGGACTTCAGTGGAGAAGGGAGTGGAGCTAGGATACATCTGAAAAACAAACTTTCCGAGGATTCACCATCACAACCTGGTGTTTTGTTTTGTTCTGTTTTTAAAACCTCTCTTCTTATCTCCTCTTCTCTCCCCTCTGGAACTGAATTCCTCCTTAGAATATCTGGGGTCCCTATCACTTTTTTTCAATGAAGCAAGATTCCATTAGGAAAGAAATCCCTAAATTGCTCTTAGAGTTAGATTCTATTTTGTGGCCTCATATTTTTTTTTCAGCCTATTTTTTTCTTAAAGTTGGATGATCTCATTTTTCTTAAAAATAGAATTTTTTTCTTAAATCATAGGATCTCTCTTACTCTAAAAAAGTTTGGAGTATTTTTGGGGGAAGTTAGTTATGACCTAGTAGATGATGCTAGTGAGTTGGTGAAGGCAAATGGATGCCAAGTGACTTGCCCGTGGTCACATGGTTAGTCACTGTCAGTGGCAGGATGTGAGCCCAGGTCCTCTTGACTCTAAGCCTTATATTCTTTCTTCACTGTACAATGTGACTTGATTTATGATCATTATTATTTTCTTTTAGCCTGCGCCTATGATTTCATTGGAATAAGAAGTGCTTAGTGAGGAAATTCCTTCTACCACTGCAAATGGGCAACTGTCCTGCAACTTTAGAGTCAAAGAGTGTTACCTCAGGGCAGTGAGAGGTTAAGTGACCTGTCCCTAGGTCCCAAAGCCAGTATGTTTCATGGGCAGGACTCAAGTACAGGGGGTGCTGAACTTGGGGTCAGCTCTCTAAACCTATCTCATTTCAGTAGTGTCTGACTCTTTGTGATCCCATTTGGGGTTTTCTTGGCAAAGGTACTGGAGGGTTTTGCCATTTCCTTCTCCAGTTCATTTTACACATCTGGAAATTGAGGCAAACAGGGTTAAGTGATTTGCCCAAGGTCATATGGCTAGAAAGAGCCTGAGGCCAGATTTGAACTTAGGAAGATGGGTCTTTCTGACTCAAGACCTGGCACTGTGTGTACTATGGCACCACTTAGTTGCCCTTAAATGCTATATATTATGCTGCCTTTAAAAATTCATACTAGGCTATCTACTCCAGCTCCTTCATCTTGCAGCTGAGAAAATTGAGGCCCAGAGAGTCTGACTTTTCCATAGTCATACAACTAGTAAGTATCAGAGGCAGGATTGAAATCCAGGTCTTTCTGACTCTTAAGATCAGTCTGGCATTGCGTCTATCACCCTCATTCATGAACTACAAGTAATACTAGGAAACAATGGGTGTGTAGGATCTTACAGGACTGTGAACTGTTTGTTAAATATTTGTTTTATAGCACAAAACGCTTTTTTGAATCCATGTCAAATTTAAAGACCTTTCTTTGTCAAATATTGTGTCATGAGAGATATTTTATGCTTCAAAAGTTCAATGACCTGTGATTTCATTGATGTGGGTATTTCTTCCCTTTATAATAATGACAATAACAGTAATAACAACTAGTGTTTATATAGCACTTTAAAGTTTGCAAAGCACTTTATATGCATTATCTTATCATTACACAACAGTCTTGAGTGAGGGAGGGTCCATTATTGTTCCCATTTTACAGATGAGCAAATTGAGGCTGAGAGAAGTTGAGTAACTTGCCCAGAGGTCATACAGATAGTAAGTATCTAAGGCAGGATTTGCACTCAGAATTTCTTGACTCTAAGTCAAATCCTTTAATCAGTGTGCCACCTCGATCTAAACTTCTCTAGAAGTTAATGGAATGTCTGTAAGAGTTGCTATGGCAAAACAAAATAAGACAATCCCCACTAACACCATTTTGAATATGAGCTGGACTTAGCAAGGATGGTCCTTGTAGGGCAGATACACAGTCACCCGACCCATAATCCAAATCTGTTCTAGTTTGGTAGGGTCCCAGTACCAGGGTCCCACTCCTAATAAAACTTTAGAGTGTCCAGTCACCCCATGCCATGATGACACATTAAAGGAGTGTGCAAATTTATTTTTGAACTAAATTTATAAAAAATTAGTATGTTATTAACAACTGTGCTGGATTACCTTCAGGCCAATATTATATTTCACTTGAAAATAATGAAATAATTCTCAAGTTTAAATTTATTGCATCTATTAGAAATTAATTATCACCACGAAAAGTTGTGAAGTTAGGGTAATGGGAATCATCATGTCTTATTTCATTCTATTAGATGAAAAATTATACTCATTATAAACATTTATAGCTTACAAATTGCTTGGCAAATTAGAAATATCATAATATATAAACCTCATTTCACCTACCACTAAGACACATAGATATTTCTTCTTCCCTATCCTCCCAAATTCACAACCTCCCTAATCCCATGACCTGCTCCTTCATTTTACCCAAACCACACATAAATATTGCCATTACCCATAAGACTCTCTGGACTTAGCAAGGCTGGTCCTCGTAGGACAGTTACAGAGTCAGACACCAGACCCTTATCAAAAGCTTTTCCATTTCTCTCATTAGAAGCCTTGATGTGCCTCTATCTGACCAAAACCTCTTATCATTGCATCCATCCCTATGTCTTCTTCTTATTAAACCTCATGTTGGGTCTCTCAAAGACTTTTCCTGTCCCTCCACCCCTCTGGCATTTTTATGATTATTACCCCTGTTCTGACACTTTCTTTCCTCTCTGATTTCAACCCCAAAGTTAGCCATTTTATCTTTACACTCAAATTCTCTGCTCTTGAATCCTTTGCCTCAGGTCCTATTTCTGCTCATCTCTTTCCAGACTCCAGCCCTGAATCACTTCCGCCATCTGTCTCATCTGCTCCTGTTCATGTGCTGCTGAATGCACCTGACTGAAGTCTTACAACCTAGCTGACTGGAGACTTGACAAATTAATTTCATATGACCTCACCTGGGTCCTCACTGCATTCAGGTAGTTCTTTAATTCCTCCATAACTGATTCTTTATCTTACTCCTGTAGTAGGTATTACAAACTTTCTCTTACTTCCTCAAGCCTTCCACACATCCTTTTACCAGCCCCAGCACTAAACCCCAGCCCTTAGACAAGAACCTTGCTTTTCAATTTACTGAGAAAATTGAGACAAATTGACATGAGGTTCATTTTCTCACATTTTCTTAATCTTAAAACCCCTTGACATCATCTTCCACTCTTACCTCCTTTCCCCTAGTTTCTTGATGAAGAGGTGGCCCTTCTCCTTGCCAAAGCCATGCCTGCTGTACATGCACTTGAGCTTATCCTCTCTTGTCTCTCTTAGCAGATGACACCCTCAATCATTCCCCATTAATTCTTTAACCTTTATCTATTTGTTTCTTCTCTACCTCCTTTAACCATGTCCAAGTCTCTCCCATGTTTAAAAAAATTCATTAAGCCTTATCATCCCCTCAAACTGACATTCAATGTTTCTCCTCCTTTTCTCAGTCAAAAACCTAGAAAATGTTGTCCACAATTAACTTCTACTCCTTCTTGACTCTTAGAAATCAGATTTCTTATCCTGTTGCTTGACAGACTCTACTCTCCATAAAGTCACTAGTAATTTCTTAATTACCAAATTTGATGGGGTTTTTTCAGGCTTCATCCTCTCACCCTATCTGATGCATTTAACACTATTGACCACCCCCTCATCTTAGACACTCTCTTCTCTTTGAGTTTTTTATTTTTTTGGCAATTGGCAATACTTTCTCCTGGCTCTGTTTCCTTCTGATAGATCCTTTTCAGTCTTCTTGTGAACTCATCATCTATATCATACCTTGTAAATGTGGGGAGTCTCTAAGATTCTATCCTAAACCTTTTTGGTAACCTCAGTGACTCTTGTAGGTTTAAACATTATCTATGCAAATGGAATGCTCCCATCTCCTTCTTCTAGAATCCACCTCTTTCTTTTAACACTCAGCTCAATCACCATCTTCTGAGTGAAGCCTTTCCTGATTCCCTCACTGCCAGCATTCTACTGCCCTCATAACTTTGTATATGGCAATTTGCATATATTTGCAGTTACTCTCTTGATAATTGTTCTGCATATACTCATGCATATTTCTGTATACTGTGTATAGTTATGTTTGGTGTGTACACTCTCTGTGAGTTTGCATCTTTTTATTCTTTTTTTCTTTTATCCTCATCATTTAGCTCAAGGCTTGGTATGGAGTAAGTACTTAATAAATGTTTGCTGATGACTGTTTGATTCACTTAGAATTCACAAGAATTCTCCACCTTCTTCTCATTTTTTTTTATCATTTCCCCTTCATATTTTATCACCCATGTTCTCATCCTTTCTTCTAATTTCTTATTTTTCATTGATATTACATTCCTTTACGTATTTTTCTGCTCTCAATGTTTCCTATATCTTATGAGGTAGGACAATTTGTCCATATTAAAATCAAGGCCATCCAGTGCCAGGCAAGATTAGCAAGTAGGCTGGCTTTGCTGTTGACATTTCCACCTGCTTTTTCTACAGGAGCTACATTTTCAGTGCTTTGTAATTTGTTAAAACAGTCAGCTATGGCCTTGACTTCTCCAGATTCTGTGTCACGTTGTAGACAGAAATACAGACAAGGTCCTTTGAGGTATTTGTCTATGTTGAATGAGATGCCATTTGGTGAGGTGCAGGGGGTTGAATGAGTCATAGTAGCAAGGAATGTTAGTCCCATAGGGACTTTTTGAAGAAATGAGCTTCCTATGAGGAAAAGAACATATTTAGATGAAATGGGCCTATTTTAATTTGGAGGGAATTTGCCTCTAAGTTTGTTCATTTAAGGCAGCATTAACTGAGAAAGAAATTTGGTATTAGTGAAACTGCCAGTGCCAGAACAACTATCAGTTTTTAGTAGTCTACTGACACTTTGGATCACCCTGGCCCATAGGGGTTTAAAAGTGGAAAATGCTGTTTCTGTTCAATGCTTTATGTTCAGAAGCAAGTTGCTTTGGCGGAGGTGGGAGTGAGAAATATTCAAATTCTCACACACATATTTATAATATGTATATATGAATGTATATATATAGATATATGTATGTGTCTTATAAATACATCATATATGTGTGTCTTATAAATACATACATATATACTTACACGTGTAGAGTATATTTATATATACATACACATACGTAATATATATGTCTATACACAGAGACAGAGAGGGACCCACAAAGACACAGACGCAGACATACAGACACACACAGAAATTTAGGGAGGCAACAAAAGTTATACTAATGTTGTTAGAAAGAGTTATTCTTCAAGAATGAATCTGGTCTGACTTTCAAGAGTAGAGGATCCTAGGAGGTTTACTTGATGCTTGGATTATACTACTAATGAAAATATCAAATCACATTTATTTAATGCTTTAAAATTTGTCAAATTTTACCAAAATTTCAATTTTATAGATAATTTCCTAATAATTGCAACAATGTTTATATATATATATATATATACACACACACACACACACACACACACACACACACATATATATATATATATATATATATAGTACTTTAAGACTTGAAAAGCACTTCTCATGCTGTCTTTCAACAACCTTGAGAATTAATTATTGGAGGTATTATCTTCACTTCATAGATGAGGAGACTTCGGGTTATCTTATTCATGGTCCTATGGCTTGTAAATGCCCAGGGTTGGGCATATAGCCATATCAGTCTTCCTTAATCTAAATCCAGAGCTCTATGTATTATGCCATAGAGTCAAGGTAAAATTGGTAGGAATTTTTGTAGAAAATTTGCTGGTTATTGCAGTATAATGTGTCCTAAAAGTCTTAGTACAATTTTAAGTTCTGAAAGCTTAAAAACAATCCTGAAGCTTTTGGGACTTCCTGTACTTAATTAAGAATTAACTCTAATTCTTAAAAAAAGTAAGTGATGACTAACATATCAGACTATATTAAGCACAGAACTTCAGGCACACTATGTTCTCCTGCTGCCCAGAGGTATTCCTGACCTTTCTTTCCAGCCTTAATTCCAACTCAATTCTTTCACATATTCCATGCGGCAGTCAAATGTCTCTCATCACTTCTTGAGTTCCCACCACTTTTGTAGAAAAGTGAAGACTTTTCTCACCCTGCCCCTTAGTCAGTCATGTCTGTTTTTGTGCCCAGATTTAATATGGAGCAATGATCTGCACCTCTGTGATGCACTTATTATGTCTTATTTTGTACCATGACCAACTGGATGCACAGGTAAGGATGGGAGCCACATCTTATCTAAACATCGTTTCTTTCTCAAAACTTAGCATGGCACCCTGTACAAGAGTCCATTAATAATAGAGTTGAATCAAATTGAATGTGTTGAACTTATCCCTACCCAAGTTTGCTCCTTTCTATCTGGGCAATTCATTTTTATATCTCTCAAAATATTGATCAAATCTGACCTTGTATTTTTGTTATTTGTACAGAATATCAATAGTGAACAGATACTAGACCATGTCACTGAGAATAGGAAACTCCCTAAACCACTGGAGCTTAGCAATTCATAGTCTTGGAGAGTTGTCCAGAAAACTAAGAGGTTAAATTATTTGCCCCAAGTCAAACCTACACAGAGAGTAGGTATTAGAAGTACAACTTAAACCCAGCTTTTCCAGCCTTCCAGGCCAGCTCTCCATCTACAACACCATGCTGAGTCTAGTTATTTGTATACCTGCCTTATTTCTCTTTTAAATTTTATATACCTAGAGGAAAAGGTCTTTTACTAATTTTTGTATTTCTAACAGAACCTTGTATATAGTATGTGCACAAAATACATATAATTCAAATTGAATAAATAATGGAGTTTTACCTCTTTGTGATAGGCTACAAAAGGAGATATCTTTGGGTGAGTGATCCTTCCTTATCTAATACCACAGAAATGAACACTTGCACATAGCACTGGACCAGATCAGGATCTCCTTACACACACACACACACACACACACACACACACACACACACGCACGCACACATATATTATATACATACATACATACATATATACACACATACACATACATATAGATTTAGATGAGGCAACTTGATGACTCACAACTTATGAGTGAGTGGAGGAAAATCTTGCAAGTACTGTATTTGGGTAAGTAGGAAAGTCTGTCTACCCAACGAGTAGTACTGTAGTAAGCTGATGCTGGCTAGGGAAAACCAATTGTTAAATATATTGTGAGCTTTTTTTCCTCAGAATTGAGTCAACTCTACCAATCAAGACTTGACTTATAATTTTGCTGATTGTTTTCAGACATAAGAAAGTGATCAAGAAAATTTAAAAATGCAAATTAAAATGAGAAGCATGCCAATTGTTTATCAGGAAAGCCCTGGTCTATCCCCTTATGAGAGTGGAGCTTCTCCATTCTTCTGACACATGAAGACCCTAAAGATTGTGTACAAAACTATGGAAGTCTCATGAAGACCCAGTACACCCACAGGATATCCTGGGTAGCTAGGCATGGGATGGTCAGTAATCAGTGAGTCATTCTCAGCTTAATTATGACTTGTGCTGTACCCAATAAATCCCAACCTCCAAAAGCACTGCCTTGAACCTTATCATTTGCTACCAAACTTGCCATGGAAACTGAACCAGGATAGCAGCATAAACAGGACAATAAAACATGTCTAAACATTTGACTCATTGACCTGTAGACTGATAGAACTAGGCTCATCATTGCGCTTGAATAGTAATATTTTGTCTGAAGATTTCAGCTAAGAGAGCCATCAAAGAGTATTCATACATGATCCACCTAATCAATTGCCTGTCATACTGACATACATAGTGGGATGCCATGTGGTGATATTAACTTGGTCAAGGAAGACAATGCAGTGGAAATGTGTAGACAAGAAGGGAGAAGTTTCAGTCACTTTGTATGGGGAAAATGCTTTGATGCTTCTGCCTGTGCTGGTGCTACATGCCACAGTGGTTCACATGATAGCATTGGGCACTTAACTCAGACCTTATAATGATTTAGTGAATGGTAAGGAAGAGTGCAATAGGAGCAAAAGAGACAGGTGGGTCCTATATGGTAGTAAAGCCACACAGTGGTAGTTCTGACTGCCAGGAGATCTTATCTATTTCTTTGTCAGTCTGCTCCATCAGAATGTCTCTCATCCAGCACTTACCACAGTGCCTGGCTTAAAATGGGAGCTTAATATATATTGATTGATTGAAAGAAGACAATTGAGAGGATGGTTCACTAGATTTGGCTTTTGTGTCTAAGCTGATCCCAAGGTCAAGGCATGTAATTGTCAGTTCATGATGATTTTTACTTCAGTATCATGTATTTGATACTACAGGCTCCTGAAATCATTGCTCCTTATCCCCAGGGTATCCTTTACACTTCCTTGTCTTCAAGGAGTGTTCAACAGAGCACCTTATGTATATTATCTCATTTGATTTTCATTGCAATACTATCAAGGTAGATACTATTATTTTCCTGGAAACTGAGACTGAGAGAGTTTTAAGTGACTTGCCCAGAGACACACTGCCTAATGAAAATGAAAGGTATCTCTTCCTTACAGCAAGTTTCAGGACCCCTGATAAGGTGCTTTCCATTTGTACAAACATTTTTTCATTCATTACTCTTCAAAACAAATTTGTAAAGAGGGTATGGCAAAGAATGATGCAATTTCCTTCCCTGCTTGTAATAGCTACCTGTTGCAGGTGGCAGAGAAGTATCCTCAATCCACCATTCAAATAATATATGTTTAGTTAGCATTTAACTTTGAGACAGGGACTATGCTAAGTGATTGGGATACAAAGGTAAAATGCAAACACCCCTTCTCTTAAGGAGTTTATATTCTAATGGAGGAAGTAACATGAGTTTGGAAAAGTGTCCTTTTTTCCTATGGTCATCTCCTATTTTGGGGGGGCTTCCTGTCTTACAAGTTTCTAGCATTCATATTGATAATATTTCAACCTATTCATATTGAGAGTATTTCAATCTATAGGGACCCAGTCCCTTAAGTCATGTCTTTGTCCTGTGAGTCTAAAGCACCCCCTAACCCTATCTCCTTTACTGGCATGATGGGCATTTTTCCTTTAAGCAATGGCATTTGGAAAAGTTAGTGACAATCAACAGAAAAATGGTACCTTTCACAACCCTGCAGATTGAGTAGGTGTGTGTGTGTGTGTGTGTGTGTGTGTGTGTGTGTGTGTGTGTGTGTGTATGTGTGTGTGTATGCTAGGAAGTAGGGCATTTTTTTCTCAGGGTAGGAAACAATAGTCATTTTTAAACTGGAATTCTGGCATGCTCTAGAATAGAAGCTTGGCTCAAGAGGAGGCAGAATGATTATACTTCGTCAGAAAGAAAAGAGAATGAGTTCCTATAAAGACAAATTCGATTTTCTGTTTCAGGGACAAATGTTCTGAAATAAGTGGGTACATTTTGAAATGTTCTCAAACATATTTCAATAGATCTCATTTTCCTTTCTCTGGCAACAGTGTGTGCCCTATAAAAGAAACTTTGTAATAAGGCTTGTTTGAAAGGAGGGGCATAGCTCCTGCCCAGTAATGATGGCTTATGGGACTCTAAGTCTGTTCTTAAGGAACATACTAAGAACCAATGGTGCTAACCTCAGTTACTTTATGGAGGGCACCAGATGTACTTTTCATGTATTCTTACTTATATTTTAGGTTACCAGTGGCTTCTTTTGGGTCCCTCAGAATAATATTACTCAAGACACCAAAGTTGGAAGTAGGTGGTCACTTCAGTCTGGCTGCTCATGTCATTCACCTCATTTCCTTTGGTTGTATGGTTAAAAAGCAAGTGCTATTTCCCTTGCCCCCATTTCTCCTCCCAGTTACCACCTTTCTCTACCAATATCCAGGGAAAATAGCATCAGAGTATACTGCAAGTTTCTGTTTTTTCTATCCTATGGGGCAAGGTTGAAGTGGCCTATAGGAGCCATCCTGAGGTCAAGCTTAGAGTTGTGTTTGTGGGTTTGAGTTGACCATTCTAGCCATATGGTAACCAAGTGCTAAGAAGACTTTGCATTTTGGTATGATATGTCAAACGCTGAGTGGTTTCCTCGCCCTCTCCAGTCCTGTGATGGGCAAGAGTGTGGAGTGCTACCTAAGTTAGAAGAAGAAACAATTTACAGCTTGGTTTTTATTCCTCTTGTTTCTGATGAAGGATGGAGAAGGACTGGTGTTTCTCTACTTCAGCATTGTGATGATGGTGCCCATGTGTCAGATAATACAGAGAAAAAGGCTGATAACTGCCTTTTCTTCTTTTGTGTTTATTATTTCCTGATGTGAAATGGATGTTAAATGTCTATCCTGAGATACACATGTTCAGGCTTGGAAGACACTTTGTGAGTCTGAGATATCTAGAGGTTCTAGATCCCATCAGTTGGAACTCAATGACAACAGGTAAGGTTGTTGTTGTTCAATCATTTGTTGTGTCTGATTTTTCATCTCATTTGGGATTTTCTTGGCAAAGGCACCGGGATGGTTTGCTATTTACCTCTCTAGCTCATTTTACAGATGAGGAAACTGAGACAAACAGAATTAAGTGACTTGACCAGGGTCATACCATTAATAAATGTCTGAGGTAGATTTGAACTCAGGATGATGAGTCTTCCTGACCTTAGGCCTAGCACTCTACCTACTGCACCACCTAACTGCCCCAACAGGGGAGGAGTGTGGCAACTATTCTTGTGGTCTTTCAGAGGATGACCACTGACAAAAAACTGGCCTAATTTTGACTCCTTATTTGCTGACATGTATCAGAAGTCTTTTGGACAATGTAAATCTGAGGTGAAATGTAAAGTAACTAATGATCAATCCTGCAAAGTACTTTACACTTTAGTGAAGTTTGAGTAGGAGCCTCCCAGTAAATTTTAATGATTGTTTTAAGTTGTTTTTTTTTTTATGGAATTTTGTTTTGTTATTCTGTTAATGTGTGCCCAGAATTTTTATGTTTAGCATTTCTTTTGTGTGTGAGAAGAAATTACCTTTCCTATACCTGATTCATATTATACATCAATCACTTTTTTACTCCATATTTTTGGGGAAAGTCCAAGTGTGAATCATAATCTAAGCTATAATCAAATTTGTCCCCAGAGCATCGTGGAGGCAGTAAGTGAGCCAAAGACTGTGAGAACAAAGAACTTATTGCCTTCTCCCCCAATAGAGGAAGAGCTTCCCCTAGACTGAACCTGGTCCCACCTGAACTCCTGAATATATAACAGGGAGAAGGAATAATCTGTTTCCAAATTTATTCCTAAATGATTTGTCCAGTGCCAGCTATAGGGATGTTTAAATTACATCTATACATATATCAATTTGCTCGTGTCTTCTGTAAAAGAATGACTCAGTTCAGTAAAATATTCTCTCTGTGTGTATCTGTCTCTATCACTGTCTCTATCTCTTTTTTGCATTTCTTCCACAATTTTTTAGGTCTACACTTGTCAAATAATTGATAAAACTGATTTTGATGACCTCACTTAATTCTCAACTGCATTGGTATCAACTATTCTTTAGTTTTCAGTAGTTTAAAGGTCTATGATTTCATCTGCATAAGTGTGAGTATTCCCCACGTCCTGAAAATCATACTCCCTTTTCAGCTTCCTAGAGAGTCTTCTAGAGCTGCTGTGATTGGAAAAATCCATAATTTTTGTGGCTACTTTGGGTGATGAAACTCTCTAGAACTCTTTATGCTACTTGGTAGTAGAGACACAGCTCATCTTCAGACCAGTCCTTAATAGCTTTCCAATGGTTAGATCAGCCAGAACTTGTGTTTCATTGGCAATCGAGCAGTCAACCAACATTTCTTAAGCATGTACTCTGTACTATTCACTGTCCTAAGCACTGGGGTGACGTATGCAAAAATTCCTGCCCTCAAGGAGCTTACAGTATAAAAGGGAAGATCACATATACATATATAAGAACACACAGAAAACATGTATGATGGTTACGAGGCATTTTTTTGGAATGAGTATACTAATAGCTGAGGGGGTCAGGAGAGACTTCACCTATAAGGCTATTGATTTGAGTCTGGAAGGAAATCAGTGATGTCAAGAGGTGGAGGTGAAGTGGAAATCCTCTCAAGAGTCTTGAAGTATCTTCATATATCAGTGATGCATTAGAGTAGGATCTTAGTGGAGGAATCACTAAATATACATTAAAATATTACCAGCATAAGTACAGACAGACCCTTGTACATCTATTTGAGTATTGCCAGTGTGGGCTAATATCAGAGTCATAGGATGTTGAGATGAAAAGAAAATTGGAAATCTCCAATTTGATCATTTTAGAGAATAGGAAACCAAGACTGATGGACCTGTCCAAAGGAAAAAGTGAATAATCAAAGATCCAGGGCTAGGACTTCAATTTAGTGTTCTTTCTATTATACCACTATCCATTCTAAGCAAGCCTTATAGTAGCATTGTTTGGATTTGCTTAAGAGTATTCACAAAAACGGATTTTAAATGATATTCTGACTTTCATATTGGGGGGGGAGGGTGTCTTTAACCTACCAAGGGGTAATGCTCTCTAAAAATTTTAGGTTAACTTCTGAAGAATCAGAATGTATTTTCCATAGACATAATGTTACACATTGTGATTATGTTCCACAGCCAATCAAGAGAAGCCTGCTTAACTCACAATGTAATTGTGATATAGTACTATACCATGCCGATAATAGGTAGGGAATCTGACCAGGAGTCATTGTCATCTATTTCCTATAAAGAGTGAATAAGAAGAGGAGCTGTGTCACTAGTTGTCCCAAAAGACACAAAGACTTCTTATCCTGGATGAACCTTTCCCCAGTCAAAGGCACTTGAACCACAAACCCAAGGCATGTCCTAGCAGATAAATATCACTGATCTGGAAACTTGTAATTTCTACATATACTGACAAGAAAATTTACATTTTATCCCTTCCCAAATTTTCCCCAGGACATTTGATCTCTTTCCTTTTTTCCTCAATTGTTGTTTAACTTGTATTATTTTGCTTAGCACATACATTTTATATTCCTTAGTAGAATACATAGGGGCTACATTGTTGTTACTCTTTGTATCATCAATGCTTAGTGTAGTATGGGGGCACCTGGGTGCCACAGTAGATAGAGTGCCAGGCCTGGAGTCAGGAAGACACATCTTGCTAAGTTCAAATCTGGCCAGATACTTAATAGCTATTAAGTGACTTGACCCTGGGCAAGTCACTAAAGCCTGTTTGTTCATCTGGAAAATGAGCTAGAGAGCGACATGGCAAACCAATCCATTATCTTTGCTGAGAAAACCACAAATGGGTTCACGAAGGGTTGGACATGACTGAAAATGACTGAACAACAGTAACAAAAAGTTCAGTACATTGTACTAGTGAGAACTTAATAAATATTTATGAAGTTAAATATAATTGAATTGCTGTCCATATTAGAAAAACTCCCAAGGTTGATCCCTGTTCCCTTTACCTCCTTTATATGCCAAAATATAAAAGGAAAAATATACACATCTCTGGAAAGCTAGAAACGGTACAAGATCAGGATATAGGTGGTTCCACCAGAGAAGAGCAGCATGGCAGATAGCACAAGAATGATCACAATAGCAGTAGATGCTAAGCCAGGAAGGGTGACACTTTGTAAGGGGTGCTAAAGCCAGCAGAGAGTAACAGCAAAGATAAGCAGTTCTAGTATGAAAAGATCATGGATCTTGGGTCATGGGGTTAGAATTGGAAGGGAACCTTAGAGGCAAACTAGTTGCACATCTTCATTTTACAGATGAGGAAATTGAGGCATGGAGATTTTAAGTCATGATCCCATAGCAGGTAGGTCTTTAAAGTGAGCTTTGGACCAGGGTCTTCCAGACTCTTGGATTCTATATTCTTCATCCAAGTACTGTAAGCAATATTAGAGAATGATCAATTCCTGATATTATAGGACTTTGGAGTACTATATCAAATGTTTGTTCATTTTTCTTTTCAGAGCATAGTAGCTAACAAGTATAATAAGAATAATACATAGAACACTCTAAAATTTATAAATCACTTTTGACACTGTAGTTCTGTGAGATAAATAGTGGAATTATTATCCACATTTTACTGACATGGAAATTGAGGTTAGGAAGCTTAATAACACTTGATCAAGACTCCATAGTTAGTAAGTGTTGAATTGGCTTGAACTTAGATTTACAGACACTAAGTGAAGTGGTAAGAACCCTGCATTTACAATCTCAGGACTTGAGTTCAAATTTTATCTCTGCCACTTACTAGTCATGTGACTTTGTACAAGTCATTTAATCTTTCTGAAACTCATTTATTTTTCTCATTTGTAAAATGAGGAAGTTGACTTAGATAATTTCTAAGTCTCTTCCAACTCTAGATCTACAATCCCATGAACATTCTGTCTTCAGTTTCAGGTGAAGGAATTGGTATAAGTCTTTAAGTACAAAAATTTTCCTGATTTCTGAATGGGGTTCTGATGAATTGAAGACTTATCACCAAAAGGCAACATAGATCTTTTAGGACACAGGGCTGTGTAGCAGAATGACACACAAAGCTAGAAGGAGATTGTCTTTTCACAGTCTGAGCTGCTGCATGTACCTTATTTACCTTCTACAAACAACTTTTACCTTCTTAAACTCAACGAATTCTGCTCAATGTTGAATGCTGAACATACTGTAGAAAAGCAACAGCTGTTCAGTCAGTGTTTGGCCACCAAAACCTGAAAGCAAAGAACAAAATCAGCACTTAGAAGAAGTGGTCCATCAGGCGTATTGAGGTGTAAACAAAAAGCAACCAGAAAGATGGGGCAGATTTACAGACATCCAAGAGATGAATGGAGAATAATGCTGACTTTGATGAGTCTTTATTACACAAGGTTATGTGCTTCATAAAATATGACGAACAGGGAAATAAAAGAAGTCAAAGGGAAACCCACATGAATCATTAATCACTGATAAAACACAAAGACAAGGCATATCTGAAAGCTTAGAGTAATGGCTCCAAAGCTTCTTTATCATAGATGTCTAGGATGATTGTGAAATATGGGGGAGAATAAGAGTGTGAGAGTCATGATGGCAAAAGAAGAGTCTGTATCAAAAAACAACTCCATGGGCTGACTTCTCCCAGTGAGAATGAAATAAGAATAAATCAGCCACAAACCACTGACTGCCTCAACTGAAGTGAATACAAGGCCAATGGCATTTTGTTCCTGTGCAACCTCCTCGGTCCATTACTGTGAGATAATGCGCATGATGGCTTTCAGAATTTACTTCTAGGAAAAAGCGATGAGCTCAAATTAGCCAAGGTCCTTGGCTTTGAACTCAGGATCTGATCCTCATTCATAGATGGTGTCTCTTTGGGGAAAGTCAAAGAAATGCCCTGTGCCTCAGTTTCTTCTTTTGGAAATGGAGGCTGATAATATCTGTTCTGCCTATGTCATGGAGATGAAATGAGAAAATAGTAGCTTACATAAATTGTGGGTAATGCTTTGAAAAATAATAAACATGATGAGATTGTAGAGCATTACATTTTTATAGCTCAGATAAATTTGGAATTGATTTATTACAACAATATGGAACCAATGGGCCAAGTCCATTTCAATACTATATCTTTAGGATAGAAATCTTTTTGGTTATAAAGCATTATTACAGACATTATGATTTGTAGGAAAGGCTAGACTGGAAATGGTAGCACTCAAGTCATGAGGTCAGAAGTAGAGTCCACAGATATGCCCAGTTGCTGACATCCATGAGGATCTTTCTTCATATGTTAGGACAAATGTTTATACCAGTTATCAATCTTGACAGTATTTAACATTTTAAAGTAAAAACATTTATAATTTTACTAACAATTTGCATTTTAAAGCAGCACTTCAAATTCTTTTAATTTTAAAAAAATTACCCTTGGTGAAATGAGATCTTTGTGCCTTTCTTTGGAAATTGTATATCCTATGACTTTCAGTTACAATTCTAAATTTAACACAGCCAACCCTCAATTATGTGCTATAATTGAGGAAAAAATGGCATGTGAATAATGTCACACTATGGATAATCTAAAATACATTTATACTTAGTGGAAAAAGCCCTGAATTTGGTATTAGAGGGGCTGACTTCAAACTGATTCAACTACTTACTGCCTATGTAATGCTGAGCAAATCATTTAAATTGCTAGATTTCAGTTTCTTCATCTATAAAATGAGGAGGTTGGGCTAGATGATCTGCAAAGTCTTTTTTAGTTCTACATCTATGATTCAATTTTGGAACTCAGAGACAATTATACAAATACTCACTATCATTCTATTATACCCAACTCTGTCCCACTTCTGAATTAGGCCTAATCTGATGATAACGTAGGGCTCAAGTGGAGAAAAGGTGAGAGATGGCCAAGATTGCTATAGAAAATTCACAAAGCAGATAATTTACTGTGTTTATATGCAATTTGATTTATGCATATGCATAATGTTGACATTTATCATTAAATATTAGCTCTGTTCTGCATATCTCTGCCCTGTCCATCCTTATTCACTATCTTTCCCTTTTTTTTTATTCTTCAGATATTTTCTTCCCTTCTATCAAGTGCTTAAAAACCAAAGGGTTTCCATATATCAGAAGAAGAATGTAAACAATGCATGATATCTCATGACTTAAGCTTTTCCCAGATTGGATATTAAAAGTGTCCTTAAAAGTCCTCAATAATGTTTTAAATCACAGAGTCAAAGCACATTCAAACTATAAGGGACCTCAGGTCATTTAGTTCAGCCTGGACCTTAGTAAGAATCCTTTCTACAATATCACTGGCAAGTGGTCATCCGCTGTTTGTAGAATTAAAAGCCAACTATTGAGGAGGGATCCATTGTCTTCAGAGGCAGCACATTTTGTTTTTGTATAGTTCTAAGCATTAAGAAGTTATTTCATATATTAAACCATCATCTTTTTTTTGGCAGCTCCCATCTGTTGCTCTTAGCTGTGCCTTCCAGTGTCATCAAAACAATTTTAATCTCTCTTTCATATGAAATTTGTCAAGCTCACAATAAGTCTCCTTTCTCTAGCCCTACTTCCTTCAGCTCATCCTCTTAAATCCCCCCAAACCATTCCAGTCACTCTCCTTTTTCCGTTATTGATAAAATGTGGTAATGACAAGTCAACACCAAGAACTTCAAAATGGAACCAAACTAGATGACCTATTAGGCATTTTCTCTGTTCCCCACAAATTCTCAACAAACCTTAACAAAAAACAAAAAATGAATTTTGCACCAGAGATAGAGTAATTACCTTTGAATTCACAAGACAAGAAATAAATAAACTTGACAAGGTTATGAATTAATCCTGAATTCTTTTTTTTTTTTCTTGGAGGGCAATTGGGGTTAAGTGACTCGCTCAAAGTCACATGGCTAGTAAGTGTGTCAAGTGTCTGAGGCCGGATTTGAACTCAGTTCCTCCTGACTCCAGGGCCAGAGTTTTATTCACTGTGCCACCTAGCCACCCCTAATCCTGAATTCTTATATTAATGCTCATGAATTAATACTGGAGAAGTCTAATCTTCAAGGCGCTCACTCAGCACATCTCTCCCAGCAGCCTCCACAAAGTGACTACACAAAATCTACACAAAGTGATTCATAGACTTGGTGTACCTGAGACACACTCAGAAATTTCTCTCCTGCTGCACAGACTTTGCTGATACACTTTTTCCTTTGTCTATCTTCCACTCCACTTAAACAAGCAGAAGACACTGACTTTGCCCAGCTATATAAGGAGGTAATGGTATGGGAAATCAGTCTTCCTTATGCCATAAGGATCCCCTAGGGAAACTCAGGGCTGCAGAAACTGCCCAGGTCACATACTCTTCCATTTCTCAACCCTAGAAAATTGGCAGAAGTTGATTCTACCCAGCTAGAGAAGTAAAGAATAAGAATTAAGGAAGGAATTGGAACAAGGGACCAATCTGAGTGGCTGCATTGGTTTTCAAGGAAAGGGGACCAAAATTTGATTGGAACAAATCTCCTCACTCCAACAACTTAGACAGGGACTGAGACCAGTAAAAATTATGTTCTGCAACATGTGAGGAGGCTGACGGAGTTTTTCAGTCCAGATCGTGGATATATACTCATCAAAAAGAAGAGTAGTAAGAAAGTGAGTCACAGAAAAATATTAGAAAAAAAAAAGAATGAAATTACCAAATATTTTAAAGGGTAAGAAAAGTCAATTAAAACACAGAGCACAAACAGATAAATCAATAGAGAGAATTCTAAAATTAAAAGAAAGATTATTAAAGACTCAAAGGGACTGTGACATTATCTAACTAAATATCACAAAACGAGGAAATAGAACCAAAGTCTAATAAAAGACATCACCCTATGACATCCCCCCAAAAGCATGGAATAATGACAAAACATTCCAGAATGGTTCAAAAGAGAAATGGAAAACAAAGAATAAATAAGAAAAGAATGAATGTTATAACTTATAGGCTGTATTTTGGCAGAAATGATTTCTAGAAAAGAAAAACTTTAATCCACAGTAGCAAGTTTCTCCAAAGAACTAGAAGAGAATAACAGCTTTGAGTACAAATTTCCTAAAGTAAAAGACAATCTGGATGAAGAAAAGCAAAAGTTAATAATATTAAAAAAAACACAACTCTATGAAAGCCTATGACATTAACCTGGAAGGCAGTATGCACAACAGTTTAAGGAGCACAAGTCCCTGATTAATATGACATGAAAAATCTGAAGACCATATTAAAGGAAACAACACAAAAATTTGTCCAGGATTTCTGAATGGGAAGAATAAAGTACCAAACTAAAGAATTCAGATTGCTTTTAGATGGAGCCTGAGGGAATCCTATGCTTCAAATTCCAAGATGCTACATGGCTAAATTCACTATTTTCAACTCCAAAAAAACAAATTCTATAAGTGGTGAAGTGGAAGAATGTAAAAAATAAAGGAAAGAAAGTTCAAATAAGACAAGATACTACTCTGCACCCACTAGAAACTGGAGAAGGGGATATAATAACATATGCTCCAAAGCAAAGCTCCTGAATGACATACACAGTAAATGACATACACAGTAAAATGAACCCCATACTCAGTGAAAAAGATGGCCATTCAATAAAAAAATTTGAAGCATTCCTACAAAACAACAACCATAACAATCATCACCACTATTGCTACCACCAGCACCACAACAAATGTAGGAGTAGAAAGCAGTAAAACATTCTGTTTAAAAATACCACAAATAGTAAGCGAAATTAATGCGCGTGACAGGGAACACGTAAGTAATTAAATAAATAACTTCACATCTAGAGACAATTTATTTCAAAGAAAGAAGAATACCACTGACCTGTGAAGTTACAAAAGGAAAAGCAGTGGATCATCACACTAGATTGGCACGATCATTTACTGCTGTGTATTGTGTGCCTGATCTATTTCATGGATTCACTGCTCTATTTCTTAGCCAGTACCAGATTGTTTTGATGATTCCCTCTTCATAATAGAGATTGAGATCTGGTACAATTAGGCTACTCTTTTCACGTTTTTTAAAAATTAATTTTCTTGATAATCTTGGTCTTTTGACCCTGTTGATGATTTTTTTCTTTTTTCTCTGTGTAAGATAGTTTTGGTAATTTGATATGGTGCTGGATAAATAATTTAGGTAGAGATGCCATTTTTTGGGGTGGCTAGGTGGCACAGTGAATAGAGCACCAGCCTTGGGTCAGGAGGACCTGAGTTCAAATCCAGTCTCAGACACTTAACACTTACTAGCCGTGTGACCTTGGGGAAGTCACTTAACCCTGATTGCCCTGCCTTCCCCCCTCCAAAAAAAAGGCAAAAAAAAAAAAGAATGGCCATTTTTATTATATTGGCTGGGTCTGTTAGCAATTGGTATTTTTCTAGTTGTTAAGATCTGGCTTTATTTGTGTGAAAAATGTCTTGTATTTATGTTTATATACTTCCTGGGTTTGTATTGGCAGGTAGAGTCCCAAATCTTTTCTATTTTCTATAGTTATTTTAAATGGAGTTTCTCTTTCTATCTCTTGCTGCTGGACTTTGTTGGCAATATATGGAAGTGCTGATGATTTGTATGGGTTTATTTTATATCCTGCAACTTTGCCAAAGTTGTTAATTATTTTAACTAGTTTTTTAGTTGACTTGCTAGGATCCTCTAAGTATACCATCATATCATCTGCAAAGAGTGAGAGTTTTGTTTCCTCATTGCCTATTCTAATTCCTTCAATTCTTTTTCTTCTCTTATTGCTATAGTTAACATTTCTAATACAATATTGAATAACAGCAGTGACAAAAGGAATAACATTTAAATTGGTTAGAACCACTAAAGAGTATAGATATTCTATACTGTTACACAGCATCTTTACAAAATAGACTATGTCTTGGGGCACAGAGAAATTCCAAATTCAGTCATCCCTTCCACATTGGGGGGGGGGGTTATGGGTGTGCATCCCTGCAATCTGGAAAATCAGTGTAAATTTGTTTGGCCTTCCCTTCATACCAGAGAAGTCTGAATTTTTTCTTTCTCTTTTATGAGGTGTTTACAGTAGCCTATTGTAAAATTTGGGTAAAGTATTTCATTATAGACTGTCATCTACTGCAGTTCATGGGTCCTCTGCAGCTTCCACAAAACATCCAAAAAATTCCCATTTCATTTCTTATGGCTACTTGCAAGATACTGAAACCAGGATGGGGAAAGTCATGATATGGAAGGGATAAATACATTTTTCAATGAAGAAATAATAAATATATCTTTTACAATAAAAATAGTGACCAATTTAGGGATAATAAACAGGACACTGATTAAATGAAAGATCTGAAGTAATGATATCCTATATAAGAAGTGGATCAGAGAACAAATCATAGATGCAATTAATAATGATATGGAAGACAGTAATGATAAGGCAATATACCCACATTTATGAAAGGCAGCTAAAGTCATCTTCAGGGGGAAAGAAATATATCCCTAAAACATTTATGAGTAGACTTCATCACCAAACCTATACTGAGTACTTATGAGTAAGACACACAGCCCTACAGACCAGAACAGTCGATGAATATAAACACATTTACTGTGCAGCTTGGTGCTGAGTGCTGGGGATACAAATAAGAAAAAAAATAAAACAGTTCCTGATAATTTTGATGCAGAGAAACTACTCACTTGAGTGGGAATAGTTGAGGAAAGGTTTTATGTAAGAGATGGTGTTTAAGCTGAGCTCTGAAAAGAATGTGAAGGTAGGGAAGGAATATGCTACAGGCAACGGAGGACAGTGTCCGCAAGGTATGAAGATTGAGATGGAACATTACATGTGAGAAATAGCAAGCCCACGGGATATATGAAGGGGAATAAATATCAGCTAACAAGCATTTATGAAGCAGTTACTGTATGCCAGGCAGTGTACCAAGCCCTGGAGATGCAAAGAAAGGCAAAAATGTGGAACTCACATTCTAATGCGCAAGATAACATAACTACTATAAGATGTACATATGTATGTAATATGTATATATATATATTTGGGTGTGTATGTATACATATATGTATGTGTATGCATGTATATGTGCACACACAAATCTACATATGTATACACACACATATGGTAATCTCAGAGGAAAAGTTATGGGAGGGTGGTAAGGAAGAGATCATGAATAAATTATCTTGAAGGTAGTCAGAGAAGTTAGGAGTCAGAGGTAAGGAGGGAGAGTTCCAGCCGTGGGGGACAGCCTTAGAAAAGGCATGGATCTGGAAGATGGAGTGTTGTGTGTGAAGAACAGAAATTAGGCCAGCATAATTGGATTATAGAATATTTAGAGGGATGTAAAGTGTAAGAAGAACAGAACAGTAGGAAGGATCCAGGTTGCGAAGGGCTTTAAATGCCAAATAGATGTTTCAAAATTGTTCCTACCAGGCATAGGAAGCCTTTGGAGTTTATTGAGTGTGGGGAGGGGGGTGAGGCAACATGGCTAGATCTGCTTTAGGAAAATAACGTTGGTAGTAGAGTGGGCAATGGACTGGAGTTGGGAGAGACTTAAGAAAAGGAATTTAACCAAACTGTTATTGCAATAGCTCAGGTGTGAAGTAATGAGTATCTAGATAGTGAAGGGAGTATGAAGGAGAGATATTGTAAAGGCTGAAAAGACAGGCTACAACAGGTCGGATGTGGGGGGTGAGTGGGTGTGAAGAATTAAGGATAACATCAAGGTCATGAACATGGATGACTGGGAAGATATTGGTACTCTTGACAATAATAGAAAACCTGGAAAAAGGGAAGGGTTGAAGGGGGAGAAACTAACAAGTCTTGTTTTGGATATGTAGACTTTGAGATACCTTTGGGATACCCATTTTATCATTTTCAACAAGCAGTTGGAGTTGTGGGACTGGAATTCAGGCGAGTAAGCCTGAATATGTAAATCTGGGAATTATTTGCATGGAAATGATCATTGAAACCATGGGAACAGATGAGATCACCAACTTAGATCATATAAAACCAATAGAAGGTCTATACAGAGCCTTATGGGACACCTATGCTTAGTACATAAAATATACTAATACATGTATAACTATATGCTAACAGTATTGCTAATGTCTGTGCTATATAGTATATATAGCTATATATAGCTTATATACCATAGTTATATATGTGTATGTATTGTATGTGTGTGTGTGAATAGTATATAACTATATACTCATGCAGAACTTTATAGGAAACCTATGTTTTTTATGTTATATATTAAACACAGTTGTCCTATGTGGCTCTACATATACACACATATTTATATTATTATTAATATTATATAATTATATTATATGAAATATCTTATATATATATATATATATATATATATATATATATTACATAATAAGGTTGAGATTACGTTTTGGATCCAGATTGTGAAAGGCTTTAAATGTCAGAGAGAAGCTTCTGGTCCTCACTGTGGCTTTGACAATTCCTAGTAGGGTCACTCGAGTAGAAAGCTTCTGGAGAGTAACGAAGATTTAGCTAAATATCTGATTGGGGAATTAGAAACTCCTGAACTTTTCCCAGGCATAATCTCAGAAGCTTGGTCCTTAGTCTAGAGAAGCTTTACGAAAAGGTGCAGCCATTTCAAGCTCTCTTTAGCATGGGGCCTACTGGCTAAAAGCCAGTTTCTCATTTTTCTCAAGGGCTACATATATGTAAATGTGCTAGGGTAGCTATTTATGAGCAGCTGCTAACCCCAAGTGTTTTAATTGCTGGGGTCTTATTTCAATTACCGTTCCTTTCTTTGTCCTCACCTCACCATTAATGGCATGCAAATTAGTGTAATTTGTTACATGGGAATTGGGATAATGGTGCCTACTGCCCCACAACCCATAAGGGCCTTTGTGTATTGCTATTAGCCACATTTGGTAAAGGAAGTACATCCACGTCCTCTAGAGAGCTTTCACTTAGCAAACATTTGGTGTATTTTAGGTGAGGTGGGTTTTTTGGGGTGTTTTTTTATTTTTTAAAGGAGAGGAACAAAACCATGCAGAATCAGGTTTTCTGAAATCTGGTCTCCCAAATGTTTACTCCAAGTGCTTCACAGCTTTTGGAGTGTCTGTTCTTAATATAGATGGCAGGCAGACAGAGAGATTTAAATTGGGCCTGATTCCTGGAGTTGTTGGGAAACAAAACAAATGGTGGGAAATGAGAATAAAACAAAGAGGCAAACAAGCCGCTTAATTTTCTTTCTGGAATACACAACAGTTTCTCTTTGTTGAAGCAAAAGCTGTCCAATGAACAGGTCCTTATGAAGTCTAAAGGAAAGAGAAACTAAATAAAGATGTGCACCCTATTCTTTTTCTCTTCTGGTCTGGTCATAGCTTGCCAGCTCAAGCAGGTCCCTTCACCTGAAAGTGTGAAGTTTCTTAATAATCATTTTAAGCAAAAACAACAACAACAACAACAAAACAAAATAAAAAAATTGGGGGTGGCTAGGTGGCATGGTGAATAGAGCACTGGCCCTGGAGTCAGGAGGACCTGAGTTCAAATCCAGCCTCAGACACTTAACACAAAACTATCTATGTGACCTTGGGCAAGTCACTTAACCCCAATTGCCCTGCATTCACCCCTCCAAAAAGCAAAAAAACCTAAAACAAATAAAATAGCTTCTACGAGGGGATATGTCTAAAAGAAAAAAAAATCACAATGAGCATCCTGATGATAGACCTCTCTGAACTACTGACTAGGCAGATCCTTGCATGGCAGACATATCATCCTTCACTACGTGTGTTCTAAGGCTTTTGAACTTGATGTCAATCATGTATCTCAGTGAACATTTATGAAAGATCTCGTTTTGCCCACAATTTCAAGAATTGCATTTTTCTGCTTCCCCCTTATCCCTTCTCCAAACATGAATTTAGACAGAGGGACTAAAGCAATCTAGAAATACGATGGCTAGGAATCCATTGTAACAAGCGGCCAACATTTGACAGCTTTGCTTACCGATATGTATAAGAGGCTACTAAACATTTATCTCTACCAATTCCAATTACTTAAGGTAGTGCAAAGACAAAGTAATTTGGGGCAAATATTAAAAAAGGTGATTTTTTAATAGGTTTACTGCTTTGATTCTTCCTAAAGGAATGGTAGGCATATTAGCAAATGTATAGACTAATTAATGTATTTTTCCACTTTTTCTGGGTCATTTGAAATTGAAATAATTAACTTTAATAAGATCTAAATGTATAATCATGCAAAACTGTAGTTTGGAAGAATTTACATATTTTTTCCAAACCAAAATTTGCATGAATTAAGCTTAAGTGCTCATTGTATCCTTGACTTAAGAATAGCTCAGGCACATGGAACTGAAAGAAATGATCTATAGCTTGCTTTAACAGGAAGAACACTAGAATTAAAGTCATAAGACAGATTCAACACATCTTCAACTTATCCAGACCAAATTTGGCAAGCCTCTTCTCCTTTCTGAATCTCAGTTATTTTATACATATAAAAGGGAGAGAAATATTATTATGCTGCTAGTGGAGTTGTGAATGGGTGTGATTTTTTTTTTCCTGAAAACAATATGGCAATATGGTTTTGCTCCTGGAGGCAATAGGAAGACATTGGAGTTTATTGGTGGAGTTTATCAGTGGTGTTGGGGCAGGGGTAGGGTTGGGGGAGGTAATGTAATCAGGCCTACCTTTTAGGAAAATCACTTCAGTGGCTAAATGCAGAATGGATTGGAGTTGAGGCAGACCCAACAGCAGGTTATTACAATAATCCAAGCATGGGAGAAGGGAACACATTTCAGAGATATTGCAAAAGTGAAATTGATAGGTCTTGGTAACAATTTGGATATGAAGGATGAGAGATAGTAAGGAGTTGAGGATACCACATAGATTGTGAGTGAGCCTGAGGGACTGGGACGCTCTATACTAATAAGGAAGGTGGGAAGTAGGGAGCGTTTAGGGGGAAAGATAATTTCAGTTTTGGACATATTGAGTTTAAGATGTCTGAAAAGTTCTTGGAGATGTGAGATTGGAAGTTAGTCAAGAAGTTAGAGCAGGGTAGGTAGATTTGATAATTGTCAGAATAGAGAAGGTAATTAAATTCATGAGAGCTGATAAGATCACCAGGTGAAGTAGTATAGAGGGAGAAGACAAGAGATCCCAGGACAGAAACCTGTGGGATATCTATGGTTAAAGGGTATGATCTGGAAGAGGATCCAGTCAAGTAGACTGAGTCAGAGGATTCATATTTCTTATTAGCATCCTAGGAGTGTCCCTCTAAGAGGATACAGCAATGTTTGCATCTAGATCAGAGGACAGATTAGATACGATGAGGAAAGGTGATTTCCAGGTTCTACAAGAGCCCAGTCAAAAAGCTATACCATGTCAAAGGGGGTATCTTGAGGATTACAGCAGAAGAACTTTTAGGATTTATGAGTTACCCACTTTGACACATATTCTCTAAGATTGAGTCCACTTTCCTTTGGACTCTGTACTTGGGTGAGAATATGACACAGTTGGGGGGAGTCATTTTACTATAGGCAATATCCACTTCCAAATGTTAATAGACTCTGTCTGGCTAATTGGTATCAATTGATAATGAATGGGGGGACCCCACTAGTGGGGCTCATGAGCTATAGCATTAGGCAATCATTCCCAAACCCTCAGGGCTACCTCAAGTAGTCACTATGGTGAAAATCTCTTTGAATTTCTACACTCACTAGTGAAATTCGGAAACAACTTTGGATAGGAATATCTTCATTCTTGAGAGTTTAAAGATCATGTTAGCCAAAGAGTTGATTTGAGTTATTAAGTGTTTTATACCATTTACAATGTCACAGTTGAGTTCCAAAGTAATTTTAAAATGGGATTTTTCACAGAGTGATATCAATAGTTAAAAATTAATACAGCAAAACTGTTGAAGGCCTATTGATACAATTCCTATTCTTAATACTTTACAAAATATTTTTACATTAAAAACCAAAGTTAGTTGCTCAAGTGTCAGGTGGTGGTAGATTTCAGGTGGTGGTGGTGGTAAAGGTGTTAACTGAAGAATAGTGTACATTAATTCCACTAGTCAGGCATGAGAAGAACTGGTTTGACTGACACAATTCCAACTCCAATGATGCACTTATGCTAAGGCTTAACTAAGATGCATTTTTGCTGTGGCACAGAGTTAAGTTTCCTGGGTTTCTTACCATTATTCCTTAGTCTTTATTAGGCAATTTGGAGAATACTCTGATTTTAGTGGTCTAGATCAATGGTATTATGCTCAAATAAAAACAAGGGCTACTAAACCATGCATAAGGATTCTTTTGGGATGCATATTAATTTAGAAAACCACATATTAATATTATCTATGTTTCATTTTGTTTTTATTTATCTTGCTAAGTATTTCAAACTTGCATTTTAATCCAGCTTATGTCTCACTCAGGACTTTTATGGGCCATGTATTTCATGTGTCTGGTCTAAACTGTCTGACTTCCTTGCCTCATGGAGGATGGGGGTCTCTTATTAATGACATCATCTTTTTGTCTGAAATGCTCCATAACTAATATGTGTTAAAGTTGGGATGTTAACTCAAGTTTTCCTGGCTCATAGGCCAGCTCTCTATACAACATTTAGTATAGTACTTGGCAAATAATAGGTACTTAATAAATGCTAGCTGACTATCCGCTTTAGTATATCACCTCTCTTTGTATTTAATTACTTGTGTACAAATTGCATCTACCCTGCTCCCTACCTAAGGTACCCCCCTCCCCCACCCTGTAGAATGTAAACTCCTTGAAGGCAGAGACTTTTTGTTTTGTCTTTGCAGCTTCAGTGACTAAAACAGTGCCTGACACATAATAAGTGTGTAATAAATATTTGTTTAATTCAATTGAATAGGAACTTGTTACTTCTCCACATGTCCCAGTCAGAAGCTAAGATTGGCAGGTAGAAAAACTATGGTTCTGTCTCCTTCTAAAAACAGCCTAATGGGAATATCAGTTAAGCTTACCATTAAGATTACCATTGGGGTGGCAAGGTGGCACAGTGAGTAGAGCATTGGCCCTGGAATCAGGAGGACCTGAGTTCAAGTCTGGCCTCAGACACTTAACACAAAAACTAGCCATGTGACCTTGGGCAAGTCACTTAACCCCAATTGCCCCTATGTTCCCCCTTCAAAAAGAAAAAAAAATTTAAAAAAGATTACCATTAAGATTGCCATTAAGCATTAGATTTACCTCTGCCTCAATATTTGATTTGGGAACATTTTAGAATATTTAGAATATAAGCTAAGATATCTCAGTTCACATCAGATACATTGCTCTATGCTTCTCCCAGACAAGCCTAATAATTTGAGTCATAAGACCTGTTTATTAGCCATTCAAATTCACTGAAAGATGTTTTCAAAGTGTGAGAACAGATACATAAATACTAGAGAAGGCTGTTTGGTAAAGCTATACTTGCTAGATGGATCAATATTTCTTATGGCAAATCAAATATTCTCATACAACTCAATGGCAAAATGTTCAAGGTGTGTGTGTGGGAAAGTCCAGTAACTATGACTTTAAACTAAATTAATGGAATAGACCGGCATATTTTCATCATGGTTAATAATATCCAAAAATTTGTTCCTCAACTGTTTGCATGCCACTAGCTAGTACTAGTCAAGCGTGACATTGTCACATGTACCTCTAGATTTCAAATGGGGATGGAAATGAAACTCGTAAACCTGTTAGCAAACTGATGCTATGTATCTTTAGGAATACCAGGGATCATTGAGTCAATGTGGGAACAAGCTGTTTGAATGTGTGTGGGCCTCTGTTGGCATGATCTCCCTTGACCAGCTAGTCCATTGAAATGTCCTCTGTGTTGGAGGCAGGTGCGGCTGGTGATGTCATTCCCTTTGTTTTCATTTGATCTCAAAGTTTCAGCCTGCTTATTGACATAATGAAATTTAATCTTTGACTTATTTGCACTTCTCATATAACTCAAATAGTAGTCCTCATTAGGATTGATGGAGGATTTGGATGAGATGGATAAAATTTTAAACAAATAAAGGAAAGCGAATTAAACAGGAGGGAATTCACATGATGGAAACAGTTTAATAAAATGGGGAGAGGGAGATGATTTGAATCTGTTTTCTACAGTTAATATATCCCTCATTATTTTGATAGCAGCTAGACAGTGTGTGTATCTATACAGAGTTTTTCTTATATATGTGAAATCTTAAAAAATATTATTTGCATACATATATATAATACATATTTGGATGTACGTATGTATGTATGCATGTGATACATTTTGTGCCGACACAGACATTACACAATCCACATATACTGTCTCCTTTTACTACAGTTTCACTGTCCTTGGGATTCATCATGGGGGACCAACCTGTAAAGTCATTTTAATACTTCCATAACCATGCTCTTCTTGATGAGTATAAAGATTAAAAAAAATTTCTATCACTGAAATTTCTTTATATCCAGTAGTTTTGAAAAGTTCTAATGGATGGCTTATTTCTTCTATCTACTTCTCTTTCTCTTAATTCTAGACTCACAAATTTTTCGACCTGGACAAATGTTCCCTCTGTTTTACACTCCTACCCTGATCCCATTTGATTGCTGTAATCTCCTCGTGTCTATTTCCTTCTTTACCCACTCTCAAATTTTCCTATTTGGATTTTCAATTGCCTGGGATGATTAGCAAATTATTATTTCTTCTTCTCCCTTTCCTAGAAATCTTGCTGATCTGTGCGAAGCTCCTCTTTTACCACATCGACTATCTCTGGTCTGCTTGGAATGAAGGGTTTTCTCTAGTTGCTTATATGACTGGCCCTACACGTGCTTTACTAGCTACTCTATCTTTGGCTGTAGGGTGGTGTTGGTCCTTCCTCCTCTCTCTGAAGGCTGGAATGTATAGAGAAGTCAAGGACTTTGTTAGGTACAAAATACAGAAGCTACATTCAGAAGTATTTTGTGCCATGGGGAAGAATACACAAAGTATTACACTAAATCTACATTTAGTGGAAACTGCCTTAAACTTTCTAAGGGAACATAAATACTGCCTTAAGTTTGCTAAGAGATTGCGGGGATGTGCTCCTTTCAAGGGTGCATTATTAACAGAAACATGGCAGCTGCCATATTAATTGGAGGTAAGCAAATATGACAAATATATTACAGAGAGCTCAACAAGTGAAATAACTAAGTAAATAGTAGAGGTAAGATGAAGAGGGCAGTTTAATCAGATTAACTGAGACACTCCAGGATTTAAGACGCTAAATAACAGAGTATTTTGATGGGTCAACTTAGATAACATAATACTACTCATTTGCAAGAAAATGAATTGAATATGCTCCATTGCATATTGAGAGCCCTGATCTGTTCAGAGCGCCTTCTTATTTCCTTAAACTTCTTATTTTGGTTTAAGTCCACTTTCCTGGAAATCTATAGATTATGGATTTATAATTTATATATATATATAATTTATATTATATATATATAATTTATATATATATATATATAGATTTCCATTAGTTCCTTATTCCTTTTCTAGCTTAATCCCCTGCCTCAAGGCTAAAAATGTCAGGCCTTAAGGTTTCTAATTTGAACTATTAACCAAGGCAAATCTAAGTACTTGGCACTTGTATTTTAAAGGAAATTAAATGTTGATGTAGAACTGGAAAGGAACATGGTGATCATCTAAGCTAGGGGTTCTAGAATTCTTTTTGCATCATTGATCCCTTTGTCAGTATGGTAAAACTTAGAGACTCTTTCTCAGAATAGTGTTTTTAAATGCCTAAAATAAAATACATATGATTACCAAGGAAACATATTGAAATACAGTTATCAAAAGATTTAAAAATAGGCCCTCCAGTTCTCAGGTCCTCTGTAACTCTTGATCTAATTCACCTCTCTCAAATAACAGATGAAAAAGTCATGTCAGTGAAAAAACTTTAATTAAACACCTAGGGGAATGACATTCATGAAACAAACAAAAGAAGCAGCACTAAAAACACAGCCCATCAATTATATATAACTACAATGGCTATACAGTTATATATAACAGTATACCTACAATGCTGCCCATATTTTAGGACCTTCTTCCCTAATGATTTGGTCAATACTAGAAATTTCGGGTACTAGGTGTTTTGGTGGTTATAGTCATATTAATTTTAATGTTTTTTCAATTCAAAGTGTATTTTTAGTGGTCCTGGTTTGTGATTGCATTGTACTACTTGTTTTTGGGTTAAGAACTAAAATCTAATTGCAAATGACCATTTTAGGACATAAGAACAACTGAGAAATCAGTGGTTAGGCCCTGTCCAACTCAGGCATTCTCAAGAGCAACAACTGAAATTCTGTGATTCTTTTGAATATCTTCCCCCCACCCAAGATAACCTATTCGGGGGTGCACATTAATTTCTTTTACTTTTCAGCATATGTTCTGCCTTTCCTTAACATGAAAAAATAAGCGATACTTTGTAATTCTAGCTGGTGCCTTTTATTGTATTTATTGCATTTTTCTGGCCATTTTCAAGATTCTCTTTTTGATACTGAAATTTTGGAACATGCCTACTTTATTTCTCAAGAAGTTAAACTTAGGATTTCTCTTTGCTGCTATCTGTTGGATTCTACCAACCTACACTTTACATTATTTTCAATATTTATTGTCAATTTTCTAAATGTGGTTTACTGACTAGTGTTTTGGTTCCAAGTTTCATCATGTTTTTCTTGAAAGTCAGTAACTTTTCAATTATTTTGCCCAGTTTTGTCAGTTGCTTAGGTTTGTAGAAAACACACATTCTACTGAATTTTGCTATTTTTATTTTGATGATGTTTGTTTCTTTGCATTTTTGTGTTCTACCTCTCACCCCCTAAGACTAACAGCATTTCAAAGCTTTGCTCTAAGAATTCTTCTCTTCTCCCTCCACATTCTCTCCCTTGGTGATTTCATTAGCTCCCATGAATTCAATTATCATTTCTATCCAGATAAGTACCAAATCATTATAGTCTGTCCTTAGAGCTGTTGTGAACTACTGTTCTAATATTGCTAACTGCCTGCTGGACATATCTTCACCTTAATGTTACATAGGTGTCACACAGTAAGCATATTCAAGATAATTTATCATACATCATTCGTCCTTACACTTACATTCATAATCTTGGAATTAACCTTGACTTTTTCATTTCCCTTTCTTCTTATATTTAATTAGTTGGAAATTCTTGTCCATTCTACCTCCATAATATTCTTTATATGTATTATCTTGTTTCTATGCAAATGACCACCATGCTAGTTCAGGTCCTTATCATCTCTCACATATACTACTGTAATCATCTATTAATCGGTTGCTTTTAATTCTAATTTCTCCATTTCCCAATCTGTCTTTCACATAGCTGCTAAAATAATCTTCCTGAAGCACATGTCTGACCAGGTCAGTGCCATACTCAAAAGTCTTCAATGCTTCCATGTTGCCTCTAGAATATAATACAAAGTCCTTAGCCCCCAATTTAAAATTCTGTAAAATCTGGCTCCAATCTGCTTTTCCAGCCCTATTTCATTTGCATCACAAATTATACATTCAAGTAAAATTGGACTATCAGCTCTTCACTAAATTCATTATTTCACTTAAACTTTCCCTGGCTTTATAGAATATATCCTTCAAAGTCTAGAATCCACTCATTTTTCATTGACACCTCTCTTAATCCTTGTTTTCCTTCAAGGCTCAGTTCAGGCATCAGTTTCTCCATGAAATTTCCCTTGATCTCCCTTTTAGGACTCTTTGCTTTTTTCAGATTTTGTGATATTTACTTATCTGGGCATATGGTTTACTTCTCTCCTCCCTTCAGCTCCCTCTCTGATATGGCCAATGTAAGGCAAACTTCTCATGAGCAGGAACCATTTTAGCACAAAGGTGATTCAATGCAACGACTTGAAATTATCTGACAATCAGTTCCCATCCTTGCTTAGGAATGTGACTAAATTGAAAAGACATAAGTCATCAGCAAAGTCCTCTATTACCAGTTTTCTTTAGCCCTCATCAAGTCCTCAACTACTATAGCATTTCACTAAAGGCTTTTATTGTTCCATTTAATGTATCTTCCATGCTAAAACTCCAAGATGCTATGATTTTCTAATCCCTTAGGTTTCAGGCTCTCTTTAGACCCAATATATTATAAGCCATGTGTAAGATTTGCTTTGGTTCCTAAAATATGTCCAGACACTGAACTTATGCCCAGAATGCATTTTGTTATCTAATCTTTCAGAATCATTCTCTCCCATTAAGACTTACCTTAAATGGTACCTCCTTCAGGGAGCCCCTAGCTAAAAAGTGTTCTCTCACTCCTTAAATTGTCCTAGAGCACTTTGGCAAGCTATTTTTCTTGTCTACATCATACTCTGCCTTCTAAGGTTCCTCAAAAGCTCCTTGAGTAGAGGGGCTTTCCCATTTTTTATCTTTGTATGATCAGTGCTTTGAACGAATGAGATATTTTAGAATAAACATGTATTAAAATGCTTGTTGAAAAATAACGTATAAAAAGAGGTGCTAAAATGGAAGAGTCAAGATTCATGTTGCCTATCACAATTTCAAAAATGATAATGCAGACTACTGAATTCTAGACTTTGACCATTTTACCTGTCCCAAATTACATAGACTAAGAAAAATGGACAGCACAGTTCTTGGCACATAGTAGGTACTTAATAAAAGTTTATTGATTGCTTAATTTATTAAACATGTCATCATGACCATTGAAATATTTCTAAAGCACTTTAAGATTTGTAAAGCCTTCTATACATATGATTTTATTTGATCTCTACAACTCTATGAATTAGGAGCTATTATTATTATTTCTATTATATAGAAGATGAGGTCAGTGGAGGTCAAGTGACTAGTCTATCATTATCTAGAAAATGTCGTATGGAGCATTTGAACTCAGGTTCAAATGGGGGCACCCATCTCACAGAGATGTTGTGAGAATCACATGAAATAATATTATAAAAAGTGCTTTGCACAGAGCATAGCATATGGCAGGTACTATATAAATGTTGATTCCTCCATTATTTCCCTGTATGATACAGGAGAGGTCTGCAAAGACAGGAGGCAAATTTCCCAAGAGTGATTTTACCATTCTACATGAAGTAAATAAAATAAACAGATCCAGGAAGGAAGACTAGAAAATTTAGGAGCAGCTAAGAAGTATGAAAATCAGAAATCACTGACTTTTTCAAAGAATACTTAGTATATTTAAGCATGAGGATAAAGTTATGCTTTGTTCAATATTTATTCAAACCCTTCTGTCTGGTCCTTTTGAAGAATTAGAAGAGCATGACTCAAGAGGTAGGGGTAGCAGTCACCCCAAAATTTAGAAGGAATCTTAATTTAGGAATCTGATTTCCCCCAGGAATCTTCTGTAGCAAAGCAATAAAGACTTTTATAATCATTTTCGTTTAAATGAGGAGCCATTGCTACAAGGAGAAAGGATAGCCCATCATAGACATGTGGAAATTCACTAGTAAGAAGGGAGTTGGTTATAATAACGGTAGAACTGACTACTATGGGAAGTTAAAGCCTCAGGGCAATCTCTGCAAGTACAGAAATCTCTCCAGTCAGACTTACATGATCATCCAATCCTAGCAGGGTATCACAATTTGGCATTTTGGAACTCTTTTAAGAACTAGAAGGGGTATAGAGTATGATGTCAGATTTTTAGTTGATTTATTGCTCAGTTATGCTGAATTTTTCCCCTTCTTCCTCTGTCTTTCTTAAAAGTCACTTTTTAAATAAGAGTTAACTTTCTGGCAGGAAGGAGAGGGATGGAAAGGAAATGTAAGTGATGCAAAATATATCAATAAAATTTATTCTTAAAAAAGAACCAGAAGGAGCAGGGGCTTTTCAAATGTGATTATAGTCTCAAGATACACTGTTAGAATCAGGTGCTTCTGTAAGTCTCCTTCATTACCATCCTAGGCCTTATATTCCCATCAACTTCATGATCGTTTCTGATTTCTAAACTGGATTTCCTTCACTGGATTTTGTTTTGCATAATCTTCTACCTGAATGCCAAAAGATTATTTAATTCTTGGGTTTTGCCTATATCTGTGTGTGCCTACATCTGAACCTGGGAAACCACTTGGCCTTCTTGTTTGGGGGAATGATACTGTAGTTGAGGGATGTAAACCATTAGTTAAGTCCTTTGCTAACAGATCTCTGCAGCCCTCACCCAGTCCCCAGTTTCTGTAGTCTTTGGTTAAAGTCTCTGATTGTTCCACTGAAAGTGTCTTAGGTGCTAAAATTTTGGAATATTCTATGATTTTCTAACCCCTGGACTCTAGGTTCCCTTCACATCTAACATACATAAGTTATCTTAGATTTGCTTTGGTCCTTCAAATATAAACATGCTAATATTTCCATTACCCATACCTATAGGGATTCAAACAGGGCACACAAACATACATACCTGTACAGGGGGTACATACTAACAAGGCATACAAACAGGGATTTCTTAATTGGAGCTGGCATTGCTTCAGGCTGTAGATATTGGGTGAAATAGCATAAATATAAGGTTTCTGTGAAATGGGAAACAATTTGTAGGTTTGAAGACAATAAAACTTGCTTTCAAATGAAGACTTGCATGTGCCTGACATCTATATAGTTGCCACACATTCCTAAGTATTGTCTAAAGTGCATCTGAAGCTACATGTTGAACATTTTAATTGCAATGATATTTCTCTGCTTTGGATTGTGTATCTTATAACATTTTTGCTTTCTAGGAGCTCTCCAAGGTCATGATTTTTCCCCTTGTATGAAAAAGCATGAATTCGTTAGATTCCAAAGCCAGGGGCTGAATTTGAGGTCACTGAGTTATTTTGAGAATTCTATGTATTTGGAAAATTGTTTACATTGAGGATCTTCTTGGAGAAGGAGCATGAATCTCCTTGCAGAGGAAAATTCGAATAACTTTGAAGTCTCTTGAGGGCAGAGACCTGGTATATCTTTCTCCACATTCCACCTCTCAAGTACATAAAAAAGGATTGACAATTTGGGTTTATTTTAAGAATTACCCATTCTGAGTCTTACTAAAAGGCCTGCCTTCTTGTCACTCTTTTCTTCTGGGCAGAGAAGTGATTGTAATCTCCCCTTCCTTTCTCCTTTCCACTTTCTGTTGGGAACAGGAACAAATCTTTCCACCCCTCATCACAAAACAACTGGTTGTCTTGACAGTCTGTAAGGGACTCCAGCCTTGTTCTCTTCCCCCTTTTCCCCTTCCAACCTTGCTCTCTGAAGAGAAAATGATTACACTGTGGTTTGCCATTGATTAACTGAACCCATCCAGCAGGGCTGAGGAGGAAGCACAGCTTGGAAACCATAGCAACCTTAAAGAAAATGATATCCAGAGAAACACTCTGCTCACAATGTCCTAGACTTTCAGGTTGGCAGTTACTTACAATTTTTACCTAAAGCCTTACACCAACTGCATTTAAGGACAGCTCTTGCTTGATCGAATGTAGGAGGGAGGAGACAGGGATGGGAGTAGGTCAGGAATGACATCCTGACCTAGTAATAGGAACTCTCACTAAAGTGAGACACAGCTCAAAGAAAAAAAATTAAATAAATTGTGTTTGTCTCTCTCTATATATAGAGATCCCTATCCTCCTCTTCCTGTATCCACTTTCTTGCACTCCTTCAATATGAAGTTAATGCCACTTGGTATATCTAAACCTCATTTCCTTCCCAGGGACAACTAGGTGGTGCATTGGATGCAGTACTGGCCTCAAAGTCAGGAAGAACTGAATTTGAATCCTACTCTAGACACACACTAGCTGGGTCATCCTAGGCAAGACATTTAACCTCACTTACCCTCATTTTCTTCATCTCTACAATGGGATAATAATAATAATACCTATCTCATAAGGTTGTTTTAAGGATCTAATGAGATCCTATATGTAAAGTGCTTTGCAAGTCTTAAAAATACAGCATAAATCCTGCCATTGTTATGACAATCTTGTATGTCAGAGTGCAAAGCCACCTCTGACTCTTGGGGACCATGGAGCTGTTCTCTCCTAAATAACCACCATTACCACTTCAAGAAGAAGAACATTACAATTTGCCAGAGGTATTTTAGCCAACAGATTATTTTTTTTTGTTTTTATTTTTAATAAATTTTTGAAGCATTTCTCTGATAAACAGATTAAGTTTTATGAGGACACATGCTTAATTGCTAGTCATAAAAATGTGGAAAGAATAGTTACACCTCTATCTGGAAACTTTCTCAATGCTTCTGACCATCATTGGTTTGGAAGTCCATGGAAAAGACTCACAAATGTCTTCTCTCTTATTTCAGCTGCTTTCTTTTTTTTCTGCTGCCCATTTACCCAGTCTTTCATTCAGCGTCTCCCCCATTCCAACTGCGCAATTTTATCAAGCTTTGTTTCTGTACACACTGAAAAATGGAACCCAGCAGCATTCCAAAGTCACAGTGGTGGTACTTACTACCTCTTGCTGTCACTGCCCAATTGATACAAGTGTGGTCAAATATATCACAGGCAGATACTGAACATAGTTAAGTGTATGGATCTTTCCATCTGAGCTGTCATCATCAGCCTTTAGACTCTTTCTCCTCTTATATTTATTGTGCACTAATTTATTTCACTACATTCGTTACAAAGAATTGTGTTTTAAAGCTGGTAGGGGTATTAAAAGTAGTTTAATCCAATATCTTCATTTTAGATGAGTTAACTGAAACTGAGTTGACCTGATTTGTCTGAGTTCACCCAGTGAGGCAATGGCAGACCTAGGATTAGAAACCACATGTTCTGTTTCCATCTCTTTCATTTACTATACCACACCCCAAATCCTACATAAATGAATACATCCTAGGCATTTGTAGGGATATAAGTTACAGATCCCAAGAAATGGAGAAATCCACTAATAATGTACTGTATCTCTAATAAAGATTTATGTGCAAAATAGCATTTATTGCTTCTACAAAATGCTTTAGACAGTTTCTTCTTTATGCCTAGTAAAAAGCCCTTTTAAAAAGCTTTTAAAACTCTCCTAATAGAGCAGAGTAGTACAACGGATATTCAAACAATGTTCTTCCCACATCAAGGTTGATAATTTTTTTCTCTGATTATAACTTTTAAAACCACTAAGTGCTGTTCAGTAAAACTGGAATACTTTTCTTCAAACTTTTCCTTAATAGCAGTGCGAATTTTTCCCCCCATCTTCAAATGCTAAACAGATAACTTACGTAATTTTGGAATGGTCTTGAAAAAAAATACTGGAATGGTTTGCCATTTCCTTCTCCAGTGGATAGAGTGTGGGGCTTACAGTCAGGAAGACTGATCTTTATGAGTTCAAATCTGGCCTCAGACATTTATTACCAGTTTTATTCAGGACAAGTCATTTAACTCTGTTTTCCTCAGTTTCTTCATCTGTAAAATGAGCTGGAGAGGGAAATGTCAAATCATTCCAGTATCTTTGCCAAGAAAACCCTAAAATGGGGTCATGAAGAGTGTGACATCACTGAGGAGGGAGAGAGCTTCCATTGGGTATCCCCTTTCTAAATACTTTACGATTTTCTGATTGTTCATTAGCACCTTCTACTCAATAATCTTTGGCCCCCTGATCTCCAGGATCCAATATAAAGCCATTTGTTTAGAATTCCAAGCTCTTCAATCCTGAGCCCTTTCCCTCCTTTCCAGTCTTATTGTACTTTCTTCATTCACTTTCTGATCCAACCATAGTGATTTCCTTGCTATTCCTCCCATTGGACATGCAGTCTCCTACCTTTGTGCTTTCCTGTGACTGTCTTCCCTGCCAGGAATGTTCTCCCTCCTTACTTCTACCTCCCAGGCACTGGATTCCTTCAGGACTCTTCACAAGGACCACTTTTTTGCCTGAGACCTTTCCCAGTCCCAGCAGATGTTAGGAAATTTTGGAGGTTACTTTCTATTCTTTATGAATCTTCTATGTCCCTGTGTCTTTAGATGTAAGCTTCTTGAAGGCAGTGACTGTTTTTTTTCCTGTTATTTATTAGCATTTTGCATAATAATGTTCTTATAGAAAGCACTTGTAAATAAATGTTGATTGATTAATTAAGTGAGGATGTTAACCTCCCCTTTAATAAGGAAGATTTGGCCTACCTTGGCTCAATGTGTCTCCAGACACTAGTAGAAGCTCTCCAAGAGGAGGCTGGGAAAACACTAGGGGCAAGTAAGTGGACCTTGAAATATTGATTCTGGGATGATTCTCTCCTACTTCCATGATATTTCTAAATTGGTTCTGTGTATAGGAATCCAATAGCTTTTGGAAAGATTATAGGATTGTAGTTTTAGAGATGGAAGGGCTCTAATCCAACTCCCTCATTTTACAAATAAGGAATCAGAAGCTCAGCCCAAGGCCACTTAGGGAGCAATGGTGCTTCACCCAATCAGAGATAGGATTTGAACTCAGATCTTCTGACTCTATGGCTAGAGCCTTCTGCCTATACCACAACATCCTATTTTGTTTTTGATACTTCAACTCTCCAACACATTGAATACAGCACTGTGCTGTTTAATAATTAAAGAGTGGATGCTTAATAAATGTTGATCTGATGTAATTACTCACTTTAACATATGCTATTTTCAAAAAATAGTATAAAACAGACTAAAGCATTTGGAATGCATCACTCATCTGTGATAACAGTGACAGGATATACCCCAAGAGAATTTAAATCAGCATGAAACTTCAATTCAGACCTTCTTCCCCTTTGGAATCCACTTTTTGGATTATATAGGAATATTTCTTGGAGCTAAATATAATCATGATTACATAGCTTTGCATTTCATATTCTCTATTTTTAAAACTGATTTTAGCTTATCTCTAAGAAGCAGATTTGATTAATTTAAAACATGCCCTTCGAGTGACTTTTTAAAGTGGAAATTCCTACCAATTGGCACACAGCTCTCCATACAAGCTTGAGGTAAGATCAGAAAGACCTTTAACCCCAAATCCACTGTATCCTCTCCTGCTCTCTGTGTATCTTACCAGTAGATAGAAGTAGTTAAGTGACTTGGGGGATATTAGGCAGCAAGTTGCCATAATAAAGTGCTAGACTTCCAGTTAAGAAGATTTGTGTTCAAATCCTGACTCAGTCACTTGGTGGATACATCACCTTAGATAAGTCACTTAACCTCTCCCAGCCTAGTCTCCTTATCAGTAAAATGGGGATAAAAATAGCACTCACCTCCCCAGATTTTTGTGATGATCAAATGAGATATTTATAAAGATCTTTACCAACATCAAAGCATTACATAAATGCTAGCTGCTATTATCATTATTGTTGTGGCTTTGCAGACCTTAATTTGCTATTTATTTGTTAGGTCATATTGTGTCTGACTTTATAGGTTACAATGTCTGCCAATGGAATCACTGACTATTGTTTTTTGAGAACAGTCTTTTTCTCCAGCCAGTAGGATTGTGTGAGGAGGAATTGACTGTGATTTGGGGAAATAGTTCCTATGAATTTTTTTTCATTTTAATAATTTGATTTAATTAAGTGTGAGCCAAGTACTCCTGAAGTTCAGAATTTCCTCTGAGATATTCTGGGGTTGGGGAGTAGTCAGGAAGAGAGGGAATTTAATTATTCACAGGCTAGCAGGCTATTAAAGAAGAAGGCAGTATGTGGGACACTTTAAAGCTTTAATTTTATATACATTGAGTACTGTATTATCTATAATGAAATAGGGGCAAAAAGAATGGATAATGCATAATAAAGTATATAAGCTATGGATTATATAAAAATTATTTGCTATTGATTACAAAATACCATCCAAGACACAAGAGTGTGTTTACCATTTTGATCAAAAATTCTTTTTGGACTCATCTTCTCAAGAGAAAATATATACTGTATAAAATATATATGAGTGTGTGCATGGACACATGGATATATGGATATGTGTGCATATGCACACAGCATATAGACAAGCATGCACATACATGTGTATATATGTACATTTGCACACATATGTGTATGTATATATGGATATACATATATATGAATATATATATATATACACATACATACACAGACACATGCAATCAGAATAGATTTACCCCTTTCCTAGTTGTTAAAGTATTCATTCAGCAGCTCTACCTTCCATCACAATAATAGTTGACATGTACTTAAAGATTTGCAAACTGGTTAAAAGAATTCACCTCATTTTTCTTCTCAATAACCCTATTAAAAAAGCTACTTTAAGTATTATGCCCTTCATTTAATTGATAAGGAAACCCAGGATAAGAGACATTAAGTAATTTGCCCATGGTGCTTAATAAATAATAAGAAGTTGAGGCAGGACTAGAACCTGGTTCTTTCCTGTATTCTATTGTACTTCCTTATGCATGACCTGATTAAAGAACCTTAGGAAGCGTGAAACTTCTCTTCCCATTGTGAAAGACCCTCAACAGCAAAGCAGTTCCCAAATGGAGTTATTGTGGCACAACAGCTACTGCAATAGTATCTGAAAGAGTGGGTATAATAATGATATTGCATATTTTTAAAAATATAGTATTTTTTTTTATTTTTAGTTTTCAACATTCACATCCATAGGATTTTGAGTTCCAAATTTTCTCTCCCTCTCTCCTTCCCCCACCCCAAGACAGCATGCAATCTGATATAGGCTCTACATATACATTCAGATTAAATATATCTTCACATTAGTCATGTGCCAATCCTCAACACTTTCCTAGGTATTTCAATCTGGCAGTCAACTCACGGCTAGATGACAACAGGGATTAGGTAGAGTGGAGTAAAGAGACCATAGCCAAGTCCTAAAGCAGATTCTGTTATTTGTGGATTATTGTTAGTTGGATGAGGGTTGCAGGAGGCAAATTTATTTGGGAGGGAATCTCTTCCTTACAAAAAAGGGAGCATGAAAGCTAAATACAGTGATTTGATGCTGTGCTAAAGTGACAAATTATTCTAATGTTCTTTCAGTAAGAAAGTTACATAGTTGGTAAAATACTACAAACTCCAGAGGAGACACCATTAAATATTATTAATTTTAATGTCACAATTCTCTTTATTTCTTTTTTAACCCTCAGCTAAGCAGGAAACTGGGTGTAGACCTCACCTAGGGACAGGTAGCACTGCACATAGCTTGACTCAGATTTGCCAAACAAATCTCTTCACTAATTGTATATCACTGATTTATATCTACTCTGTTCACCAAAGAAGGAAAACATTTATCACCCCAATGTGATGGAGAGTTAAGCATGATTCAGGAAAATGTACTGATTTGATCCCTTTTCTTCAATTATTCCTTCATTCAAAGTTTTATTATGCACCTATAACCATTTGATTAATCAGCACTGTGCTAAGAGCTGCCAAGAAATAGGAGATGTGTATGATAATGTTATGTATTCCTTTTTCTCTGTCATGATCTCTGTTATTGAGGCCAGTGTCATAGGTTTAATCTATGAGTTGAACAGTTAGCTTCTGTCTGTTGCATTGCCAAAGCCTGCCTATCAGTCTTGATACCATTATGACTCAAGAACCATCTTTGAATCATTCCTGATTCCCTCTGTTTCTTTACCCCCATATCCTATCAGTCAACAAAGACGGTCTGGCATTTCTTTCTTTGCAATGTCTCTCACATCTATCTCTATCCCTTTATGGCTGGATTAGTACTATCGACCCACTCTTTAGGTTTCTCCTTTTGACCAGATGTGGTGAATTACCCTTCCCGTTCCCTTTCCAGCCCCACTCTATGGATTGTTTTCTTCCACTAGAATGTAAGCTCCTTGATGTTAAGGACCCTCTTACTTGTTTATTTGTGCCCCCAATATTTAACAGTGTCTGGCACATAGAAGACGCTTAATATTCAGTCACTGACACATTCACTCACTAATTCACTCACTCACTCACTCACTCATCTACTATCTATCACCTGTTTACCTATTGCTTCCTAACTATTCTCCCTGATTCCATTATTTACTCATTAATTATTATGCACACATTCATGATATTTCACTGGATAATAGGAGCATAAATTTAGAACTGAAAGTGTTCTAGGAGGCCATTTCATACAGCCACTGCATTTTATAGAGGGAACTGAGACACAATCATTAAAATCACTTCCCCAAGGTAAGATAATAATTGTAAAAGCCCTAATTTGAACCCAGATTCTTTGACTTTAAACCTAGTGCTCCTGGAACTGTACAAGAAACTTACCCTACCTACCATGGGGTATGATAAGTTATCTTTCATGTGAATGGGTCTTGCTTTTGTAAATAGATCTCAATCCCCTTGAGGAGAGGAGTTTTGTGTTATCCCCCTATTTTTTTCTGTTTCCCTCAGTATCTGGATCAATGTCTTGCATATAGCGGGTATTCAATAAATGTTGATTGCTTGATATAAAGGACAGCAGAGTCTAAGGGTAAGGTGCCCATTCTCTGCCCAGCTTAATGTGTAGCAGCCCTACTGTGAGTTAATCAATCTGTCACCCTCAGATTGTGTCAAAAAAAGAGAGTGACTATGCCTCAGTCAGGTATATTTAAAGATGCATCCAGCTCCAGCTATGTAGTCAATGGAAAGAGGCTGCCCTCAACCATGTGCTAGGCCACACATGCACCAGTCCTCTTCGAAGCAGGTCTCTGGCAAATCCCATGGAGATGCCTGCCTCTTAGGTGACCTGGGTGCATACCAAACAACCACTGCATATGTCAGAGGTATACAGAGTGGATGCAAGCTAATCTCAGAGGGGAGGGCACTGGCAACGGGAGTGAGGATGGATTGGGGAAATTACAGCAGAGTCTTGAAGGAAACTGGCCTTCCAAAGACACTATTTTCCTACCATGATATCTTATTGTGTGCGTGGCTTCTCTGGTTCATTGCTTATGCAGAGCTATCAGGGTTTTACTCAGAACTATATGGCATTTATGCCATAATAGCAAGCATTTATACTGTTTTTAATGTTTGCAAAATGCTTTACAGATATCTCCTTTTATCCTCACAATAACCCTGGGAGATAGGTATTATTATCCCCATTTTACAGGTGGGTAAACTGAGGCAGTGGTTAAGTGACTTGCCTAGGGTCACACAGCTTAATACTCAGGTTTGAACTGAGGTTTTCCTTACTCTGGGCCCCAGTGTTCTATCCATTCTATCACTTGGATGTGTTAAGAACTTGGCTCAGATTTGCCAAACAAATCTGTTCACTGTGTATCACTGATTTATATCTACTCCATTTACCAAATAAGGAAAACATTTATCAGTCCAATGTGATGGAGAGTTAAACATTATTCAGGAAAATGTACGTGGAAATCACGGGCCCTAAGGGACTACTGATTTGATTATCTAAGATTCTGTTACATTATCCAAGATTCTGTTACAGAAGGCATAGCACTTTCCTGACATAACTCTCCAGCTAACCTCCCTTGTTTTTGAAGTCAGTGGAGGTTCTCCTTGTCAATGTCAGGCATGATCAGGCCCATATTTAGGGGGCATGACTGACTCAACCAATCTGTTCTTGTTGCTCAGGGTACTAATCAAAGATCTATTGTGAGAGGCCATGATTGAGTCAGCACGAGGCCAAGTCTGACTTGGGCTCACACAGCTGTCTGTCTCCTGAAAAATTCTCCCTGAAGAAAGTTTCTTTAAAGATCTATGCATATAAAAGACTGCCTCAGGGAAGCAAAATGGAATCAGTGAATGAAGGGACTCGTGCTTTGCCATCTGATGTGATATGAAACAGAGATCAGACCTTGAAAGCGAAGCTTTCCAGGAGATGTGGTCATTGAGAGGTCTGTTAAAGGGAAGGGTGAGAGAGACAGAGAGACAGAGAGACAGAGAGAAAGACAGAGAGAGAGACACAGAGAGAGACACAGAGAGAGAGAGACAGAGAGAGAGATGCTTTTGTTTTTATTCTGGACCATCAATATGTCCACTTTTCTTAACTCTCACATTCTGTGATTTCATTAAAAAGCAAAAATGGAATTCCTATTTACCAAAACAGGCTGATACTTTCTTTGCATCATGTAGACTGAGAGAGTAGTTTCTTTCAGCATTTAACCTTTTTTTTGTATAATGGACCTCTTGGGCAATTTGGTGAAGTCTATGAATTCAGAATAATAATTTTAAATCAATAAATCAAAATAGGATTACAAAAGAAACAAATTATGTTGAAATGCAGTTATCTTATCCATGAACTTAAGGAATATGCTTAGGGTCACACAACTAGCAATTGTCTTCAGCAAGATTCAAACCCAGATCTTCTTGACTCCAATTCTGGAATTCTATCCGCAGTCTCAGGCTGCCTCTCAAAAATCAGTTTTTATTATTATTCTTGATATTTTAATTAGGGTTGCCCTTGGGAGTAAATAGATTAGTTAACTGTTGGTATGTTACAATTTGAGAAGAACTTGGAAGAACTATTTCCTGCATGCTTTCCCCATCCCTAAGCTTCCCCCACTTCCCTTTTTTTTTGCCTTTCTTTGTATCCCCAACATTTAGCAATCTAAAGGCTTATTGATTGAGTGACCTGAAATTCAGCATTTGAAATGAGTATTTTCAATACTTAAAATCTTTCCCCTTTCAAAGCCTCATATTAAAATGCAAGTAACTCAGAGTAGGAAATACCTCAAGCCATATCAACAAACACTTTCATAATTATCGGGGTCCTAATAGTCTTGGGCAACTGGAATATATGCAGGATTCCAGTGGGAACATGTGTGTATGTATGTATGTATGTAGGTATATATGTATGTATGGTGTTGGGGAAGAGATGGACTGATTGGAAAGGACAAAGGAAATGTTGAAAAAGAAAGCAGAAAAGCATAAAAATATACTTTATATTTCATGATTTGCCTTAGGCCTTTGGAAGGGATACTTGGATGCTACTCATAACAGAACAGCTAACTAAGCCCAAGTTACATCATGACTGAAAACACTCACTTGCCCCTTTAATGTATTGATTTTGAGATTTTGGGCTCATTTGACAATCTGAACAGATACTCCCTGTCCGCCACTTGCCTCTCCCCTGGGGCACCCTACACTTTGAAGCCCACCAGCTGAAGCCACTCATGACTTTGCAGATTTGCCAAAGCTAAAAGAAAGCACAATGCAGACTGACTATGTTTAGATCATTAAGACCAGCTTGGCTTTTCTGGGCTAATCAAAACCAAAACCTTGGGGAGGGAGTGTGGAGATTGTACAGCTAATGCCAGCTCATCATAATTTTTCTATTTCTACTTTCCTTTCCTCAATGATGAATGTGTTCTTCCTACTCCCCCTCTTCTACCATGCTTTAGGATGTGCACTTCCAGAAAATTAGAGGATGAAAGAGTCAGGGAAATGCAGCTGTATGGGGGAAAAAAGGTCCCTGACTAAAAAGCCAATTATCTACTGCTAGACATAATTTTTCTTTTCAAGCAGCTGTCCCCAGATGTGCAGGGAGAGTAACATTAAAGCTGAGTGTTGTTTCATTAAAAAGTAACTTTGGAGATGTGTGAACTGGGAGAGCGGGGTGGGTTGGGGTTATAGGGAGGAAGAAAAAGCATATGTGCAGTCAGAGTCATTTCCTCCAATGGCAATTTTCTCCTCGACTACCCAGGTTACAAAAGATGCATTTAAATAAGAGCCTCTTCCTCCCAAAGTCAGACACAAGGGCTGGAGAACTCCAGGAAGACCCAATTCAATCTGGGTTTCTGACATCACTGGTGAAAAGGACCAGTCATTTCAGGATGGAAGAGATTTTGCTTATCTCAGCTCAAAGGACAAAGTGAAGCAAATGCTCTCAATTCAAAGTATTAAGAAAAACTTGGAGCAATGAAGAAGCTTATATATAAGCAAAAGGTTGATCCAGATGCAGGACCATCTTTTACTGGTATGAAAATCACTGCAGTGATTTAAGTGGCCCATTCAAAAGTACATGCCATCCAGAAGTGTTTCTTTACCACTTCTCTGGAGGTTCTCTCTCTAAATATCTCTCCTAAGTATCTTTGCAACCATTTGCGTAAGGCACGAAGTTTCTTGTTTAACGTTCTCTCAACCGGTCAGGAATAATTTTTCTCCATACATGCAGCATGAAACACAGGACTGTCTTTCAGGTCATCACTCAAGGGAATATTACACTCCCTACCCGAATGACCTTGGACAAAATGAAGGGTGTGGGTGCAATGACCTCTTAATGCCTCTTCTGATCCAGCCACTGACAAGAATATTTGAGTTTTATATACGTCATTCTCATATTGGATTTCTCATGTTGATATATTCTTGGGTAATGATGTTGGATTTCTGACAAATAAGAAATACTATTCTGTTAGTTTATTTTGTGATTGCTTTGTCATCAGGATTTAACTTCACTGTTCCTGGTCCTTTCTTCATATTTTAAAGCTTTGTGGTCAATGATCTTCCTTAATGCTAGTGCCTTTCCTCTGTTGATTTCTTTTACCTTTCTTTGGATCCTCAGTACTTAGCACAGTAGAATTACTAGCACATAGAATTACTTAATAAATGTCTGTTGTCTACATGGAAATAAAGGTGGCTATGCAAAAAGCAATCATTTCTGTTATCTTTAGAAAGGTGAAGACCTTCCCCAACTTCAATAGGCATTTCATGAACCAGGTATTAGATTGAATGATGGAGTTACAGAGGCAAAGGTGGAATATTCTCTGTCCTCATGGAGTGTATGTTGTAATAGGGGAGATTACATGTTTGTATGACACATATACAACATAAATTAAGATGTAGTTTGGGGAGGGAAGACACTACCAGCTGGGAAAATCAGAAAAGGCTTCATATAGAATCTTATGCTGAGTTTTAAAGGAAACCAAGGATTCCAAGAAGCACAAGTGAGGGGGGAGAACATTGGAGGTATGGGAGATAACCAATGTAAAGGCATAGACATATCACTTGTTAAAACAGTGAGTAGGCCAGTATGGATGAATCATAGAGTATGTGAGGAGTGTCAAATGTAAGAAGACTGGAAAGGCAGAGAGGTACTGAATTGTAAAATGTTTGAATTCCAGAAAGAATAGTTTATATTGGATCTTAGAAGTAATAGGGAGCCATTCGGGTTTATTGAGTAGGAGAGTGATGTGGTCAGATGTATGCTTTAGGGAAATCACTTTGATAGTTTTGTGGAGGATGGACTGGAGTGAGTAGAGACAAATCAGGGAGGACAATTGGAAAGCTATTATAATAGTTTAGGCTTGAGATGATGAGGGCCTAACATGAGATGGTAAATATGTAACTAGAAAGAAAAGGTTATTTGTGAGAGATGTTGTGAAGATAGATGTGGCAAAATTAGGCAACTGATCACCTATCTGAAGGTGAGCAAGAGTAGGTAGTCAATGATGACACTGAGATTGTGAACCTGGATGACTGGAAGGAATGTTATGTTGTATTTTTAACAGTAATAGGGAAGATTAGATCATAGGTAGATTTGGGAGAAAAGAGTTCATATCTAGACAGGTTGAGTTTGAGATGTCTGTCAAATATACCATTTGAAATATCCAGTAGGCAGTTCATGAAACTATACCACAAAGGAGAAAGATAGATCTAGATAAGAAGATCTTGCAAGCATCTGTATAGAAATAATAATTGGATCCATGGGAGTTAATGAGTTTACTGAGAAAGTGTCAAGAGAAAAGAGAAGAGAGCTTAAGATAGAGTCTTGAAGTCTGCCCATAGATAGGGACCAAGCCATGGATGATGATCAAATTATGGAGACTTAGGAGAGGTCAGACAGATAGAAAAAGCCCCAGGAGAGAATTCCATTACAAAAACCCAGAAGGGAGGAAGTATTTGGAAGCAAAGAGTATTTAACAGTATCAAATATTACAGGGATGTCAAGGATGATGAAATCTGAATGTGGCCATTAGATTTACAATTAAGAGATTGTTGATGACTTTAAAGAGAGTAGTTTCAAGTTTAGAAAAGCAAGGAGAAAAATGGAGGCACCATAGCTTTTTTCATGGAATTTGTTTGAAAAAGGGAGTAGAGATATAGGAAAATAGCTAGTCGGAATAGTAGTATTTAATGGGTGGGAAGAACTAGATGTGTTTCTTGGCAGTTTGTTATAAATATCTGTTTAATTTCATTCCAGCAGTGGTCACTGATCCATTCATATAGCTCATAAGACCAACACTGGCATGGAACCAAATTCCCAATATTATCAGAATAATGGACATATAGAAAGGCTACAGTTAGTAACAAAGAAGAGAATATGACCTTTAAAATAGGGCAATAAAGATTGTTTGGAAGAATAAGGTAAAATCTGCCTGGTTTGGAAGGAAACAATGATAGGAACAACCTGTGCAAGTACATAATTGGGGTCAGGAACATTTTGTGGGGGTCAACAGACAATGCAATGCATTGAATTCCCCATTACTTTGCTCTAATGTTGATTAGTTAAGCTACCATTAATCTTTTGATCATTTCACTACCAGAAGGTGAGCATGGAAAGACGAAGAGATAACCCTTTAATCAGTAAATTTAGCTGCTTATCATTAGCTGCAATGGGGGAAAAGGTTGGAGCTAATGAATTAAATCTGATTTTTCTCTTACTTAATTAGAACCATAACATTGGAATCTCTGAGTCGGAAGCCACCTCAGAGGTCATCTATCTCAACCCATCCTCAAGCAGAAATCTCTATGGCATCTGCAGCAAATAGCAATCTATTTTTTGCTTGGAGACTTCAAGTGATGAGGAACTCACTGTGTTATTAGGTAATCCATTTCATTTCTGAACATCTCTATTAGAAAAGTTTTCTATATCTTAAGCTGGAACTTCTCTCTCTTTCTCTAATTTCTATCTATTGCTTCTACCTTTATCCTTTGGGTTCAAGCAAATTGATCTTAATTTTTCTTTGATATAACTTTTCAAACATCTGAAGATAGCTATCATGTCACCCCTCCCCTCCCCCCCAGCAAAGTCTTCTTGAGCTCTTACAACTAATCTTTCTCTAGTACAGTTTCACACTTGCCTTTCTCCATTCCCTGGGTTGTCCATACTCTAGATATTGTTGCTCAATTCTAATTTCTCTTCTATTTTCTCAGTCAACGAAAAGAATCTTTTGAGAGTGAAGAGTAGAATCAAAATATTCAATAAGAAGTTGGTACCCAAGGTAAGTAAGGAAATAGATAACATTTAGCTGCTCTTTATGAGTTCAAGTCTTGAAGAACAGATGGATTGTATCCTAGGGTATCAAAAAACATATGGATGGTATTGGTGAGGAGTCCATGTCAATGAATTTTGAAAGACTCTCAAGAATAGAAGAGGTGTCCCAAGTTCAGAGAAGGGTAAATGCTGTCTTGATTTTCAAAAAAGGGAAGCAAGTGGAAACTATAAATTATAAATAAACAGGCTTAATTTCAATCTCAGCAAAATTCTAGGACACATTTAAGTTCATGTATATCTAGAAAAGGCAACAGTCACGAAAAAGGGCTACTAGATTGGTAAACTTGAGAAATGATGTAACTATAGTTGTGGCCAGGAGGCCTGGCCATTGAAGGATTCTTTTTTTAAAAAAATAATTAATTAATTTTTAGTTTTCAATATTCATTTTCACAAGATTTTGAGTTACAATTTTTTCTCCCTGTCTTTCCCCTACCTCCACCCCAAAATAGCAAGCTTACTGAATACAACTTCCCCCAACCTGTTCTCTCTTATGTTCTCCCCCATCACCTCCTCTAACCTTCTAGTAGGGCAAGATGGATTTCTATACCCCAGTGCCTGTATATCTTATTTCCCAGTTGCATGGAACAAACAAAAATTTTTTCAAACATTTGTTTTTAAAACTTTGAGTTCCAGATTTTTTCCCTTCTTCCCTCCTCACCCACCCCTACTGGGAAGATAAACAATTCACTATAGGTTGTACATGTGTAGTTATCCAAATCATTTACATAATTTTTATATTTTGAAAGACTAACTATATTTCCCTCCATCCTATCCTGCCCCCCACTTATTCTATTTTCTCCTTTGACCCTATCCTTTTTCAAAAGTGTGTGCTTCTAACTACCCTCTCCCCCAATCTGCCCTCCCTTCTATCATTTCCCCTCTTGTCCCCTACTCCCCTATTTTCCTGTAAGGTAAGATACCCAATTGAGTGTGCATGTTATTCCCTCCTTAAGCCAAATTCAATGAGAGTAAAGTTGTCTCATTCCCTTTCACCTTCCTGCTCTTCCACTCCATTTTAACAGCTTTCTCTTGCTTCTTTTATGAGATAATTTACCCTAATTTATCTCTCTCTTTCTCCTTCTCCCAATAAATTCCTCTCTCACCTCTTAATTTTATTTTTTTAGATATCATCCCTTCATATTCAACTCATGCTGTGCCCTCTGTCTATGCATACATGAACATACTTACGCCCACACTCACATATATATTTATACACACATGTACTCTCCTATGCATGCACATATGTATGTATAAATATATACATATATATATATATATATATATATTCCCTTCAACTATCCTCATACTGAGAAGTTTTATGAGTTACAATTATCATTTTTACC
>CM053581.1:533341642-533372342 GCA_028627135.1 Pseudochirops cupreus
ATATATACCGTATAATTATAATAACAAGTATAGTTTAACAGCATAAACTGAACTCAAGCTTTTGGGACATCTTGTGTATCATCATTATGAGTTACTGTCAAGTAATGACATCAGGTATACTCTCTCAAAGAGGAAACATCAGCCCCTAGCTTCCCTTGGCATGAGATATTATAAGGTATCTGATACCACTCAATGGCATTTGAGACTACCTACAGGAACAAAAAGAATCACCAAAGAACACAAAAGGAATATCCATAAAATCCCTTGTTCATTCAGACTTGATCTGATCATTGCCCTGAGAGCCAGAGGCCAGAACCCGACCAAAGTTGAGCCTGGGAGAAGGACAGCCTCTAAAGGCCTGATTACCCAGATGGAACAGAGAAATCTGTTACCATTCCTCCAAATATCAACACTGCATAATTAGCAGCTGCTAAAATAATAGAAGTCAATTGAAGAAAAACATGGTCTGCCTGACATTCATTTATTAAATATCTTATGTTTCCCAACAGTGCTTTCCACACTTGCTGAAAAACCTTCAGTGGGGCATTTCAGCACGCATCTCTGGGCACTGACCAGAGGAATATTGATAGACTTTTCCAGAAAGATTTAAAGAGAGCTATTATTCCATCAATCAGGGGAAATGTATGTGTGCATGTTTGTGTATACACATAAATTTTATGCACACAAATGTGTATATGTACACATCCATGTATGTATATAATATATAAACACATATACTTGCATGTGTACATGTATTTTATATATACACACGCACATACATATATGTATATATATATATACATATATTTATTTATCAAAAGCAAGCTTTAAATAGTCTGCCACCATCTAAGATATCCATAGCCGTCTCCCCAGGAGACAGCGAAACCTCACATTTATCTAAATTATCTCAGTAATATGACAGAGTGATTGCTCACTAATGGTCAGTAACAGTTTTCTTTGTCATTTTCCTAGTCATTACCTCCTCAGAATGAACTCCAGAATAAACTGCCCTCAATCCGTGACTGGAATACAAAACGTCCTTCTCCAATCTGTGGGTACTCAGCTACTGCATTTCTGACATTTTCATTTTGTCGAAAATAACGCCCTGCCATTAGGAAGCTTGATGAATGCCAAGATATTTTACATAAAAACAGGGCCAACTATGTGATCTGTTTTCCCCATTTGAGCCCCCTGTTTTTTACCGGGTGTATCATGTATGCTTTTGGGGGCGTCTTCTGAAAGCGCCCATTGAAGGGTCACAGGGTATGGAGAGAAACTAGCTTGCATGTCACATGTTTTCAGGTGCTGGCTGTGTTTTGTAGGCTGTCTGAAGGCTGTACTTTTCAATGTACAAATCTCTTTCTGTCTGCCTTTGAGATTAATAATGAACTGCATAGTATATCCAAAGCATAGATCCTCCCAAACCTCTATGGGTCTGAAACAAACCTCTAGGGAGGTTTTGCTATATTGTCAGCCCTTCCTCCTGCCAGAGAGATGCAGGCTCAGTGGCACTGACACTGCTTTTGTATTTTACTGGCCGCTACAAGTGGGTCCACGACAAAAAAGGCAGGGGCCAGTAAGAATCCCAGCAGTCATTTTTCTACCAAAGCATCATGCCATAAAAAGAGCAATAGTGCATTAAAAACACGGAAATGTGGGCCATTCCTGCCCATGTGAAATAAGCCAGCTGTAGCTGGATAGAATGGGTCTGTGTGGACTGCCCTGGCAAGTACACTGAATTGAACTGGATACACAGTAGCCCAAACAATAGAAGGCGAGATCCAGACCAGTTGTTAAAATGGCCAGCAGCAAGCCACGTGTGAGGACCAGGCTTCTGCCCTTTTGTTAGGCTATATTCAGACACAGACTTCTTGGAAACAGAAATCCACTTGAAAGAAGGCTTTGCAGAAGTGAAGATCAAGGAACCTCACCACCAATGTACTAATAATAGACAAAGGAACAGACTAAAATGTCATCCTCTCAGGAATGTCACAAGATGACGTCCATCCTACTTCTGTGTCTTGTTTCTTTTCAGTTTCTTTTTCGATCTATCCATTATTCAGGATAATCCTTTGGGTGAGTGTGGTGGTTTTGCTTTGTTTTTGTTCTTAGAGGGAAAGGAGAATCTTAACTGTCTTATACTAGAACCAGGCAGAATCAAACATTACTCTCTTTATAGCAATATTTGACTATATACCTTACTCATATTTTTCAAGGGATATGTGATCTCATCTGTTTGAATACTCCATGGCACATACAGATGACAAGTCTTCCACATCCTCTTGGACTCTTGTCTGTGTTTCTTCTCCAGTGAGCATCTGCCAAATATGACAGAGGTTTTCTGATTCTTTAATCTCTTTAATCTCAGTGTTGTACTTTGGTTATCCATTAATCTCCTCTCACCTGGCTTAGTGTCTTTTCTGGTCACATTTATTTGATAACAAAAATCAATATTGGTAGCTACTATAGCTTACCATGCTCTATTCAGCTGGCAAAATGATTTTTCCTAAAATGCAGATCTAGCTTGACCCCACTTGCCCAATCAACACATTGTAATGGTTCCCCATTACTTTCAAAAGCAAATATGAAAATTCTCTGCTTGAAATTTAAAGCCTTTTACAACTTGACTCTTCCTTACCTTTCTACTCTTCTTGTACTTTACTCCCTTCTGTGCACTCTAAAATAAAGTTGCATTGACTTTCTTGCTGCTCCTTCCATAGGACACGCCATCTCCTGATTCCAAAGCTTTTTTGCTGACTTCTCCGATGTCTAGAGAGCTCTCCCTTCTCCCCTTGAGAACTGGCTTCTGTCAAGGCAGCTCAAACCCTGCCTTCTGGGGGAGTCCTTTCCAGGTTCTCCCTGCTGCTAGAACTTTCCTGTTGAGATTACCTTCCATTTACACTGTATATATCTTGTATGAACATAGTTATTTGTATACCATCTCTCCCATTAGAATATCACCTTCTCTAGGATGGGGACTGTGGTCTTTCTGTTGGTTTGTTTGTTTGTTTCATTAATTTTTTTTAATCCTTTCTACTTAGCACAGTGCCTAGCACTTAATAAACACTGCTCTCTAACTAAAATGTTCATTTCTCTTTCAGTTATCTGCAGTTTTTATTCTTATGAGACCATGATGCTCCATGATCCACAGCCATATAGTATCACTAGTATTAAAAAGATGGGTTTTTATGGCACTAACCAGCTGGGACCATTGAAAGAGTATCTGACAAAGGAAGCACACTAGATATTATCATGATTTTCCTTTTCCTCCTTCTGGCATACATACAAAGGCTAGCACTGAGAAGAAATTAGTATCAGGTAAAACACTGGTGGCCTCATTCCATGTTTCATAAGCAGTATAATCAATGGAGCCATCATCTCCCATCACTCTAGAAATTCTTGCCATGATGGCCATGTGGATACCAAATGTGATCCATCCAGTCTCTTTTGATTCAATAATCTAAAAAGGAATCCAATCATCTTTTTTGAAGAAAAGATACTTATTTCATTCTTGTTATTTGTGACATTGAACAAGTCACTTAACCACTCTTCAGTTTTCCCATCTGTACAGTAAGGGGGTTGGGCTTCATGATGTCCATGGGCCCTTCCAGTTTTAATTGTGTATGTTTGATTATTCTATTGAACTATAATACAATAATAGCATCATTGATGTCTATAGAACTGGTCAGTTTTGAAATATAGTAACATCCCATAGTAATTTCAATCATCCAGAGAATAGTTTTACACCATTTCAAGTATCAAGAACTTAGTTCTGAACTAAAGAGGACTCTAGTAACTTCGCTGTTACTGTGTAAAATCCACATTGCTCTGTGATTTGAAATACTTTGAGATAGTGAATAGGGCACTGGGTTTGGGGTTAGGAAGGCTGGAGTTTGAATCCAATGTTAGACATTTATAGCTTTGTGAGTTTGAACAGTTCATATAATCTCTTTGTGCCTCAGTTTCCTCATCTGTAAAATGATGAACTTTAAGTTTCCTTCCAGCTCTGAATCTATAATCCTATGGTTGGGGTAGAGTGAGGAGGTCTTTCAGTTAGTGCTAAAAAAGACTAAAAGTTCATAGAGAATTAGGCCTTGATACAGACCTCTTAAATTGTACGATGCCCCTTTATGACATATCTTCTCCTTCAATGTCACTTTTGATCATTATTTTAGGGGGGATTCACTTGTTATCCAAAAGGTCTATCTCCAGTCTAGGCCATGCTCCACCCCACCCTAGGGACAGGTAAGGACCTCCAAACTCCATAAGGCTTGCAGAAATTCACAACAAACTGCTCTGAAGGGGAGCTCTGGAGACTACTTTAGGCCTAAGAGGTACATAGAATTGTGCATAAAATTAACCTTAAGACAGTAGATTAGAGAACAGGCAACATTATGAGTGATTGAAAGTCTAAAAAACAACAGCTAATATAAAGTTACTACCTCTATAGATCTCCTAACATGATACCATTATTGAATTATAGTCCAGGGCAGTAATAAATCATGCAAATGTATAAAACATGAAAGTTGGAAGAGCCCGAAGAGATTATCCAAGCCACTTACCATAGAGATAAAGGAACTAAAACTTAGATTAAGTGACTTCTACCCATCACAAAATAATTGATCTTGAATCACCAGAAAATATGTAATATTCTATGTGCTCTCATGAAAAGGCAGGGAAAAGAGCTGTACTTTTTTTTTTTAACTACTTTTTTTGAGGGCAGAAGGCAGGGCAGTTGGGGCTAAGTTACTTGCCCAAGGTCATATAGCTAGTAAGTGTTAAATGTCTGAGTCCACATTTGAACTCAGGTCGTCCTGACTCCAGGGCCTGTGCTCTATTCACTGTGCTACCTAGCTGCCCCAAGAGCTGGACTTTTTAGAACTTTCGTTAGCAGTTAATTTTTTAAAGAAAGTTTTGGTGACGAAGGTATAAATTTCTGTTATCTGAAAAATTCATTTATACAGATAACTTCTTTTGTTCTCCGCTGATTCTGGATGAGTGAGGTATTGGTATATTCTAATAAACTGATATGTAATCTCTAATTCTTTTTATGCCCAATTGATCAATTTGTACCCCCAAAGAGTAAGCATAGTCCTGGAAATCAAAGCATTTCACAAACTAAATGGGAGTAATAAGACAAAAGTATTTTTAAAAGTACCCAAGTATGGTACTAGTATAGTATGGTATAGTACTACTCTTAGAGGCAGGAAGATGTGGGTTTCTTTGATGAAATTCTACCTTTTATAGGAAGCTTCCTCAATCTCCCTTAATTCTAGTGCCTTTCCTCTGTTGATTATCTCCATTTTACCCTCTATACAGCTTGTTGGTACATGGTTATTTGTGTGTTGTCTCCCCAGTTGGGGACACTGTGACCTCCTTGAGGGTAGGCACTATCTTTTACTTTTCTTTGCATCCCCACTGCTTAGCACAGTGCCTAACGTGTGATGAACACTTAATAAATCTTTATTGATTGAACAACTTCCATAGTAAACATTTTAAAATAGGTGAGATAGCTAAGGAACCTGGCATGGACTGTCTTCTCATGAATTTTTATTTTACTCCTCTTCACACATTTCTTCACATGCTCCAGCCAAACTGGGTGATGCATCTATCATAATCATAAATCTAGAAGTAGGATAATTATTCTTCCCAATATGGTGTTTGACATGACCAACTTACTTGTCTTTCTGATAAACATCTCAAAGACATTTTTCTTGGCTTGAATCTTTGCAAGGAGTCAGATTTCATCATTAGTTGAGATGAATAAAATCATGGATAGCAAGTCCTGAAGGTATATGTTATTGTTTTGTAGCCCTTCCAGATGTTGGTTCAAAGAAAGACTTGATCTAGAAGTAAAGGGATTTGAGTCTTTCATCAGAAGTGTTCATTTTCTCTCAACTGATGAAGAAGAGGCTGAGTTACTCATGCAGGCATATTGGGGTCAGTGGGGCCTGTCCCTGCCTGGGGCTTGATGACGCATCTGTGCACGGCTCGATGGTTTCTCCCCGAAACCATTTATAGCACTAAGTGGAATTTCAATGAGGTGGAACCCACTTCTCCTTCAGCAGCTGTTTTGCCAAGTTGTTTTTCTCCTGCAGATCTGAGTAAGATTGGCTAAAGGGGTGAGTGACTGCCTGTCACATATAGCAGCTCCCTTGAAGAGGGAAACAAATCCAGCATGATTAGATGAATTTAAGAGACGGAACATTTTGGTTTTTAGGACAATCACTGGAATATCTATTGCCACAGTCAGATCTCTCTTGATCACAGACTGCACATCATATACAGTTCTAATCAAATGTTATGGTATCCTAATGAAATGTACTATATGTAGCATCATGACAAATATAATGATGGTGAAACCTTCTTGTTTCTTTCATGTATCCTCTTTTCCCTGTAACACATATACAAAGATGTAGCTTTGTCTCTTGCTTTAACCTTTTAACATGAAAGATTATTTTATTTTTGACAAGGGAGGTTTAGATTTTGTTATTAAGTCATTAATAATAAATCTAGGCAGATAATCAACACAGCATATAATTAAAGCTAGGAGTCATAAATCTTGACTCCCATACACTTATACTGACAATTGGAACTTTGTCCACAAGCCCTTAAAAGGAAGACAAATTATCACATACCTATTGGTTGATTTCAGACTACAAGATTTGCACTGTAGACTCATGGATCATGGCATCATGTGTAAAACAGAGTTTTCAGAGCTTGAAATAGAGATTAGGGATCAAACCCAAAGTTCTCTTTTACAGGGATCAGGGAAAATTCATCACATTTACAAAATGTGGGATACATATTTTCTAGGCTGCTTATTTTTCCTTCATCTGGGATGAAGAAATTTTTCTCTGTCTTTGATCTATGCCAAAACTACTCTGATGTCATTCAGCAGGTTCCTTTGAAGGAATTCACTATTTTCTTATATCTTAATCTCCTTTAGTCCAAAAATCTTCTGCCATATTTTTAGAAACATTACAGGTTTGAATAAGGAAATTCTTCATAGCCATCCCTGTATTTCTCACTCATGAGAATCTAATAGCAAGGGCTGTCCAGCTGAAGAATGAATCACTGTATACATTTTCTCTTTTCCCCATGGGTATTGGGTGCAGTAAATGTACTTGTCATTAAAATGGGATCATGGATCAAGGAGCCAATAACAGATCCCACAGACAATAACTTTCATTCTTTCCCATTCCTCTGAACCAAGCTGAATTGTCACCATTAAGTTTCTCCAGGAGATCAATGTTATGGCTAAGAGCTCTTAAATCATGGCAAGAATTCTCTCCTTCAAAGTTTTAAAAGATCCATAATTTCATAGGCATACGTGCTCCCTTAAAAAATGACAAAATAAAAAAATTCCAATTGTAAGAAAGTTCAGAGGTTATCTAGTCCAATGCATACTTTATATCTATATCTATATCTATATCTATATCTATATCTATATCTATATCTATATTGATCCAAGCAAAATATGGTAGAAATATTTGCATGGGTTCATTTTTTAAAAACTTGGACCTTATTGATATTATCTTATTTTTTGTTTTTAATGTGGCATAATAGGTAGCTTCATTTTAATCAACACTAATCAAGCGCAAATAATTTATTATGGCTTACTATGTGCCAGGAATTGTGCTAAGGCCTGAGAATATAAAGAGAGCTAAGAACAGTCTCTGTCCTCAAGGAACTTATATTCTAATGGGAACAACACAGTTTATGCAAACAAGTACATACTATGTATACATACACACATATATATGTACAGATATAGGCACACAAAGAGAAAAGAGATACCATAGAGAGAGAGGGTGAGGGGAGAGAGAAGGGGCAAGGAGAGAGAGGGGACGGAGGGAAGAGAGAGAGAGAGAGAGAGAGAGAGAGAGAGAATTACAATGGAAAGGAGGGTTTTTTTTTTTTTAATATTCCCATCTTTATCTCAAATCAAGTAAACCTTGGTAATTAGTAGTCTCCTTATGCCAACAGCCCACGGACTTAATAGGGGAAACTGTAAGGAAAAATATAACTGTATCTTCTTTAATATGTCTTATTAGGAGAGTTTCTTTGAAGTCTATTGATTTCTGAAGTGGTTGAAGATTTCTTCCATTTTCTGACCGTGTCCATAATGATGGCAGTATCGATTTTGCTCTCTTGAGAATGAGAGAACAAGCGGGAGCTGAAGAAAAAAATAATAGAAATCCCCCCTATCTTTTAAAATACAAGAAGAGGAGAAGGGTTGACTGATGTAGAAATAACTCCACTATGATATTACATTCTTCAGATGTAGATGAGACCTTAAGAGTTTGCATTATATAGTGAGGTCCATTCGATTTTCACTAGTCCCTAGCACACTGATGTAACTGAAGAATGGAGCCTGAAGCTGTCTTGTTGCTGAGGATTGTTTGCATTCCTCCCTGATTTCCTAAGAGCTGTATGGGTAAAAGATGTCAATCTTGCTTAAGAATTCTCTCAGTAAACCATAAACTCCTTGAGGGCAGCATTATCCTTAACTTTTTCTTTTTAATTTTTTCCCAAGTTTCTAATATGATGCTATCCACAAGGCAGGCATTTAACAAATATTATTTAACAAATTGAGGTGAAATTTGATGTCTGTATAGATGTATCCAATTATTATAGGACACACCTTTTTGGCCTCATTTTATTTGCTTTGAAGTCACATTAACATTTTCTTCCATGAATTTTTAAATGCTTTGTCTATAAAGGCCTCAAGAACAACATGGGACTGTCTCCAATTGTCCTGATCTATATCTGACCACTGGACCCACACGGCTACAGAAGTGAAAGTGAGGCCAGTAATTTTGCATAACCCTCCCTCACTCAAATCCATCTCACTTGCATGTCATGGTGTCACCTCTCTGATTTCATGTTCCTCTTGGAGAAGAAAGAACATACAGCAGCGGCAAGAACAACACACTGCCTGGGTATGCACCAGGGGCATGTTCCCAATCTCAGTCTGTCTGGGTTTATCATCAGTAATGGTTCTGATGTTTCCTGTATCAGACTGGTGAAGATTACAGAAACAACTATGTTGTACCATGAGCGAGATCTAGATAGAAACAATCTCAAAGAACTTTTATTTGAAAGAAAAAGGGACCAAAGGCAATGAGAGACAACAAAAAGAATGAGTTAAAGAATTAGGGAATTGAGATAAGTAATCTCAGAGGTCTTTTTCAGCTCAGATGTAATGTTATGCTATAATGACAATAAAAATAGGTCACATTGATCAAGCACTTTAAAACTTACAAAGTACTTTACAAAATAGCAAAGTATAGTGTCCCAAGATCTGGCCTTCGAATCAGGAATATCAGCGTTGAAATCAGCTTCAGACACTTATTATTTGTATAAAGACAGACAGGTCATTTTAATCCTCTGGGCTCAATTTTCTTACCCATAAAATTGAGAAGTTTAATTTGATGACCTCTAAGATTCCTTATAGCTCTGAATCTGCAATCTCATGGTCTTATTTGGTCCTCACAACAACCCTGTAAGGTAGGTGCTCTTGTTTTGCCCATTTTATAGATGGGGTCACTGAGGCTCAGAAAGGTCAAGTGACTTGCACAGGGTCATGTAACTAGTGTCTGAGGCAGGAACTGAAACCAAATCTTTCTGACTAATATCCACAATTCTTCCCACTTAGCCATACTTCCTCTAGAATGTGTTACTGAGCTGTGTTATCTTATGTTACCTGTGGCTAAGTGGCACAGTAAATAGAGCACTGGCCCTGGAGTCAGGAGGACCTGAGTTCAAATCTGGCCTCAGACACTTAACACTTACTAGCAATGTGACTTTGAACAAGTCACTTAACCCCAATTGCCCTGCCCTCCCTCCTCAAAAAAAAAGAGCAAAGAAACATAGACCTAATACAGAGGGATGTCTTACATGTCACCCAAACAGCAACCATAACAAAATATAGGGATTGCTTTCTCTTTCAATTTGACTAGAAAGGGCATTGCAGGCATGGAGAATGACATGAGATTTCCCGAATAGAGGAGGAAAGCTTGTGTTGGCGATGTCGGAGAATGCAGCTTGGTTAGAACATATGGTGAGAAGGGAGTAGCGAAAAATAAGGCTAGGTTAGACTCAGATTGCGGAGGCCAGGCTAAGGAATTTAGACTTTATGCATTAGGCAATGTATACTTTTGGGATGTAGGCAGCTAGGTGGCTCCATAATGCATAGAGGACTGGACTTGGAGTTAGGAAGACTCATTTTCTTAAATTCATATCCAACCTCAGGCATGTACTAGCTGTGGGACCCTGGGCAAGTCACTTAACCCTGTTTGCCTCAGTTTCCTCACCTGTAAAATGAGCTGAAGAAGGAAATGGCAAACCACTCTAGTGTCTCTGCCAAGAAAACCCCAAATGGGGTCACAAAGAATCCAGCATGACTGAAAAACATCTCAACAATAATTTATTGGAGAGATTTCCTAGTATATTCATTCCTGGAGTGCCTATGCAGTTGACTTAATACATTTTAAAATTGTTATTCTCCTCTGAAGTCCCAAGAAAGAATCGAGAGCTCATCATTTAATTCATCATACAAAGCCTTGAAGTTAGCTACTTGCCTACTTGTCTGACAAGCAGTAAATTATTCAAAGTGGGTAGTATAAGGTATTAACTTTATTTGTGGTGTTGATTTTTTATAGATGCCAGTTGCATTGATTATTTTGTACTTGTTTTCAAGGCTATTTTGTAGGTAATAAATATCAGCCCTAAAGAGAATACTTATTTGGACAAGGCTTCTTAAACTTTTTTTGCTCATGACCCCTTTAGCCCTCCTTAAATTGGGTTGCTACCCACAGTTTGAGAAGCCCTGTGCTACCCAGTCAATAAAGGCAAAAAGTGAAATCTGTTCAGAGTTCAATGACAAGAGCAAACAAAAACCAGCACCTACAACAAGAAAGCTCTAAGTGAGTATATAAAGTGGTCTTAAGTCTTTTCCATTCAGGAGAATTATCTGACAAATAGGCAGCCCACAAGAATCGAACAATATATTAGATCTTTTCCAGAGTTACTAATATGGCTAATGATAAGTCTACTACTAAGTTATATAGAAAGTGGACAATGGTTTCTGAAGGTGGCTTTTAACTCTAATAATTACAAACTATTTCAAAGGGCATTCTGATATTTTGAATTATTGTTCTTATAATAAAAACTGTACATTTTAAAGTCTGTATGGATTAAAGTCTGAGGAATTAGTAAGAAATTTGTCCCAACGAGGTATTCATTTATCATTCCCAAGGAAGCCTAATGCCTTCTCATTTTTTCTGTCCACTAGAAGCTGGTGAAGAGAGCAGTAACATTCCTGCCCTATTTTGTTTGGAGCTGTAAAAATATACATTAATACTAAGTATCAGAATTCCCTGGAAACCTATTAGACTAGCCTATCGGCAAGGTGAGGCATGCAATTCGTGGTGCCAGTTGCTAGAAATGCCCTAGATACCAATGTCAGCTAGCAGTGGCATTGTTAGGACTTCTGGCATAGAATTCCCAATTAAAAGAGTTCACCTGAGGGGAAATTGCTGCTTCCCCTGTTATCCATCTTTATGCAAAGGTTTCCCAGTTGACTTTGTAATGTGCCAATGATTAGACTGGTCAGAAGCAAGGTTTGCTCCTTCCAAATTCAAATGTCCTATTTCCCAGGCCAGAGAGTTATGATGTGTACATCATTAAGCAAGTTTCCTCCTGAGATCATTTGAGAAGTGCTCACTGTTATATGTCATTTCTTTCCAGTTACCCAATTCCTCAGAGAAAATTTTTCATATTTTTCATTAAAGTGGTGGACCATGATTCCATCCAACTCATCAGTCAAGGAGTATATCACCCATTGCCATTCCCTATATGGCTCTATGTGAGGCCTTCCTGATGGACCGACAGCTTGGTCCTGATGAAATAGCCTGGGATCAGCCTTAGGCTACACGATTACCTCAATGAATGACCTTGGGTAAAACATTTAACCTCTTAATTTCTCAGAGTAGTAGTGAGGTTAAAATGAGACACTAAGTATGAAAAATTAGATATGTGAGATATTTCTAGGATTCTCTTACCTTTGCAAAATCATGTTGAATAGGGGACTTGTTTGGTGGAAAGAGGGGAAAAAAGTGATCTTTCCCTCCAAAGAACTCATATTTTTGTGAATTTCTCTCCCCCTTTCACCACAAGTAACTCATCCCCTCTACCATAACATTATGAATGATTACTATGTAAATAAAAGAGCTGGGGAGAGAGGCTAAAACACCAAGGATCACCATTTAAGATGCCCTAAGTGCTGAGTTAAAATCCTGCTTCTGATGCACATTATCTGTGCCAGCCATTTAGCCTTTCAGTGATATAGGCAACTCTCTAAAGACTATATTTTATAATGAAGGAATTTTATGCTGAAACCTTCTCATACGAATGAAATCATATGCACTGACCCCCAAAAGCCCTAAATTAGTGTTATTGTACATATTCCCACTCCTAGATGCTATATAATATGGAGAATAGAAAGCTCAGGAAAGACTTTAAAAGTCAGAGTCTAGTTAAAGTACCCTTTACTATGAACAGCATGTAAATTCCTAAGAATGGTGATGTTAGGGATATTTATAACACCTTTGCTGGTCCAGTGTATTCTCTTCCAAATATGCAAGCATTGGAATAATTGGCCATAAAAGGTAATGTATGTGAAAGATGCTGACCAACTCTTCTCAGCCTTCAGCTTTGGGTGAGAGATGGAGTGGCTGACAAGAGGAAGGGCATGTATTGGATCAGAAGAGATTTAGGCTACACCTGCCCAAAAGAGATACATTTTCTGTCTTTTCCCTTGATAAACTATAAATTCCTTGGGGACAGGGTCTGTCTTGTTTTTGTCTTTGAATCTCTGGTGCCTAACACAATACCTAGCACATAGTAGTGAGTTTAATAAATGCTTGTGGATTGCTCTGTTGATTTGATGACAGCATGTTTATCAATAGGTTTTGAGAATTGTTCAATCCCAACTTGTGATCACGATAAATAGCATCATCTGTCTACGCCTTATTATGATTGATATTCACTCATCAAAGTTTTTTTTAAGCATCTGATATGAGCAAGGCACTGTATGAGGCAGTGTGAGACATAAGATCTCTAAAACATATATCTTGACCAACAGGAGCTCAGAATATTAAAAGAGGGACAAGGTAATATACAGATAATTCTCACATAAAGCAATAAAATAACTAAATGTCATAAGGTTGTCATACTCAACAAACTATAAGAATTTAAAAGCTGGAGAAATGTCTCAACAGCACACATTTATATAGATGTTAAAGCTTAAACATATTTTATACATATATTATTTCATTTGGTCTTCATAACAGCCCTGTGAAGTAGGTCTAACAGGTATTATTATCCCCATTTTACAGATGAAAAAGCTAAGACTCAAAGTGCTTAAATGGCTTGTCCACAGTCACATAGCTACCAGTAGAGGGGTGGGGGAAGAAAATGAACTTAGTTCCTTCTTTCTTCTCTACAAGTCCAGTAGTCTTTCCATTACACCATGCTGCTTCTCAGTGAAGGTTTCAAGGAAAATATGTCACTTGAAGGACAGCTAGGTGGCACCATGGATAGAGCACTGGGTTGGGAATCAGGAAGACTCATCTTCCTGAATTCAAATGTGGCCTTTGACATCTACTAGCTGTGTGACCCTGCGCAAGACACTTAACCTTGCTTGCCTCAGTTCCTCATTTGTAAAATGAGCTGCAGAAGGAAATGGCAAACTACTTCAGTATCTCTGTCAAGAAAACTCCAAATGGAGTCATGAAGAATCAGACATGACTGAAGCAACTGAACAATAACAAATGTCACTTATTTGGGGCCTTGAAGGATGAATAGACTGTTATAGATTGAAATGAGAGTTTGGGAGTAGGAAAGACATCTTACATGGGGGGAACAGCATGAGTAAAGACAAAAAGATGTAGTGGAAAGGCTCTAGGACAGCGGTTCTCAACCTGTGGGTTTATGTTCAATTTGTAACAATGAAAATATATCCTGCATATCAGATATTTACATTACAATTCATAACAGTGGCAAAATTACAGTTATGAAGTAGCAACGAAAATAATTTTATGGTTGGGAGTCACTACAACATGAGGAACTGTATTAAAGGGTCGCGGTATCAGGAAAGTTGAGAACCACTGAGCTAGGAGATCTGAGTTTCATTCTTGACTCTTCCACTAACTAGTCACGTGACACTGGACAATTCATGTAATCTCTCCAGTTATCAGATTCCTCACCTATAAAATGAGACGGGAAATTGAACTAAGAAACTCCAAGGTCTTTGAAGTTTGGACATGTGGTATCTGAACTGCAAACTGAGCATTGAACAATCATGGAGAATGGGAGAATTGCAACAGGAAGGGACTGAAGTTTGGCAAATGCGTTGATTTTTTAAAATAGGGAGAAAGAAGATTCACTAGACTAGAGGTAAGTGAGCTTGATGCTGATTCTTGGAAAAAATCCTAAAATAGATTATTAACCAGATGGTTTTGTGAGCACTTAGGAGGAAAAATGGAGTTCACTATAAGCCATGAGTTCTCAATGGGTTCGTTAAGAGGTCACATGAGACAAACCTCATTTCTTTTTGTCACAGGGTTACCAAACTAGTAGATAATAGAAATCCTTTTGACATATTACACTTGGATTATTGTTGTATTTATTGTGGTGGTGGTGGTGGTGGTGGTAGTTATTGTTGTTAGTCACTTTATCAATAAATATTTAAGTGTCTGCTATGTGACAAGCACTGTGCTAACCATTGGCAATACAAAAGAAGGCAAAAAGTCTCTACTCTCAAGGAGATCATGATCTCATGGGGGAGATAATGTGAAAGTAACTATATACAAACAAGCTATAGACAGGATAAATCAGATATAATCCACAGATGGAAAGCACTAGAATTAAAGGGGAAAAAGTCACTTGACAATGGGATCCTCCCAGACAAGGTAGAAAAGTATTGATTAAATATTACAGTGGGTTTGAAACTCGTAGAACAAATGGACCCAAAACCCATGGATGAATGCATTGAAATCAACTGGAGGGATGCATGAGGCTGTGGAAATCTATGGTTGGCCCTGTTCTATTCAACAATTTTACTGATGATTTGAATGAAGTCGCAGGATTATGGAAAAGCTCTCATGGATTCCCTGGTTCAATAATCTAGACTGTGTAAGTTTGTCCTATCTAACCAAGTTCTACATAGGCTCACAACAGTATTAAAAGTCTAGGTCCTGACCATGAACTCTTTGTTTCTGTCGCATTTATGAGGACTGAGGAGAAATGGTGGTGGTAGGATGGAAATTGGAGTTCCAGTTCCACCTAGCAGGACAGTGGCTGCTGAAAACTGGGGTAATAGACAATGGAAACTCATGGGACTCAACATATGGGTTATTCAAGAAAGGCCTAATCAAAGAGTCCTCCTCCTTCTGAGAGAAGGGGCTCCCAAGGGAGACCTACATATGCTATTTTCTATTTGTCTGACTAGACAGGACACTTCACCCTTCTAAGAGACTCCATTTCCTCATTTGCAAAATGAAGAATTTGGACTAAATGAGCTCTAGCACTTTTTTCTAATTCTAAACTCTCTAAATTCTTTCAAGTTCAGATCTTCCCTGGGGGTCGAGAATTGGCTTTCTGATCCTGCCTCCCCCAACGCACAGACATTCACTTGTTTTTTTTAAATTATACATTTGAGGTCATGCAAAATATATTTCCATATTAGCCATATTGCAAAACACACACAAATAAAATAAGATAATAAAATTAAAGGAAGTTTAAAAAATATGCTTCAATCTATATGCAGAGTTCATCAGTTGCCTCTATAGGAGGAGGACAGCATTTTTCATCACTGATCCTTTGGTTCATTCATTTTTTTGATCAGAGTAGCTAAGTCTTTCACAGCTGATAATCTTTACAATATTGCTGTTACAGTTTACTGTGCAATGATTCTGCGCACCTCACTTTACGTAAGTTCATATAAGTCTTCCTAGCTTTTTCTGAAACCATCCTGCTTGTTATTTCTTATGGCACAATAGTATTTCATCACAATCATGTACCACAACTTGTTTAGCCATTCCCCAATTGACTGTCTGTTAAGCCAAGTGCTGGCAGCTTTTCAGAAGAAGGATACTGTAAACAGCTTTTAAGGTTCTGATTACACAGTATAGTGAACATTCTATTTATTCCAAAACAAATCAAAGCAAAACATTCACAGTAAATGAAGGTACAGCATTCACAATGTTACAACTTATCACAGAAAATCAAAATATAGCATTGACAACAACTTATCACAGAAAATGGCCAGTAATTTCCACTACAGTTGTCATAAAGTTTTGAACAAAGATCATTTAGTAACTCAAGCATTCACAAACTCCTTAATTCAATCACAAAGTACAATAGTCAAAGGTTTCCACTCATGGGGCATACTAGGTTACAAATCAATTACTTATTCAGTCATCAATCACAAAGTATAATCATTTAGTCAATCATCCTTCATTATTCACTATTCAATCATTAGAAACTACACAGAGCCTCCATTCCTAGGTCACTAGGAAATTTACAATTTCTCAGTACACAGCATCCAAGTAAAGTCTTCTTTCAGCTTGACTTGGGGTTGTTTCTTGGATTCCCTGAATCCCCTTCCGTGGTCCCAGATCCTACCTGTATTCACCAAACTGTCATCTGGGCTCAAAGGCAGACAGATCTCAGGTCCTTGTCCAGCTCTCTGTGCAGTTCCTGCTCCACATTGGAGCTCACAGTGTCCAGTCCATCTCAAATCCTTCCCAGTCTCTGTTCCTGGGAAGACAAGGCTTAACAAAGCCACAAACAGGTACAGGTCAAGTACTAGCATCACAGCCAAGCTTCCTCCGTCTTCTGCAGCTCTGGTTGGCCCTCAGCTCTGGCTGGCCCTCAGAAATCCTTAGCAGCCTCAGTAACTCTGGCTGGGCCTCAGAAATCCTCAACAGCCTCAATAGCTCCAGCTGGCCCTCATCTCTAACTGGCTTGCAGAAATCCTCAGCAACTCTGGCTGGCCCTTGGACTCATCAGAAGTTTCAGTTGGTTCCCAAAATCAAAATCACTCCATCCAGGTTTTCAAAATAAAAATAATTCTCTCAAACCTGGGAGAGGCTTTCCTCTTCAGCCTCCACTGAGCCTGCTCCAAGAAAATCTCCACCTCCCTCTCTGGGGCTTTTTTTATATACACACAGCATTAGTTTCCTGTTTCGGTCAATCCCTTCCTGTTACATCAGCAATAGGAGACAGGAGTTCATATCTTCTGTTTCCCCAACAGAGCTTTGATCACTTACTAAGTGCTAAGTACCTTCTACCTATGCCAACACAATGGGATCTTCAAATTCAAATTACATTACTATTTCATGGTCATGCCCTAAATTTCCAATTTTTTATTGCAACAAAAGGAGCTTCCATAAATATTTTTGTAGAAATAGGTACTTTTCCATTTTATTTGATCTCTTTGTTATACAGACCTAGTGGTGGTATTTCTGAGTCAAAGGGTATAAAGAGTTTTATAGCCCTTTGGGCATAATTCTAAATTGTATTCCAGAATGATTGGACTAATTCACAACTCCATTAGTGTCCCCATTTTTTTGCATCCCCTCCAACATTTGTCATTTCTTTTTTCTATCATGTTAGCTAAGTTGATAGGGGTGAAGTGGTGTTTCAGAGTTGTTTTAATGTACATTTCTCTAATTAGTGATTAAGGACATTTTTTCAAGTGATTATTGATAGCTTTGTTTTTTTCTTCTGAAAATTGCCTGTTCATATCCTTTGCTCATTTATCAACTGGAGAATGACTTTTTTTAAAAAAAAATAAATTTGGCTCAATTTCCTATATATTTGAAAAATGAGACTTTTATCAGAGAAACTTATTATAAAAATGTTCCCCACTTTCCAATTTTTCATCTAATTCTGGCTGCATTAGTTTTGTTTGTGTAAAGGTTGTTTAATTTCATGCAATCAAAATGATGTATTTTGCTTCCCACAATCTCCTCTATCTCCTGTTTGGTCATAAACTCTTCCCTTATCCAGAGATCTGATACCTACACTTTTCCATGCTCCCCTATTTTACTTATGATATCACCCTTCATGTCTAAACCATTTATCCATTTTGACCTTATCTTGCTATATGTTGTGAGGTGTTCTTCTATACTCAATTTCTGCCAAACTATTCTACAATTTTCTCAACAGTTTTTGTCAAATAATGAATTCTTGTCCCAAAAGCTTGGATCTTTGGGTTTATCAAACACTAGATTACTATGATCATTTACTGCTGTGTGTTATGTGCCTAATCTATTCCACTGATCCATCATTCTATTTCTTAGCCAAGATCAGATTGTTTTGATGATTACTGCTTTGTAATATTGTTTGAAATCTGGGACTGCTAGGCCACCTTCCTTAACATTGTTTTTTACTGATTCATTTTAAATTCCTGACCTTTTGCTCTTTCAGATATATTTTGTTACCATTTTTCTACCTCTATAAAATAATTCTTTTGTTTAAATTATATGGTACCGAATAAATAAATTAACTTAGGTAGAATTGTCATTTTTATTACATTGGATAGGCCTACCCATGAGCAATTAATATTTTTCCAATTGTTTAGATTTACTTTGTGTGTCACATAAACTTCTAACATACTCTTTCCCATTGTATATTATCTATCTATGTATCTCTGTATATAGTATTTATTGCCTTTCTATTTAGGTTCCTTTTTATATTATTTTTTTTCTCTCTCACATTAGAATATAAAGTCATTGTGAATAAGGATCTCTTCATTCTTTGTATTTATATGCCTGGCACCTGGCACACAGTAGGCAATCTATAAATTTTTGTTGATTGCATTGGTTGGGAAAGCTCCTCATCTTAAGGAAATTCTTTTGCCACCATAGTGGCACAGTCAGTCAACAAGCATACATTCAATGCTTACTATGTGCAGGAATATACTACAGGATATCCCTAAAGTCTGGACACATAGAAAATCTCATTAGCTATGGATATTTTCAAGAAATGAAATGAATGAAATTTTCTTTTTTTTTAAAATTGATTTGTTTATTTACTTTTAGTTTACGAGATTCAGTTCCATAATCCCTTGAGTTTCACATTTTCTCCCCTCCCTTTCCCCCCTACCATGGCGGCGTGCAGTCAAGTATAGGATCTGCAAATCCATTGGACATTAGTCTGGTTGTATAGAAGGGTTGTAACCAATGGAGTGAACTATGGGAAAAAAGAAAGAAAACCAAACATGAAAAATAATGATAGCATGTAGATTGCTTCAGTCTCTATTTAAACTTTGTTCTTTCTAGATCTTTCTCTGAATGTAGATATCTCCTTTCATCCTGAGACTTGTAGAGTTATCTTATAACTATGCATTGCGGAGAAGAGTCCAGTTTATCAAAGTTGGTCATCACACATATGATGTGTCTGTGATTGTGTACAAATTTCTCCTAGTCCTCTTCTCACTTAGCATCAGTTTATATAAGCCTCTCCAGGTGAATATGAAGACTGTCTCCTCCCCATTTCTTATAGCATAATAGTATTCCATTACATTCATATACCACAACTTGTTTAGCCATTTTTCCAATTGATGGGCGTCCCCTTAATTTTCAGTTTTTTGCCACCACAAATAGAGCTGCAATAAATATTTTTGTACATATGGGTCTTCCTCCCACTTCTATGATCTCTTTGGGATACAACCCCAGAAGTGGTATTGCTGGGTCAAAGGGTATGCAATTATTTATAGCCCTTTGGGCATAGTTCCAGATTGCTCTCCAGAATGGTTGTATCAGTTCACAGCTCCACCAACAATGCATTAGTGTTCCAATTTTTCCACATCTTCTCCAGCATTTGTCATTTTCCTGTTTTGTCATCTTAGACAATCTGGCTAGAGAGATGTGCTATGAGAGATTGCTCAAAGTTGTTTTGATTTGCATTTCTTGAATCAATAATGATTTTGAGCATTTTTTCATATGCTTATAGATATCTTTAATTTCTACCTCTGAAAATTGCCTGTTTATATCCTTTGACCATTTATCAATTGGGGAATGACTTGTATTCTTATAGATTTTACTTAATTACCTATATATTTTAGAAATGAGGCCTTTATCAGAGACACTGATTGGAAAAATTCTTTCCCAATTTCCCACTTCCCTCTTAATCTTGGTTACATTGGCTTTGTTTGTACAGAAACTTTTCAATTTAGTGTAATCGAGATTATCCATATTGCATCTTCTAATGCTCTCCAACTCTTCTTTGGTCATAAAGTCTTCCCTACTCCATAAATCTGACAGGTAAATTATTCCTTGCTTTCCCAGATTACTTACAGTATCAACCTTTATACCTGAATCGTGCACTCATTTAGACTTGACTTTGGTCAAGTGGATCAGTGGAATAGATTGGGTACAAAAGACCACTACTCTCTTCCTTAGTCAGTACCAAGCAGTTTTGATGACTGCTGCTTTATAATACAGATTAAAATCTGGTACAGCTAGGCCACCTTCCCTAGCATTTCTTTTCATTAATTGCCTTGATATTCTGGACTTTTTGTTCGTCCAAATGAATTTTGTCACTATTTTTTTCTTGTTCTATAAGATAATTTTTTGGTAGATTGATTGGTATGGCACTAAATATGGAATTTAGGTAATATCATCATTTTTATTATATTAGCTTGACTCAGCCATGAACTATTGATGTTTTTCCAATTAGTTAGATCTGATTTTATTTGTGTGAAAAGTGTTTTGTAGTTGTGTTCATAAAGGTACTGGGTTTGTTTTGGCAGGTAGATTTCCAAATATTTTATAATGTCTACAATAACTGTAAATGGGGTTTCTTTTACTATCTCTTGCTGTTGGACTTCATTGGAAATATATAGGAATGCTGAGGATTTATGAGGGTTTATTTTATATCCTGCAACTTTGCTAAATTTATTTATTGTCTCAAGGAGTTTTTATTTGATTCTCTAGGATTCTCCAAGTATATCATCATATTATCTGCAAAGAGGGATAGCTTAGTTTCTTCTTTGCCTAATTTGATTCCTTTGATTTCTTTTTCTTCTCTAATTGCTACTGCTAATATTTCTAGTATCAGATTGAATAAGAGGAGTGATAGTGGACATCCTTGTTTCATGCCTGGTCTTATTGGAAATGCTTCTAGTTTATCCCCATTACATATACTACTTGCTGATGGCTTTAAGTAGATGCTACCTATTATTCTAAGGAAAACTCCATTTATTCCTATACTTTCTAGTGTTTTTAATAGGAATGGATGTTGTATTTTGTCAAAAGCTTTTTCTGCATCTACTGAGATAATCATATGGTTTCTGCTAGTTTTATTGTTGATATGATCAATGATACTGATAGTTTTCCTAATATTGAACTATCCTTGCATTCCTAGAATAAATCCAACCTGATCAAAATGTATTATTCTTGTGATAAATTGCTGAAGATTTTTTGTTAATATTTTGTTTAAAATTTTTGCATCTATATTCATGAAGGAGATTGGTCTATAATTTTCTTTCTCCGTTTTGTCTCTCCCTGCCTTAGGTATCAGTACCATATTGTGTCATAAAAAGAATTCGGTAGAACTCCATCTTTACCAATTTGCCCAAATAGTTTGTAGAGTATTGGGATCAATTGGTCTTTAAATGTTTCATAGAATTCACTAGTAAATCCGTCTGGCCCTGGGGATTTTTCCCTAGGGAGTTCTCTAAAAGCTTGTTCAATTTCTTTTTTGTGATGGGGTTATTTAAGTAATTTACTTCCTTTTCAGTTAGTCTGGGCAACTTATATTTTTGTAAATTGATTGAAATTTTCAACAACATTTTATTTTATTAGCATAAATTTTAGCCGTGACAATTTCATATGGAATAAAAATTTTCATTAGCTATTGGGGACTATTTTCCATATTAATTAGATTAATTTAATCTAATTAATTAATGAGATTTCCTTTGTATCTCCTATGCTTTCCTATGAAATCTAATTTATGTTAATTAAATAAAATGTTCAAAATTTCATTCATTTCATTTCTTGAAAATATGCATAGTTAATGAGCTTTCTTACGTGTCCAGATTTCAGAGACAACTTGTAAATACTGGGAATACAAATAAAAGCAGAAGGAAAGGAAGTCCTTTCCCTCAAGGAGCTTACCTTCTAATGTGAAAGGCAACACAGAAAAGTAATTTGCAACATTGGGACAAAGGTATTACATAGGAGCTATCCCTTTCAAGGGAAGAAAGACAATAGGGTCTTCAGAAAAGTCCTGTAACTACCTTTAATTCTTCCCCCTACTGCTACAGCTCTATCTGCCCCTGGTTCAAGTCAGATATGTCACTTTGAATCATTATTGTGACTGGAGTACATCTTTTGTAAACTCTCACTAAGTAATGTATTAATGGCACTTCCTCATTTCTGCTTTTCATAATCCATCTTTTCCTTTAAGGTTCTTCATCTTGCTGACTCTCCCTCTCATTGAGCCTTCTTTTTTCCCCTTCCATGTTAAAGCATTTTATAAGAGATTTCTGTCTGTATTGCTCTTCTTATGCCTGGATCATAGTCTACCTTGTATCAAACATATTTGTGTATATACTCCTGTCTTCTCCTACTCTTCACCTTAGTAGAATGTAAGCAGTTTGAAGGGAGGGATGCTTTGTCTTTGTATCTCTCAGTAGAGACCTCTGGCTTAGCTTAATGCCAGATATTTATTATACATTAATAAATATTTTTTGAATTGGCTAGCTCTGATAATCTCTGAGCCAGGCACCATTTCTCACAGGCGTTCTTTGAATTAAATTGCTCTGGCTTCTAGGAGAGCCATAAAACTCTAGAAGATTTACCTCTCTTTCTTCAAACACATATGAAGATGGCATACAGTGGTCTGCCTGTCACATTTGGTAAATACACCTTATAGTTCTTAAGTAATGGGATGGCTCAATGTAAACCACTGTCTAGACAGCAGACTCAAGGAGATCGATACCTGAAATGAGGTTCTGCATGCTCTGATGACTTGTAATTTTAATAGTCAACAGCCTGCTGCTCCAAAGTGTGGAAATGTGTACCTTGGAGAAGACAGAATGTATTCAGTGGGAATGTGTTGCTGCTTATGTAAAAAGAACATAAACAGCAGAGAAAAGATTATATGTGATCTAGAAAGGTCTACAGCATTTTATTCAGGGGCTCCCAGAGACAACGAAGCTACAAGGAAGTTGTCTAGGATGTCGCTTAAATAGGACTGACCTTATACATAGGCAGAGTTTGTGTTATGATTTTCAAAGGTACCTGAAGAGTGGCCTAAAAAACTCTTTCCTCATCCCTATTATGAGAGGTCTGAAATCACCCAGAAAGCTTCATCTGTTCAGCTTAGGGCTTCATTTTGATAGTCTTATGATTCAAATATAAATCAAAGGGAAGTGGACATGCTGAGTGATTTGTTTACTTGTAATTTATCAATAACAAAGCTAAGAATATAGTGAAGATGCCCGTGATATAGCCACTCTAGGTCCCAGGTTTTTGTCCTTATCCTAGGCTCATAGCCCACAATCATTTGGTCAGTAAGTATTTATTAAATATATACTATGTGTCTTGCACTTTGCTAAGCACTGGGGATACAGAGAAAAACAAGACAGTCCCTGCCCTGGCTGAGGTCATGATCTAATGAGGGAAATGATATGTAAAAAGCTATGTACAAACATACCATACACAGCATAAATGGGAAATAATCACAGAGGGAAATCATTAGAATTAAGAGGGATCAGATAGGCTTCCTAAAAGGTGAGATTTTAGATGAGATTTAAAGGAAGCCAGAGGGCAGAGGTGAGCAGGGAGGACATTTCAGGCATGGGGGAATAACACTGAGGAATAGCAAGGATGCCAGTCTCAAAGGATGCACGAGTAAGTATGAGGCAGGGGCAGAAGGTATAAGAAGGCTGGAAAGATGGAAGTAAATTGCCCAATGGAGGGTTTTATATTTGATCTTCACCAGCTTTGCACAAGACTGCAAACTGGACCTAAATATTTCAAACCTAATACATTCCTTTATATTCAAGGGCAAACTCAAGCACACTTGGCTAATACAATAATCACAAGGTGATCCATTAAGAATGCACACTTAGAATATTAATGATTTCCTATGATTATACTTGCTAAATTTACTAATACTTCTGAATGTTTCAGCTGTGCATCTCCCTGTGTATCTCACAGATACATGTGGTGGTGGTAGTGAATATGAACAACTTTTGTGACCTAGAACATCCAGAAATCCTAATAGTTTAAAACCTATTAGCCACTTACAACTTAGTATAAATCAATTTCATGAGTTTATAGTGGGGAAAATTTCATTGTTTCATTGTTGCAATAAAGTAATTTCTTTCAGTACTGTGTATCTCTATGTGTTGGGGAATATGATGAGAAGAAGGGAAGAGCAAAGGGTCAGTCAAAAAAACATTCATTAGATACCTACTGTGTGTCAGACATTGGTTTGGACATACAAAGAAAGCTAAAAGATGGCCCCTATTCTCGAGAAGCTCACCATTTAATGGTGCAGATAGCGAGCAAATAACTATGTAGAAACAAGATAACAGGAGGCAGCTACTCATATTAAGAGGGATGAATACAATCATCAGAAGAAGGAAAGAGAATTAAGAGGTATTGGGAAAGGCTTGCTGTAGATGATGGGATTTTAGCTCTGACTTGAAAGAAGCCGGGAGGTACAGATGAGAAGAGAGAGCATTTCAGGTATAGAAGACAGGCAAATGTCTAATTAGGAGATGGAATATATGAAGTCTGAGGAACATGAGGAGACCAGTGTTGGTCATTGAATAGCAGAGTACATGGGTGATGGCGGAAGGTGGAAGAAAACTGCAAAGGTGGGGTGGAAAAAAGCAGATTATGAAGGACTTTGATGCCAAGCAGAGTATATTATGCTGTATTCTGTAGATGATAGGAAGCTATAAAAGTTTATTGAGTGGGAGTGACATGGTCAGTCTAGGCATGAGGAGATAAAGGCCTACAACAGGGTGGTGGCAATATCAGAAGAGAGAAGGAGACATACATGACAGATGCTTTGAAGATAAAATTGGTGAGTCTCAGCAACAGATAAGACATTGGGAAGTAAGAGAGAGTGAGAATGATACCTAGTGTGGGAGCCTAGGTGATTCTGATGACCTTGACGATACAAGAGAAGTTAGGAAGAAGGGAAGGTTTAGTAGGGGGAAAGATAATAAGCCTAGTTTGGGATATGTTGAGTTTAAGAGGTCTGTGGCTCATGCAGCTTGGGATGTCCAGTAGGCAAATGGGGATAGAAAGGGGAAAGAGGAAAAGTCAAGAGGCTAGTCGTACCCAAGTTGCATTTTGCTTACTTTATGCTTTTTGCTAAGGGCCAGATTCAGTTGGTAGGGGCCTAACAACAGTGAAAGTCTAGTGCATTTGTAAATAATTGTCCCTAAGAAATGAAAAGATATAACCTAGGAGAATCAACACTGAATTAGGAATCAAGACACCTGAGTTTGATCCTCGGCTCTTAAACTAACTAACCGCATGATCTGGGCTAAACCACATCTTTTCAGACCTTGATTTTCTCATCAGTGAAATAGAGGTGGCCTAGAAAATCTTTAAGGTCCCTTTCCAAACTAACATTTTATGAACCTAAGTATGTCTTATCATCCAAACCATATATATAAGATCCATAAATACTGAATGTTGAATAATGGAATCAAGACAGCTATGTTTCCCCTTTGAAATCTTATAGATACCTGCTTTCATTCACTGGGCCTCAACTATTGCTTCCAAATTCTTTCTCTCTCTTTATCATTCATAGCTCTCTTATCTGCTTTGTGCTCAAGCCAGTCAGTCATCATTCAGTAAAAATCTGTAATAAATGTGGACATGTGGGACACTGTTCTTCATAGATTTGCCTCAGGACAGAGTGCTGAGGGGCTGAGTGATAGCTTCATATCAGTGTTAATACAACCAGCTTCATCCTCAGACTTACTAGGTAGACACATCTCACTGGGTGGAGGGACCCCTACAGCTGTCCAGCTGCCCATCAAGATTCCCAGAAGCCTGGTTCTCACGGTCTGTTAGTTGCAAAATTTTTCACTTTGTCATCACTGATTGAATTCTAGTAATTAGATTCTAGCAGCTGTTCCATCTACTAATGAATCTGGACCGAAACCTCCTTCATTGAATCCATTATCTGAAAGAGGAGGGAATTTTCCAGAACATCATAGTCACAGTTTAGCCCCTAAAGAGAGCAAGCATGGTGTAACAGAAAGGGTACTGGACTCAGAATCAGGATTCAAATCCTGCCTTAGAAGCTGTGTGAAGTTATTTTACCTTTATTCCCTCAGTTTCCTCATCTGTAAAATGGCCATTACAGTAGCACATATCCCACAGCGTTGTTATGAAGCTCAAATGAGGTGTTATGTGTAAAGCACTTTGAAAACTTTACAGTGCCATGCAACTGTTGTCATTATTATTATGTCATTGTTATTATAGTAACACTAAGAATAGTAATAGTTAGCATTTAGACAGTGCTTTAAGAGATTTGCAAAGCACTACACAAATACAATCTCAAATCCTCACAATTATTATTGTGCTATTATTATCATCCCCATTTTACAGATGACTGAGGTAAGCTGTGATTAACTGACTTGCCCAGGATCACACGGCTAGTCAATGTCTGAGACCAGATCTGAACTGTTGTCTTCCTGAGTCTAGGGCAAGCACTGTCTCCACTTCTCCATTTAGCTGCCCAGTTGTGTTTCAGGTTTTTACAGAGCTATACCCAGTTGTTTGCACTTCCAAACCAATATTAACAAATGATGAAATGAAATCAGCTGAGAAGAAAGGGCAATTCAGGGTGGGGAGGAAGGGAAGAGTTCGTCTAAGCCTGACATCTGGAAACTTTCTATTTTAAGTACTCATTTTTATTTACTCCAGCAGGTTCTAAGCTCTATTTAGTTTCTTCTGTTGATGGACAAGGCTATTAGTACATTCTAAATTCAATAACCCGAGACAAAGTCCCCATCATCTAGCCCTACTAGGAACTCTCTTTAGCCCTCTATGTATCTCCATTTAATCTTTCTTGATCTTCTTTGACCTAAACAATTCATTTTGCACAATGCAAGCTATGCCCTCCAAGTTCTCATTTGGGTGGTTGTGCTATTGGAGAATTCAAAATTACATCTCCCCTTGAAAGCTCTAAGGATATTTCACAGTTATGTTCACAATATTCTGGGCTTTAAATCACACTCTGGAGAATCAAGGTCATGAAGTTATACATTCCTTGCAAGAAAGAGGTTTTTTAATTTTTTTTCAAAATCATAAATCATTTGAGGTAGGGATTGGTTAATTGCTGTCTTTCATGCTTGAAGAGGACCAAAATGACATCACTATGTTGGAGTCAAGGTACAGTGTGTCCAACAGTGGTCAACCAGACCAATGTGAGCTCAGAAGGCTCTAACACAGGTTGGACACAAATAGTCCATATGAACATTTGGAGTGGAGATGTCTCTAAATTTACATATCTCATGTTTCCTTTGAACTACTGAAATTCTGCTTTGCTCATAGAACACAGCAGCTTCTTTGATATGGATAGTCCTGTGCTAGTGTCTCCCATATCACACAATCAATTTCAAAGTTCTTCAGAGAGACATCAAGAGTGTCCTTGTATTGTTTCTTCTGACATCCATGTGAGAGTTTGCCTTATGTGAGTTTCCATAAAATAGTCTTTTTGGCATTTGAACAACTGGGCCAGGCCATCAGAGCTGCATTCTTTGTAGTAGCATTCAAATGCTTGACAGCTCAGCTCAAGAAAGAGCCTCAGTACCTTATCTTGCCAGGAGATCTTCAGGATCTTCTTAACACAATTCAAATAGACACAATTCAGTTTCCTGGTGTGGCACTGGTATACTGTCCAGGTTTCCCAGGCATACAGCAATGAAGTCAGCACAATGGCTCTGTAGACCTTCAGTCTGGCAGGCAGACTAATAGCCCTTTTCTCTCACACTTTCCTTTGGAGCTCCCAAACACTGAGCTAGCTTTGTGGATGCAGATGTCAACCTCAGTATCTATGTGTTTATTCCCAGAAAGTATATTGTCAAGGTAAATGAACTTATACACAACATTCAAAAATTCTTCATTTGGTCTAACCAATAGTTCCGCATATGAATGGTGTGGTGCTGACTGGTCAAGAAACTCTGTTCCTTTGATGTTAATTGTCAGGCTGAAATTAGCACAAGCAGTGGAAGATCTATCCATATTCGATTGTATCTCAGCCTCAGAGTTTGCACTAAGTACACACTCATTTGTGAACAAAAAGTCACATACCAACTCTCTCTCTGCTTTAGTCTTGACTTTCAGCCTTTTCGAGTTACATAATTTACCATCAGTGTGGTACCTGACCTTCTGCTGTTTTCATCCTCATTGAAGGCCAAAAACCATGGTGGAGATTAGGGAGAAAATAGCCCCCAGGGTTCCGCAAATGAGTGGCTGGAGTATTTTGTAGATTGGACTCAGGGCCTAATGAAAATGGCATGAGTCTCAGTACAACTGAACTGCAAGCAGGTATGCTATGTATATTTGCAGACTTAAAGACTTCTGAATGCGCACATGGTTAGGTTCTAAAACTGCTTCTTGCCTTCATTTGGATATGCACTTCAATAAGCTTTATTAAGTACCTTCTATTTGTAAGGCATTGTGCTAGGTGCTGATGATAGGAAGGGATAATTTTTTTAAAAGTACCTACCTTCAAAGAGCTTAAATTTTACTTGGGAGCTAAATCATGGAAACATGAAACTTACCATGGTGTAGCAGAAGCAACATTGGCTGGGGATTCTGGAGATCTGAGTTCAAATCCCACTTCTGATGCCTCCTACTTTTGTGATCTTGGACAAATCCTTTAACTTCCCCTAGACCTCAGTTCTTTTATCTGTAAAATGAAGACATTGAATGAGATAGCCTATGAGGTTTCTTCTGGCTCCAGATCTATGATATGATCATTTGAGGACAGCTAGGAAGATGAAGGAATGCTTCCCATGGCACATGAAGGGAACCTTGAAGAAAGTTAAGGATTCTAAGAAGGCAGAGAAAAGGAAGAAATGCAAGTAAGAAATATGGGCCTGCCTTTGCATAAGCACAGAAAGGCAGGAGTAGCTGACAAAGAGAGTTCCCTTTTCCATGGCCCCATTGTTAAAGTTAACATAGAATATTTGTCAACTAGGGACTGACAGCTTCTGAATAACCAGAGTCAAGACCAGATCTGAGACCAAATGAAAAAAGAGTTGAGCAGGTGATTGATATCCATATGGTTTTGGAGTTACTTTTGATATCACCTTTTCTATCATCTGAGAACAGGAAATGCAAGATCACCCAGGAATTTAGTGATAGAAAAATCAGACTCTTGAACAAAAAGTATGAACAGTTATATGCAAAAGTAATTTTAAAATTTGCAGTTTGGGGGGTAGAGTTAAGATGGCGGCATAGAAACAGGAAAATTCCACGAGCTCCCCCAATAAACACCTCAAATACCTATAAAATATGACCCTAAACAAATTTTAGAGCTCCAGAACCCACAAAAGGACAGAGAAACAAAGCTCCTGCTGAAGGCAGCCCAGCAGATGGACGGGAAGGGCTCACTGCAGCACGCTGGGAGCCAAGCCCAGCCTGGCCTGAAATCCTGGCTTTAGCCCCAGGGTGGCCAGGACAAGCCATGGCTAGAGTGTTCTGGAGAATGGATCACCAGCAGCCATGGCAGTTTACAGAATTATAAACCCATGAGAGCCAAGGACAAAGTGAAAAGTCAGTGAAAATCTGCTAAATTTGGGATGGAGGAGTGAGTCTGGCTGTCTACTCCCAGAGCAAGAAAGCAGCAGAAGCAGCCCCTGCAGCCACCTCCACGGGGCTGCTTCAGAGCTCCCAGCCTACAGATTGAAGGGGGTCCAAGCAACCATTCAGAGGCTAAGTGCTCTCGCCTTAACCTGCCTGGATCAGGATTGTGGTCTTGGGTGGTGGTCCTGAGGTGTGTGACCAGTGAGCCAAAGCTGGTGGTACAGAGATGGCGACCTCCTAAGAGCTCCAGCAGCTGCAAAAACCCCAGCAATTTGGGATAACGCTCACTCCCTCTGAAAACAGAGTTCTATGGTGACCAAAAGTCAAGTAATTGATTGGAAACATGAGCAGGCAAAGGAAGCCAAGCAAGAATAGCAATCCAACTTTAGATTCCTTTTTTTGGGGCCCAAAAGGATCAAAGCATGGAATGGGAAGAAGATAACACAGTAAGAACTCCCACACCAAAAGCTTCCAAGAAAAATGTAAACTGGTTACAGGCCATAGAGGAGCTTAAGAAAGATTTTGAAAACCAAATAAGAGAAGTGGAGGAAAAATTGGGAAGAAAAATGAGAATGATGCAAGAAAATCGTGAAAAGAGGGTCAACAACCTGACTGAAGAAAATAACACATTAAAAAATAGATTAACTCAAATGGCAAAAGAGGCCCAAAAAGTCAATGAGGAGAAGAATGCCTTACAAAGCCAAATTTGCCAGATGGAAAAAGAATTTCAAAAGCTCACTGAAGAGAATAATTCCTTCAAAATTAGAGTGGAGCAAATGGAAGCAAATGACTTTATGAGATGTCAAGATACTATTAAACAGATCCGAACA
>CM053581.1:533372842-533398629 GCA_028627135.1 Pseudochirops cupreus
TACACATATGTCTATATAGGAGGGTACATATGCATATGAATACATATGTGAGTGTGTGTGTATATATGTTTACATAGAGGGCACAGGATCAATTGAATAGGAAAGGATGATATTTTAAAAGGTAAAATTGAGAGGTGGGAGAGGAATAGAATGAGAGGAGACAGGGAGAGACAGAATGGGGTTAATCATCTCATATAGAAGAGGCAAGGGATAACTGTTACAATGGGGGGGGGGACAAGAACAGGGAGGCAAAAGGGAAAGGGTCAACCTTACTCTCATTGAATTTGGCTTAGGGAAGGAATGACATACACTCTAAATTGGGTATCTTGCCCTACAGGAGAGTAGGGGGAATGATGGAGGGGAGGGCAGCTTGGGGGGGAGGGTTCTTAGAAGCATACACTTCTGTAAAGGGACTAGGACAAAGTAGAGAATAGAACAAGTGGTGGGCAGGATAGGAAGAGGGGGGAATATAGTCAGTCTTTCACAATATGTCCATTGTGGATATGTTCTGCGCAACTACACATGTGTTGCCTGTATTTAATTTCTTGTCTTTCCAGTGGGGATGGGTAATGAGGGAGGAAGGGAAAGAATCTAGAATTTAAAGTTCTAAAATCAAAAGTTATATATATATATATATATATATATATATATATATATGTGTGTGTGTGTGTGTGTGTGTGTGTGTGTGTGTGTGTGTATGTGTATACATATATATATATATAATAATAATTATTATTATTTACATGCAACTGGGAAATAAGATATATAGGCACTGGGGTAGGGAGAGCTATCTTGCACTACCGGAAAGTCAGAGGGGTGTTAGGACAGGATGCAGGAGAGAGCAAATTGGGGGAGGGGATGTACAGTGGGATTGCTGTTTTGGGGGGGGTAAGAGAAAGATGGGGAAAAAATTTGTAACTCAAAATCTCATGGAAATGAATGATGTAAAATAAAAATAAACAAAAGTTAATTTTAAAAAATTCTGGAATGCAAACAGGGTAAAGAATTAGGTGCTAAATAAAATTCCAAACTAAATTTTTCAAAATTAAAAAAAAAAGGAGTTTGAGCAATTTAAATTGACTTTCAAAATTGCAAAGTTCATGTGGGTTTAGAATTAGGGGATGGGGAACCTGCAGCCCTGAGGCCACATGTGGCCTCTAAGTCCTCAAGTGGTACCCTTTGACTGAATCCAAAATTCACAGAACAAATCCCCCTAATAAAAGGTTTTGTCCCTTAAGACTTGGACTCAGTCAAAAGGCCACAGCCAAGGACCTAAAAGGCCACATGTGACCTCGAAGCTACACATTCACCATTCCTGGTTTGGATTGTTATAACCAGAGTTTTTATTAGTAATAAAAATTTATTAGTATTAACAACATAAATTGAGATTCAATGTGTCATTATGGAGAGAGAACTGGCCTCAGAAAGACATGACTTTGAGATCTCCCTGGCGTGACATTGGTCAGTTCACTTTTTTTGTGGTTCAGTTGTTTCAGTGGTATCTGGCTCTTTGTGAACCCATTCAGGGTTTTCTTGGCATAGATACTGAGGTGGTTTGCCATTTCCTTCTCCAGCTCATTTTACAAATGAGGAAACTGAGGCAAACAGGGTTAAATTGTGTTCACTAAGTGACTTACTCAGCGTCACACAGGTAATAAATTTCTAAGGCTGGATTTGAATTCAGATCTTCCTGACTCCACTGCATTGGCTAGCTGTCCAAGTCACTTAAGTGCTCCTAACTGCTCAGTAACTCTCTATGACCATGAGTTGCAAAACAGGTGCTCATCTGTCCTGACTGAAAGTATATTATCATCAGTAGTTCCCCATACCAATGAAATCACAACTCAAGTCAGTCCTCTTCTCCCCACCCCCAAATAAATACTGTGTTTTGAGAAGGGCAGTTTCATGTGTCTATAGTGGGTTGGACATGTAATCAGGAAGGCTCGTGTTCAAATTCTTTCTTTTACTTTATCTTACCCCTTACATCCCTTAACCCCTCTCTTGCCCAGTCTACTCTCTGTAGCTCTAAGTTACAGATGAATGGCCAACATGCATTGGTGGAGGGAGCATCAAAAGAGGAGTGCCTTCCATGGCTGAAATCACAGGTCTCGGGCCAAAAATAATAATAGTAATAATAATATTTTAATGAGCATAGATTTCCTTTTAAAATGAAGTGCCTCAAAGAATAGGCAAATGGTTGTGAAAAAAGTAGATACAGTCAATAAATTGACACCCTGAATGCTAACCATCAGAGCAGAATGTCAGCTTCATTTAATTAGTTCTATTGTTCTGAGCATGATAACTGATTCAAGAGCTGATAGTTGCAGCACTCCATAACAAGCTGAGGAAATGGCAGCTATTGTTACCCGGTCTACTTTTCCAGGATAATGTAATTGCCTTTTAGTGTGTCTATCTTGTGTGTCCAGACACATCTAATTAGCAAGAAAAGCTTTCTAAATTCATTTCATTAAAAAAGAATACTAAAAATGATGGTTGGGAATTTAAAAATATGTAAGTAATGTGTATGTACAAATGGATTCTATATGTGATAGATATTATGTTAAGAATTACCGGACTATAATGGAGCTGATAGGAAATGGCATAAAACCAGAGGCAGCTATTTCTTCCCTCCTCTTGGTTATAGTCACCTGATTGAAGGACCAGTTGATTTTCCCCATGACAACATCCAGGAGAGCAGAGAGCTGGAGTAAGTGTGAGGAAAAAATGAAAAAAGTGGAAGGAAAAAGCAGACCTAAGAGTGAGTATGTGATCTTAGAAGAGGAAAGGGGAATGTTAGCAATGAGGAAGAAAGTGGATAGGAAAAATATATGAAGTCAAATCAGCCATCATAATATAGCTTAGACTACATTAAAATATAACCAGAAACAATAGGCTGAAACTCAGAAAAGATAGACAAGCTGAAAAAAAAATTTATTTTGGAAGCCTTTACTTCTCAATTCTAGATAAACTAAGAATTATTCATGGAGAAAGCCTCCATGCAGATTATGATGCCATAGAATCTTGTAGTATGTTTCCTTCTGATAGTATATGAACTGGGATAATTGTTTCTACAGCTATGATCTCTCTGATGTACCACAGTTGAAGGAAAAAAGTTATAAAATGGCAAATGAGAAGAGTATAAAAACATTTGTGAGCTATTCAAATCATTAAATATGCAAGAAAATCCACAGAAAACAGGAGAGATGATTACATTTGATCCAGAGAAATTAAAAACAATGAAAACATCATTTGAATGAAGTAAAGTAAGTAGAGAAGACACTAGGGCAAAGAGGAAAGAATCAATGGTTTGAATTTAAAAATAAAATCGAGTCGAGAATTGTAAATTCTGATCATGTCTGATAACTTTAGATGAAAAGACAAAAGGATGTAGTATCTATAGAAATGAAAATCTAATTGATTCTCTTTATTCTTGAGTATTTCTATCCTGTACTTACAAAAAAGAAAGAAAAGAACTTACTGTGATTGTTTTTTCCTATAGGTTCTGTGGCTTTATGATACAGAGCAGATGAAGGTTGATAAATCCAGCCTTTCCCATCTGGTTATTTAAAGTGCATGTAGCAGACAAAACAATATGTTCATTCCCAGGTTTAGGCATGAGGATTTTTGTGGTGATCCACATGTAAGTATTTTCATTTCCCAGGAAATGTCAGAGAGAGCTGCAATGTTGAGAATCATTTCAGGTGTTTACAGAGAAGGGCAAAAATCAGCACATAAGCTGGTGCCAAGTTGAAGCCCCTAAAATACTCAACCCATAAATCTGCCCTTTCTGGAGCAGCCCTCAGTTTACCTTGCCTGAGACCAACTTGCCAATTTGTTTCATTTTCATGGCATTCAATCATAAAATCAGGAATTCAGACCCCACCATGACAGGTGTGCAGTATACTCCTGATGCTCTCGTTTGGTCTTGGTTGTTATTATTAAGACCTGATTGGAAGTAAACCAATGCTCAAGCAAAACTATACATGGATCATGGGATGGCTTTTAACTCTAGCATATAGTTCACAATTAACACTTTGAAGCATGGTATGTGGTCAAAGGTTAACCATTTTGTCACCAAAATAAAAGAGATAACTTTCATACCTTTAAAGGTAATGTCTGTAGTATTTTACAAATCTAAACTGGGATATTGGCTTTATGAGCAGCTAGATGGTACAGTGGATAGTGTGTCAGGCCTGGAGTCAAGAAGACTCATCTTGCTGAGTTCAAATCTGGTCTCAGAATGTGTGACCCTGGGCAAGTCACTTTACCCTGTCTCAGTGTCTTCATCTGTCAAATGAGACAGAGAAGGAAATGGCAAATCACTCCAGTGTGTCTGCCAAGAAAACCCCAAATGGAGTCATGAAGAGTTGGACTCAACTGAAAAAAGACTGAACAAACAAAATGGACAAGGATGAATTTTTGTGGATTTTTGAAAATTCTGTGGAGTGAAACAGTGTAACAATATATATTACAGGACAGTTTTGGAGAGAAAGGGATTGTTGTTTCTTCCAGCTGAAACTGATTGCAGAATTCATTCCTCTATCACCGATTTTTTATCTATTATCTATCAACAACATCATCATCATCATCGTCAGTAGTAGTAGTAGTAGTAGTAGTAGTAGTAGTAGTAGTAGTAGTAGTAGTAGTGGTAGTGGTGGTGGTGGTGGTGGTAGTAGTAGTAGTGGTAGTAGTAGTAGTATACTTAGTGCCAGGTACTGTTAAATACCAAAGATAGAAAAGCAAAATTGAAGCAGTCTCTGCCCTCGTGAAATATATAGGGAGATGACATGATCTAAAACTTAACTTGTCCAAAACAGAACTCATTGTTCCTCAAAGCCTACTTCTCTTAGAGCCAAACTTTCCTATTTCTGTTGTGGCCACCACTCTCCTTGGAAGCAGCCACATTTTCATTCTCTGATTCCACGATGTCCTTCCCCTCATCCCTACAATGGTCAAATCTTGTTGATTCTACTTGCCCAATGTCTGTTCCCTTCTTTCCATCCACATAACCATCACCTTGGTTCAGTTTTTCACCATCTCTTGCCTGAACTATGGTAACATTCTTTTCATTTGTCCCCCAGCCTGCTGCAAGCCTCTCCCCTCCCCAATTTATCCCTCCCCCCAACCAGAGCAGCCCAAGTTATTTTCTAAAGCACAGCTCTGACCATATCACTCCCCAGTAACTCAATAAACTCAGGGCTTCCTCAAATTTCTAGGATTACATGCAAATTCCTCTGCTTGGCATTTAAAACCCTTTACAACCTGCATCCAGTCTATCTTTTTTAAAGTTATCAGTTGTTGTAATGAACAAATTGGCCAATTTAATAGAAATCATTGATCCAGTCTACAAATATATGGTAATATCACATACATACAGCCTAATTACCATGATGTCATAATTATCTTTCCTGCTCAATGTTTTTTTTTTATTGGTCACTTATTGGTTCAAAAGTAGGAATGCTCCCTGCTGAGATTACAATTTCAATCCTACAACATCTATGCCAGAATTGAATGTTTATAATCAAACCCCAGCTAAGCTTGCTTCTTAGAAAGAATCAAGACAGCTAGGATAAATAGTAGATAGAGTGCCAGACTGAAGTCGGGAAGACCTGAGTTCAAATCAGTCTTAAACATTTACCGTCTAGGTGACCCTGGGAAAGTCACTTAACTTCTGTTTACCTCAGTTTCTTCATCTGTAAAATGGGGTTAATAGTTGTGAGGGTCAAATGAGATAACATTTGTAAAATGCTTATCACTGTGCCTTGCACAAAGTAAGCATTATACAAATGGTGTAGCTGTGGTGATGAAAAGGATGGTCAGTTTATTAGAGGCTAAATTATTGTATTTTTCCTTTAATTTTATTATAAAATTTAGAGTTAGAAAAGGACCTACATACCATCCGTTCCAACTCTTTCATTGAGCAAATGAAAAAACTAAAGTCAAAGGAAGTCTGACAATTTGTCTAAGGTCACATACAAGTCATAAGTAGTAGAGTCAAGATTTTAGCCTGGGTCTCTGATGTAAAATCCAGTCCATGTCCTACTATGACATATTGCCTCCTGTAATAGAAACACACTATTGGGAAATATTCTCTGAATTAAATCCCATATTGAATGGGATATTTTACATGCCAGGTGAAATAAATCTCAGTGTCTTAAAAATAAATTTAAAAAATGAATATTGATTGCTCATATAACTTGAGGAACTTCATTATTTCCCCTTCTCAAGGTTAGAGAAAAAGAAAAAGCCCACCATCATTTGCCTGGGTCTGATTAGCTCTTGTGAAATCAGAATCTACCACAAATCTACCATTCTCACACTAACCACCATTCATTCCACCACAAAACCAAACAGTTTGGATTCTTTTTGCAGTAGTATGTATGAGTTAGGTATAATGTTAAGGGAATTTGAAGATCTTCCCTTCCCATTAATAGGTACATAGAGCTATGGCCCAGAGCTAATCAGGGAGTTTCCAATTAAGTGCTGAGGCACCAGGATTTTTAAGCTCCTTGGCACTCAGCCAATCAGATGCCAAGTCTTTGTAATATATTCTGGGAGGTTGGCATTTTACTTTGGGGGTTTGTTCATGAGAAGGATCTTTTGATTTCCTGGTTGAGACTCTGAGTAGTCGTATGTTTCACAGCCCCTGGACTGCTGAGATGTCTGTCCTCCCTTGATCCAATATTGTTACATTCAGACAACTGGAGTCCTGTCTGTTGGTCTTTGTGCTCGTTTCTCTGCTTGCATTTTCTATACTTCTTTCTCTGTAATTAAAGTAGAATTGTTAACCCCTTTAAAGCTGTCTTTCCTTTATAAAGCAGATCAAAAGAACCTGTGCTAGCAGGCTATCCTGGGTGCACTAGGGTGCTTGCTAATATACTAGGGTTTTAAAATAGGTTTGAGCTTGAGTGGAGGGGATAACATGGGAATGATCTATGAAAGAAAACTCTTGCAATATAATCTGACACTTGGATATAAAGGGGGAAGTCAAAGGCAATCACCCAATATTTTGCAACAGGTATTAAGTTGACTGAGGAGTTTGCTACACTAAGATGCTTAATGCCCCATCCAACATGCAATTCCTAGTCCTAGTGCTAGACCAGGAATCAGGAAGATCTGAGTTCAAATCCTGGCTCAGACATTTATTAGCTATGTGACTTTTGGCAAATCATGTGTTCTCTCTCAGCCTGTTTCCTCATCTATAAAATGGGGATAACAATAGTACTTCACAGGGTTGTGGTAAAGATCAAATGGGATCATACGTAAAGCACTTTGCAAAGTACTATATAAATACTATATATACATATATATTATATATATACATATATAGTACCATATAAAACTTCAAAGTAATATATAAATACTAGCCAGTGTCACTATATTTAATATATTTTCTATCTGAGAAACTTTATTCTCAGGATGATGGCAATAAATTCTAACAGAGAAATGCCCCACTGAAAAATCAGTGGCAGGTACTAACCGTGGACTTAGGAAAACTTGAGTATGAATCATATCTCCAACACCTCCTAGCTGAATGACCATGGATAAATCTCTAACCTTTCAGAAATGGCCCACATGACTCTTTCTCTCCAAATATTTGTCCCACTAAATTAAGCATGAAGACGGTTGAGGTTACAAATCATTTACTCTTTGAAGACCTTAGAGATCACTCTCCTCATCCATAAAAGGAGTACAAAGATGCCTGTAGTACCTACCTTATGAGGTTGTTGGGAAGTCCAAATAAGAAAACACATGTAGAGTATTTGTACTTTTTTTGTAACTTTATTATTTTTTAATTTAATTTTTTTTGGAGGGGAAAGGCAGGGCAATTGGGGTTAAGTGACTTGCCCAAGGTCACATGGCTAGTAAACGTTAAGTGTCTGAGGCTGGATTTGAACAGGTCCTCCTGACTCCAGGGCTGGTGCCCTACTCACTGCGCTACCTAGCTGCCCCTTTTTTTGTAATTTTAACTGATATAGGAAGCTCCCAGATGGGCACCTTCTGTACAACTTATTCTTAGAGTGTGACCTGAGGTACTTAGAACTTAAGGGACGTTGTCAAGGTCACATAGACAGCTGGCATCAGAGGCTGGACTTTAACCCATCTCTCAGTCTAGCATACCTCACACAAACTGCTTTTCATTATTATCACTTATCATGCCATCTAATACAAGGCATAATCAGGAGTCAGGCTCTGAACAATCAATTAGGCTTCAGTAAATGAGGAACCACAAACTTATCCATTATCCTCCCTGCTCCCACCTACACATTTTATTCATGGATTTATGTAACTATCCATGAAGGACATCCTTAGGATCCTTGGCCTCATTCAGAAAAGTTAGTAAACAAAACAATTTACAGGAGTTAATGAAAGAAATGGCCATGTTGAATATTCATTTTGAAATTCTAGTTTCATTCAATTGAGTGGGTGGGGGACTGAGGTTCCTGAAGATATGTCATTGAATCTCAGAAGGCCTTAGAGACCAACCAGTCAGCCTATTAATTGGCAATTATTAAGTACCTATTATGTACCAGACACAGTGCTAAGTGCTAGGAATGCAAAAAGGCCCGGGTGGCCTTTTTCTCAAGGAGCCCACATTACAAAGGAGGAGACAACATGCAAACAACTATATATGAATAAATCATATACAAGATATTTAGGGGCAAACTCAGGGTGGGGGGGGCGAGCACTAAGATTAAGAAGGTCTAGAAATAATTTCTTGGAGAAGGCAGGACTTCAACTGAGACCCGAAGGAAGCCAGAGAAGCCAAGAGGGGGAGATGAGGAAAGAGTACACAGGCATGGGGATGGTCAATGAAGTTGCTTAGAGTCAGAAGACAGTGTCATGGGAGGGAACCAACAAGGAGGCCATTCCACTGCTTCCATTTAGAGGGTGAGAAAACTGAGTCTAAGAGGGATGAAGTGACTTGTCTATACTCACACAGATAGTTATTGTCAGGGCCAGGAATAAACCCAGGTCTCCTGAATCCTGGCTTTGTGCTTTTTTCCATTATAGCAGGCTTAAAACCTTTCAGTGGGAAATGTCTCATCTGATCTGTTTCATTTATATATCCAGTGATGGAGCTTCCCCACTGACCACAGCAGATGAGTCTAGGTGTCAGTGATATTCTACAGTTAATAACATTCACTAAAACTGCCATCTTCCTGAGTAATTTCTTCCTGATAGAACAGGTCATTTCACTTCAAATGTATAAAATATCATTGAGGAATAATTCTAAGGGACTTAAAAATCATTCTTTTCCAGACTAGGAAGTGCAACAGAAAGCTGGAAAAGTTTTAAGTAGCATTTTATAGACATGAAGTGATTTTTTTCTAACAAAATAACATTTTTCAGTGCCACAGGTTTTCCTGCCTTAGAGGATGGTCCTTGCCTGTTGGCTAAATAGGATTATACACAGAAAAGTGAAATAGGTTGTAAATACACATGGAAAAAAACCCAACGACTAAGAAATATCCTGCTCTTCAGTCAAGCAGAATTTCACCAGGTCTTGAACAAAACACACAAAGAGAGAAAGAGAGGCATCTGGACCATCTATACTGGACCATCTATATTCATATATGTACATATACATACACATACACACCGTGTGTGTGTGTGTATAAAATAACATTTATCTCTATCTACCTAGAGCTCTGGGCCTGCAGTCATGAAGACCTGAGTTCAAATCTGACCTCAGATACTTACTAGGTGTTTGACTCTGGGCAAGCCAGAACCTTCGTTTACCTTAATTCACTGGACAAGGAAATGACAAATCACTTCAGCATCTTTGCCAAGAAAACTCTATAGACAATATGGTCCGTAGGGTCACAAAGAAAGCAACACAACAGAATAGCAACAACAAAATATATGTTTATATGTATGTTTATATATATATGTGTGTGTGTGTGTGTGTGTGTGTGTGTGTGTGTGTGTGTGTGTGTGTGTGTGTGTGTGTGTGTGTGTGTGTATGGTGGAAAAGAAGAGAGAGAATAAATGGAACCACACTATGTGAGGAAGAAAGGGAAAACCGGGACCATTTCTCTTTAACCATTAAAGTCTTAGGTATAAAGTCTGTCTGTTTGGGAGGAAGATCCATTTTATTTACAGTTAGGGAATCATGAATGTGCATGTGTCAGTGTGAAATGTATAATATGCCTTTGGACTATGAAAATATTTAACTTTTTAAATGATATTCCTTATTCTTAGAGGACTTTCCTATATTCCTTGCTCTCCCCTACCCAAAGGGTTACTCTTCACAATAAAGAATGAAAAAGAAAGGGGGGAAAATGCTTTGCAAAATTAATCAACATATTGAATTGGACATTATATGCAACATTCCACAGCTGTAATTCCCCCTATGATGAATGAAAAAGTCTGACATAGTTTCTGGGTAATTAATAATCAATTTATCAATTATGGCTAGCAAATAATTAATAGATTGAGGTCAGTGGCTTTCTCGTGTAAATCAAAGATGCTCCCTGGAGAACATTCAATGCTGAAAAAGCCTTTGGAAAAGGAAGTATAACTGAGGGTGGAAATCAACTCTGATGGGTTAACAGTCGATGAGGGGGTAGACATATTCATGAGGAGGTGAACAAAAAGCCTTCAGCCCTTCTTGCTGAGAAGATGAGCCAGTCATGAGACTCAGCTGCCTCCAGCAATCTGGGCAAAAGAATTCATCTCTACCCAGACTACTCTGGTTGACTTTTCCCTTCATAAACTAGGTCACCCTAAATTCTAATGTAAGATCGCAAGGATAGGGGCTTATTTCCTAAGGGCAAGAACTTTCCTAGACTGGATTCTGTTGGGTATGGTCTCACTCAAGATGGAGAACTATGACCCCAACGGATTTAGGCAATCTCATCTATCAATATTGTCCTTCTGAGATTGGCTACAGGGACTTGTTTCTGAATGAGGAAATAGGGAAAATCTTGATCCTAGTTTAATAACTGGCTATTAATATAACAGAAAAATTACCATTTTTCTCATCCCTACCTCTGCAGAAGAAGAGGGACATTTTCTCATTTCTTCTTCAGAGCCAAGCTTGGTCATTATAATTGTACTATGTGACTGAGGTATAGTTGGGAGATTAATTTTTTGTTAGTTTTATATTCCCCTGTTGACAGTTTTGACAAAGATTTATGATATCATAGAATCTGTTAGTATGAAAAATATAGGCTGAGCCTGGGTCCCTAGGGTAATGCAAGATTTGTGAAATCCAAGCCCATATTATTGTTACAGAATCAAGCCTCAACATATACATTATTTAAAAGATACTTGGAATCAAGTGTTTATAGTGTGCTTATTAAATGCCCACCTTACCCTAAAGGTGGGAAATACAATGTTAAAAAAAAAACAACTAAGTCTTTCTAATTAAGTCTTAGGGGACTCTCTCCTCCACTAAAATCTGCCTCTGGTGCTGTGGCCAAGAACTACAGGTGAGGATAGGTTCTTAAAGGTTATTCCAGTAGAGAACAAATAAGGTACAGATGTTCCAACCAGACTGGAAAGACTTCTAAGGGCATGCCTAGAGATAGCCTATATGTTGGTCATCACAAGACCATCTAGCTAAGTGTAGAGTTCCTCACCCTGAGTGGGTCACACCACATGGTAACTTCTAATAGCCATTTATTAGGACTGGTTTTGTTAAACTGGGGCCTGTTAACATGTTTTAATATTTTGGTAACCATTTCAGTACAGTTTGGTTTCCTTTGCAATTCTGAGTATTTTAATTTTGCATTTTAAAACATTCTGAAGGAGTCCATAGGCTTCACCAGACTGCCAAAGGGGCAGAGAAGTTGGGAAGTACCTTGGTAGAGGAAATACACTCATGAAATCATCTGTCTGTGGTTGTTGTTCATTCATTTTAGCCATGTCCAACTCTTTGTGACCCTATTTGGGATTTTCTTGGCATGGATAATAGAGCAGTTTGCTATTTCTTTTTCTAATTCATTTTAGAGGTGAGGAAACTGAGGCAGACAGGGTTAAGTAACCTATCCAGGGTCACACAGCTAGTAAGTGTCTGTGGCTGTATTTGACTTTTAAAGCAAGTCTTTCTGACTCCAGGCCCTACATTCTGTGTACCATGGAGCCCCCTAATTGCCCCTTAATCTGCGATACTAAAAAAATAAAACCCTCCTCACATTTCTTAATAGTGTACCATTTGCACAGGGGGTGATTCATCAGTCCTTATTGTTACTGTGATGAGGGTGAGACTTCTGGAAAGGATCAGACTCTACTGAAATTCCTTTTCCTTTCTCTTCTAAAGGAAACAGAGAAAATTCTCTTCCAGAGCTATTAGCTCTAGAGTAGAGCAGATATAACAGATCATTCATTTTGGAGGCTCAGAATCACGCTATAATAGAATTATATAACAGAATTATAACATTACAAATTCATTACAGAAGCAGCTTGGTGAAATGAAAAGAGCATATGATTTGGAAACATGGGACCTGAGTTTGAATGTGTACTCTGCTACTGCTACCTGTGTACCTTCGGGCAAATCATTTAACTTCCATTGGCCTGAGTTTCCTCATTTATAAAATGAGGGCATTATACTGACCGACCTTTACAGACCCTCTTGGTCTATTTAGCTCAACTAGTTCGTGAACACTGTAATCTTAACGGAAAGGATTTTCATTTGCTATAGGGCATCCACATCAATCTTCTTTACTCATAAAGAGGGAGTCCTTTTTTTACAATTGGTGGTGATGGTGTTCAGTTGTTTCAGTCACATCTGACTGTTTGTGACCCCATTTGGGGTTTTCTTGGCAAAGATACTGGAACAGTTTGCCATTTCCTTCTCCAGCTCATTTTACAGATGAAGAAACCGAAGCAAACAGGGTTAAGTGACTTGCCCAGGGTCACACAGCTAGTAAGTGTCAGAGGCCATATTTGAATTTAAGATGATGACTCTTCCTGATTCCAAGCTCAGTGCTCTATCCGCTGTGCCACCTAGCTGCCCCCTCTTATAACAGAAGTCTCCAATTCACATTCCCTGACCTCTCAAATTATGTATATACTTCTCCATTACAGCTTGTATCCTCCAATGAGAATAACAGCTTCTTGAAATCAGAGAATGTTTTGTTTTGTTTTGCCTTTGATCTTTCTACCCCTAGCTTCTAGTTCAGTGCCTGGACATAGTAGGCACTTAATCAATAGCTATGCAAGTAGGAGGTGGCTGGGTGGCACAACACATTATGCTAATCTTGGAGTCAGGAAGACTTGAGATGGAATTCTGCCTCAGATACATACTAGCTGGGTGGGTGACTCTGGGTCTCTTCCAGCCTCAGTTTCCTGTAGTAATGATAGCACCTATCTCACAGAGTCATTATGAAGATCAAATGAAATAACTGTATAAGACACTTGGCAAATCAGTGTTGTATAAATGCTGATTGGTTTTATAATTATTACTATATTATCATCAATGAATAACTTGCCACGGTTCACACAATTAATAGGTGTCCGAGGCTGGATCTGAACACAGTTCTTCCTGACTCTGGGTCCAGGGCTCTATCTTTTATTTCTTAAAATGTATTAATTTTATTATAAACTTAAGAAATAAAACAAGCATTTCCATAACATAGTAGATTTTTTTGAAAAAGAAAAAAAAGATGATTGTACATGAAAATGCAAATATTTTATATACAACTTGCTATTTCTTTTAAATATATAATAAGGTTATAATGCAACTTCCTTTTTCCCCTTTTTTCTCCCCCCACCCTCTCTAGAGATTGCTACCATTAGACATAAATATGTATATATATATATATATATATATATATATATATGTATATATGTATGTATGTATGTAAAATTATTTTATATATACTTGATAATTGGGATTTGAAGAATGAGTCAGTGAGTTCAGCCCATTGTTCCCAAGTTAAGAGAATTAAAGTGAATTCTAGTGATGGTGAATAAGTTGCAGAGCCAATATTTGAAGCAAAATTCTCTGATTATGGATTTAGTAGTCTTTAAATTACATTCTCCTTCTCTTTTTCTCATTCCATAATAAAAAGAAAATAGGAAGGACTTATTACTAAATATATTTCATAATCTTATATCTCCTAAGAAATCCTTCTCCTCGATCCATCCTGCCCTATTGGAAAGTTAGAGGAGTGATGGGGGAGAACATAGGAGAGATTAGATTGGGGGAGGGATTATACAAGGGAATGGCTGTTTTGGGGGGGATAGGGGAAAGATGGGGAGAAAATTTGTAACTCAAAATCTTGTGGAAATGAATGATGTAAACTAAAATAAATAAAATAAAATATAAGAAACAGCAACAACAAAAAAGAAATCCTTCTCCTCACTATCTCCAAAAGAAACCTCCATAAATTGGAGTTCCCTGACTTCCGTATCAGTTCTAAACTATGAGTATGTAAAATAGACGAACATACCTCTACATTATACATGATATATGAAATAATGGGATATTATTATTATTAATATAACATTCAGAAAGAAGTAATGAATATTAAGAATTCAGAAAAAACATGGGATGATTTATGGGAACTCATGTGGGATGAGATATGCAGAACCAAAATAAAAATATATAAAATGTATAGAACAAAGTAAATGAAGAGCTCAGGAAAATCAAACTGAACTCCAAGTAACTTCAAAATGAATGAAAGTTCTAGAGAAGAGAAAACGAAATCAAACTTCCTTTTCATGGTAGCTTCTTTTCAATGCACACCTCTCTTCTGAATTCTAGCCCTGCATCCACAACTGCCGGCTTGACATCTCCATTTGGGTGTCATTTCAGCACGGCAAGCTCAGTATGTATAAAAAAGAGCTAATTATGTTTCTGATTAACGCCCCCCCCCCCCAACTCCTGACTGTCCTGCATTTGTCAAAGGCAACACTGTTCTTCCACTTGCATAGATTCTCAAACTAGGAGTTATCCTCGACTCTTCACTCCCACTCATGAATCCTTTCCCAATATCCAACCAGTAGCCAAATCTCGTCTGTTCTACCTCCTCAACATCTTTCACATCCATCTGCTTTTCTCCATCCATACTATAAGTACCTTAGTCCAGGCCCTTCTTCACTTCTTGTTGAGACTATTGCAATAGCCTCTTATGTCTTTTGTCTCTCTCTGACTCTGTTTATGTCTGTCTGTCTCTGCCTCTCTCTCTCTGCCTATGTCTCTGTCCTTTGTCTCTCTAACTCTGTTTCTCTCTCCCTGACTATTTTTCTCTCTATCTCTCTGTCTCTGTCTCTCTGTCTCTCTATGTATATATATATATATATATATATATATATATATATATATACACACACACACATATATATATATACACATACATATATGTCTGTCTCTCTGTGTCAACCTGTTTATCTGTCTGTCTGTCTCTGTCACCCATCTTTCACACAGATTTCAAATGACATTCCTAACTGATTTTCCTAAAGCACAAATGTGACCACATCACTCCTCTGCTTCAAAAGTTTCAGTGGTTCCTCATTGCCTTTAGGATCAAATACATGCTTCTTTAGTATTTAAAGTCATTCATAGTCTGGATCCAGGCCATCTTTCCACATCCATCCATCCATCCATCCATCCATCTATCCATCCATCCATATATACATACATACATACATACATGTGTGTGTCTTTTGGTATTGTATCACCCTCATGCCCATCCTTTTCCATTCCTCTACCTAATAAGCCACCTTCAAAACAAAAAAATAAAAAAGACTCAAGAGGAGAAAAAGCCGTCTGGCAAAAACAACATATCATGCCATTCCCCAATAGGGAATCTCTTGTGTGGGCATGTGTGTGTGGGAGAGTGTTCAGAAGTGAATGTGATGAATGCAAAGGCAAATGTGACCAATAAAATATATTTATCCATATATCAGTTCCATAGAATTTTAGAGGTAGAATTAATCTAATTTTATTCACCTGTTCTCACTTAACAAATAAAGAAACTGAGGCCAAAAAAGGTTAGTGTCAAAAATAGCATGGAGTAAGAGGTTGAGCCAGGCATAAGCCCTAGTGCTGCTATCACTTACCTTAAAGAAAACCTGAAGATCCTATAACGGTGGTAGAAAGTGTTGGGGGCAGGGGCGGAACAGCAAAATCTAACCTTCCTATTTTGAAATTCTTATTTGTACAGGGAGGGAAGTTAATGTCTCCCTACACTCTCCCTTCAGTCAACATCTATGATTTAAAGAAATAAAGAAGGAAAAAATGCTGTCAATATCAAAAGTCATTTCAGTGGAAAAAAGAGAAAACCAGGACTCCTCCCAGTGGCTTTGAAGTCTCCCAACCTAAAGCAATTCTATTATGTCCTTCCCTCGTAATTCCCCTTTTTTTCTCCCCATAGATTTCTCTTCTAATAGTACTGTCTTCCTTAGGATCCCCCAACACATCTGATGCTTCATAAGTCACATCCTCAGATGTGCTGACGTGATAAGAGTTCCTTAGCACAGGCTCTCACTTGTCTATTTCTTTTCCTCTCCTCTCTTCCCTTTCTTTTCTCTAATCCTACCCCATCGGACTCTGCTGATTTCAAATTTCTAGGCAATTAATTTTTTGGCTGTAATGCCCAATCAACAGGTGTGGCATGATTGACGTGGCCCTGATACGCTCCATCTGTTTGCTGCTGATAATGGAATCCCGGGGGCTTCTGGGTAATGTCTTCACACACTTAAGAGGAGCAGCCTAATCTATTTGCAGGAGGGAGGGGAAACAGCCCAGCAGCTAGCATTGTTATTCAGTAGGAACAATTCAGTGATGCTGGCAGCACTTTTACAGGCACAGTGGGGAGGCTTGCCGGGAGACAATTTCTCCCCACTGTGAGTGATGATTCACCTAGTGCAAAGTGTTGTTCTTCCTTTGGGGGAGGCAGGGGAGTGGAGAAAGGGTGAAGTGCTTCATATCTGGATAATTCCAAGAGGAAGAGGTAGACTCTTGCCTGTGGACATGGGCATCTATCTGTGCAAAAGGAAGATGGCTTCTCCTTTTGCATAGACAAATGAGAAAATGAGCTAGCATAGAGGAGCTGGTTAGACTAATCAGAATGCAATGGGGATGGAAATAAATAAAAACAGAAACAGGAGGGCTGCTGTCTGAACAGCTGAAAGGAGCCTGCAGATTTGCCCTGAATGTAAATAACGGAACCTGATTAAGGGGGCACCTTTTATCACTTCAAAGCACATACAGAAGGAGCTAGGCACAGACTAGAAAAAGGCTATTCCAACAAGAAAGGGAAGTCAAAGCCACTGTAATATTTTCCTTAAATTATTTCTGTTTAGCAAATGGCTGTGGCGATTGTGTATGTGTATTTGGAAGGGAGGCATCTGAAGCCTTAAAACACCAGGAGCTTTGTAAAATGGCCTTCCCTGCTCATTATTTTGTCCCTCCAGATGCACCATTTAGGGACAATTTAACCTCATCTGGACACACACACCAGACTGCTGAAAGCAGCAGCGAGGAGTGAGGAGTGTAGATCGAGGGGTTTTGTTGTTGTTTTGAGATAGCCATTTGATTTACTCAGGCTAAAACATCTCTTTCCCTTCTCTCTTTTTCCCCTCTATGGAATTCACAAAATAAAGGGCATCCTAAAATTCACCAACCCATTGTCCTCTTGGGGGCACTCAACCGTATCCAGGACCATTGCCCAATTTCCCCTAGGGGTCATTTACTGGAAAAGCACATCTATATGCAGATTTTGAAATCCCTAAAGATTGCTTGAGGGCAGTGGGGGATGAGGATGGGAACCCCTGCTAATAATGCTAATAATGACTGAAAATGGCTTGTTAACTCTTTATGACACTGTTTAGAACATATATTGATTTTTTTTAAAGCCCACATTAAAATAAAAAAATCACTCTCAGTCCCAGTTAGCACCATCTACTGGAAAGACTCAGAAATACTTGGAAAAGCAAGAAATCAACTTCATTCTGTGAATCACAGTATTTCAGTAAAGAGAGCAAAAGAAAAAGAAATTGAGATAATAAACAGAGAGGAAACAAAATTATTACTTTTTTGCAGATATGTTGTTTTGCTTAAGAGAACCCTGGTTGTCAACTAAATCATGAAATGAAACAATTGTTTCAGCAAGGCACTAGGATATAAAATAAAACCATAAAAATCTACATTTCTGTTATATATTATTGGTATATATAATAATGTATTACAGTTGGTTAATATTATATATCATTTGTTATATAATATATGTAAATACTTAATATTAAATATATCTTCTATCTAGTTGATTGATGCCATATTATATATCATCTAATATAAAATATATCATTGGTAAATATTATGTATTATATGTAATACTATGTATAAAATATGGTTGGATAATATTATATATTACTAAAAAACCCAACAGGATGAGAGAGAAAGAGGACTTGTACTAGAAGGAACTAGAGAATGGATAAAATATTTTGGCTCTACCTACCAGCACTCACACAGGAATTAAATGAACACAACTACAAAAGCCCTTTAAAGACAAAGCTAAATAATTGGAAAAATTTTAATTACTCATAGATAAGTGTTCTGGGTTGACTCAACTCAAACCAGTTCCCTGGTAGTTTAGTTTTGATATCAAAGCAAAATGAGATACTCATAGGTCATTTGGCAAATAGCGAAAAGGGATTTACTTAGCCATAGCTAGAGAAGGATAGAGACTAGGCAATGAGGATACCTTGAGTTGATTAAGCTGAGTAATGTTTCTTCCCTGAATTGCCCATGATGATCCACCTACCAAGTATCAACCTGTCCCTGAAACTCTGCTTGGCTTCCATAGCCTTAGGAGAACACAAAGTGATGTGAATAACCTGAATCTTTTGTCCCCTGAGTCAACTAAGACTAGTGTTGGTCTCATGTTTTAGGGGAAAATTAGGCTAACTTAGAATGGAGAGAGGGGTTAGGATATTGGTCTTATTAAAGAAGGCCTCACCAATAAACTACAAATGATCGTACTATGCATATTTTAAAATTTTGTTTTGCACCATACTAATCACTGGAGAATTATTTTCTAAAACTAGAAAAACAATAATGAAATTTATCTAGAAGAATATAAGATCAAGATTCTTAAGGAAAAGAAGGAAAAACTTTGGGAAGAAGATCATTTGAAAAATAACAACATTTATAAAATGTTTAAGATTGGCAAAGTGAATTAATTATCATTTGAATTTCAATAACTCTAATGAGGAAAGTACTAAAGGCATTGTTAATTATTTTAAAATAAGGAAATTGAGACCAAGAGACATTTTGACTAAAGCAATGAAATCTAATTTATACTCACAAAACTATTGCATATATCAATTACTTAGTAATTAAAAGATTCATCTGTTGACATATTAATGTTACCTTTTTGTGTAAATAATGCTTCACAACTTTTCAAAATAACCTTAACATATATGATTACATTTGACCATCATAACATACATGTGAGATAGGCAGGACATGCATTATTAACCCCATTGACGGAGAAAGACTATAGAAAGGTCATTTGTTCAAGGTCAAGTGAAAGTCAAAGTCAAAGTCAAAATGAGAATTCAGTTTTCATTATCTTAAATTTAGCCCATGTTTCTTGTGTTTGTAAGGCTCTCAATTTGACCAGGGTGCACAAAACAATATGATACACAAAAATCATCAATATTTACCAAGTACCCCAAAGTCATGGGTATCCACTACAATGATGGAGTAAATTTGTAGGTTATTATGCTGGTTGAAACAATTTCCAAAGTTATCAAGGGATAATAATAACTCACATTTATATAAAGTCTTATATAAGATAAATTATCCTACTTATACATTGGATCCCATTGGATAAATCAGTTAGCAGGACATACAAAAATTCAGAGAGATAAGGCAATAGGAATATTATTTGGACAGAAAGGAAGGTGAAAAGTGTGGGAACATCAATTCTGACATTTGGTAGACTTATACTTTTACAATAACTTGCCAAATGTGTATAAATTACTTTGGTAGGGACTGAATATACAAACGTAAGATGAAAAACAAGTTTTTCCTTAAAACCCTTTTTGTTTATTGGAGAATGGAAGTAAATGATTTAAGTGAACCTTTTTTGAACATCAACATATATTAGACCTGTACCCTAGGCTCTCTGAGATATAATAAAAGTTCTTCAGTTTCCTGGTACCTAAAAGATCAGTTAAGCATTGTCTTAGAAGACATGTAAAAACAATGGCCAGTGAAAAGCATTTTCCCATCCAATCACACTTTCTTGTGTCAGTGGTTCTTTTATTGATCTGGTTCTATGGAAGGTTTCTTGTCTTCTCCAAAGAGTTCAATATTTCATAGTGGACAGATTGCTACATCTGATGTCCAAGGACCTGGGTTCCAGATCTGATTACCCACTGGCAACTAGTAAGCCTTTTAGGAAGTCACTTTACCTCTGGGACTTCACACTCTTCATCTATAAAATAAGGGCTTTGGACTAGCTGGTCCCCAAGAAGCTAGTTCCAAACCTATGATTCTGTGTCTCATTTCCCCAGGCCCTTGGACAGTACTCTCCAAGAGGACAGACAACTGTTCTTGGTGAACTCATCTTACTAATTGTTAAAGCTGATTAATGACTTAGGGCAGGAGTTTCAAAACTTTTTAGTCTTAGGACCTCTTTGCATTTTTGAAAATAACCAAGCATGACAAAGAACTTTTGTTTATGTGAGTTATATAAACAATAGAATTATTATGAAGAGTTTTAACCTCATGGAGCCCAAGAAGTGGTCTCCAGGACCCTCTTGGAGCCCATGGGTGAAACTTTGAGAACTGCTAGCTAAGGACATTTCCCTTCCCAAGTAACATGTGTAATTTATTAAGGGTCTTCTGGAATCACAACACTTTAGCCAAAAAGAAATAGATCTTTGTTGGGTTGAAGATTTAAGCACCCATGCATGACATAGAGGCATAAGTGTAACTGTATAATTTTACAAAATCACAGAGTTTCATAGTTGAAAGGGAATTCATAGTCTAACCCATACCCAAAAGGAATTCCCATTGTTATAACCATCAACAAGGGGTTCATCAGCCTCTGCTTAAAGGCCTCCAAAGAAAGTACCTAGTGTTTTGGGTGCAATAGATGCTTAGTAAGTGTCTATTGAACAGAATTGAAATCAAATTATGACATGCACACTGGTAGTCAACGCTACCTATGTCTAGGACCAGCTCAGGCTTGAATCTTAATTCACTTCATATAAGTTCTTTTTCCAGAGACTAAGACTACATCTATAAAAGGTTACCTCATTTGTCTGTATAGAGTTGCGCATCATTTGGCAACTAGTCTGATATCTTGGGCAGGCTTATTAACTTATAATAAAACTTTAGCTTCTAATCCAATCCGATGGCTCCTTGCAGAAACTACCCTTGTAGAAACTTTGGTGAAGAGTATTAAAAAGTTTTAAAAAACCTACTAACTCTTTTAAACCATTAGGGATCATATCTCTGCTGCTATTGGAAGTGACTAAAATTCTAATTCTAATTGATTGTACATTGAAATTGATAATTCAAAAAAATTTTAAGTAGAAAAGAATTTATTAATATGTTCGTGAATTATAAAATCCCAAGTATTTAGGAAAATAAAGTGAGTTTAAGGCCTAAGACAACTAAATTCTTATTGTCCCATTACCTTTCTATTGACATAGGCTTATCATGATGTGAGAGTGATAACTGATGTATGGTCTAGTAGTATGTATAGTATCCAGAGAACAAAAAGAGTGCTCTCAGTTTGTTGAGCAGATTCCTCCGTGGTAGATTCATGAGAGGGCATGGAAAATAGTCACTTAGGATATAAAACCTAAGGGCGGCAAGGTGGCACAGTGAGTAGAGCACTGGCCCTGGAGTCAGGAGGACCCGAGTTCAAATCCAACCTCAAACACTTGGCACACTAACTTTGGGCAAGTCACTTAACCCCAATTGCCCTCCAAAAAGCAAAAAATAAAAAAGAATAGGAGGATATGAAACCTGGATCATTCGAGGAAGTACACACATTGATGACATCACAGGTCCATCAAAGTAAGTAATCAGCAGTTTGCAAGATGGAGTTGAGTTTGTCACATGGTTCAAAAGTAGACATTTTCTTCCTATCCCCACTTACTGTGGCTATAAGCTAGATATATTAAGATATTAAGACTGATTAGGCAGAATACCAGGTGATGAATAGTAGAATGGAATATTCTGATGAAATGCAATTATAATATCAAAAAAACTTTTTTAAAAATTTGTTTCAAACTTGTTGAAAATCTTTTTTTTTTCTTTTTGGAGGGGAGAACCTAGGGCAACTGGGGTTAAGTGACTTGCCCAAGGTCACATGGCTAGTTTTTTGTGTTAAGTGTCTGAGGCTGGAAAATTTTTTAAAAAATAGTCTATGGAGTCCTGTTTTACTGCTTGAGGGAGCATAGTAGAAGGAATATAGTTGAACATCACTGAATCTTTATTAATAATTGACAACTCTGCAGTAACTGAAGGTCACTAAGCATCAATTATGATTATGAAGTGAGGTAGTTTCAGAAGGTTTAGAAGATTTGGGATCAATTCTGGATTAAACCCATGATATCTCCCACAACCTATTTGATTGAACAAATCCATGTTGTCAGTCTATTTTGCTTTAATTTACCTCTTCGTTCTAAAATTGGAGTATGGAAAAGAAAAAAAAATTGGCTCATGGAGAATACTGATGAATTCAATTCTGAATGCACTTATTTAGCTCATGTATACTTCTATGGTATTTAGTGCACCTGGAAGCAACAGAAGGAATTTTCCATTTCAAAAATGTATTCGGAATCAAGCTTTCTCTTATAGTGCAGCTTGCACATTTGTTCTATTTTGTTCCTCCGTCTCCCAGAGAAGTCTCTCTGCTTGGTTCTCAGCTAAGGGTTAGGAAAATCAAATCATTGATCTTCAAAATTTCCAGGAGGTTTGCAAAGGGATATCCATTGAGTTTCTTGGTAAATTTTCTGTAGCAAAGCGTCCAGCCATTTTACTTGGCTTGTGACGTATTTCAGTAATTGTTCATTCCCTATTTGTGTCACATTTCCTGACTTTGGATTTCACACTCTCTTTTATTTCCTAATACCAGTAAAAGTGGAACCTTACTCAATACTGCACTCTAGTGTTCACTAAGCATATCAGAATATGAATTTAGAAAGGGGGAAAAAATCCTTCATCACAGAAAACAAACAAACAAAAGAAACAAAGTCAGGGTCTCTGAGCAAAGGATTGATCATTTGATTATGCTTTTTATTTATATATAAGCAATTTATTGAAAAATAAAATTAATTTTTGAATGAATTTACTATCTTTTCAATGTATTCTTTCCATGACAATGTCATTTTCTGGTCATACATGTCCTTGATGTTATTTTTTCTTTGTCTCTTCTCATTTTCATTTTCTCCCCTTCCTTTGTTTGTGGGGGGCACTCCTCTCATGCAAGTCATCATAGGAAATACAGTACTTCCTACTTAATCCATTTTTAGGGTGATGACTTGTTGGGGGATTGTGCTGAGGGGATTGCTATACATTGGAACAGATGGACTCTAAGTGCTCCATTCAGCTCAGAATTTCTATAATTCCATGTCTATTTCTTTTTATATTAACCTACAAGAAATCTTCAGTTTGATTCTCTTAAAATCTTGATGCTCTGTTATTCAGAACCACATATGAAATGTGTAGAAAAGACAGGAAAGTTTGCATCTCCCAGGATCCCTGGGTCAAAGACAAGGATGGCCATTGAGAGAACAATAATTCCAGACTTTGAGGTTTATGTGCATAGGTTGATTGCATCAGAGGGATTGAAGAAAAAGAGCAGTGAGACTGAGTAAATGGAGGTCACTGCTATGTTTATGACTGTGTCAAGAAAGGGAATCTTCCCCTAAAATCCTCAATTTAATGAAGGCTTTTTCATCCAAGACACAATCTATTTATGAAGCATTCCAATATTGTAGAGAACTGTAAGAAGAAAATAATCATTTTCATTGACATGGTATTTTCACTAAATATCTCAAGGGAATCTATCCATTCTTTATTATCAGTATTTCCCTTGCATCTGAACTCCTTTGAGTTGAATTCAAGGATCTGTTAAGCAATGTACAAAGTAGATAAAGATTATTTTTTATCCATCAATTGGCCATTCTTCACATGTGGGCCATGATATGCAAATTGAGTATATTATAGCAGGCCTGTTATACACCGTTGAGTATATCATAGTAGGCCTGTTAGACACGATAGCAAGACTGGACCCAATGGTGCCTTAGTGGCCTAAAAGAATCAGGTTGGTACAATGAAAGAACCCTAGGTGTGAATCCTTTCTTCAATATTTCCTAGCTTTGTGACTGTGGGCAGATCTAAGTGCTAGTCCCAACTCAGCTCTGTAATGTAAGGAAAATCACTACACCTCACTTATTAATTGAAGGGGTTGGGGACATAGGATCACTAGGGTTCCTTCTAGCTCTTAAGTTCTATGGTTCTAAATTGTTTAACCTGATTCTCCTTTTCCTCATTTGTAAAATGAAATACTTCACTGATTGTTGTGAGGAAGGATCTTTGTAAACTTTACAAAGTGAAATGCAAAAAATGAGTGAATATGATTTTTCTCTAATCACCTCTTATCTTTTTTTTTGGAGAGGGGGAGGGAAGGCCACTGGGGTTAAGTGACTTGCCCAAGGTTACACAGGTGGTAAGTGTGTCAAGTGAGGCTGGATTTAAAAATCAGGTCTGCCTGACTCCAGGGCCTATGCTCTATTCACTGTGCCACCTAGCTGCCCCTACTCACTTTTATTAAAAGAGTGTTCCAATTGTAGCATATTCCAGATGTTCTGATTTGCTTTTTCTATATGCCTCCCATTGAAACAATTCCATCTCATAAGTACTTATTCAGCACCTACTATGTGCAAGACTGTTTTCTAGGAACTAGGGATACTTTTAAAAAAATGAAATAATACTTCCCTTCAAGAATGATACATTCTACTGACACTAGGGTGTGTAACATGTTAAAATATGTAAATGTGAGGTAATTTGAGAGGGGGAAACTAACAACATTGTCTGGTGCATAGTAAGCCCTTGATAAATGCTTGCTGATTGACTAAATCAGGGAAAACTCCATGTATCCTTGAAGAAAAGTCAGGATTCTAAAGGATAGGTCTGAGAAGGGAGTATGTATTGGGGTATTGGGGATGACTTTTGCCAATACAGAGAACCAGGAGGTGGAATAAAGAATTTAGTAAATAACTAGTAATTAAGTTTGGTTAGAACATAGAGTACTTGGAAAGAAGTAATATAAACAAGGTTGGAAAGGTAGGCCAGACTATGAAGAACTGGAGTTTGGATTTTAATCCTCTAGGAAAGATTTTTTAAGCGTGTGAGCATCATGGTCAGACCTGTTCTTTATGCAGATAATGCTGTCATCTGCATGGAAGATGGAGGGAGAGAAGAGAGATGCAGGCTGGAATACCAATTAGAAAGTGCCACAACAGTTGAGGAGAAAGACAAAGGCCTGAATGAGGCTGAAGTGGAGAGAATAGGATGGGTATGAGAGGTATTGGGAAGAATTTAGCAGTTAATTGGATGATAGAGGATGAAGGAGGGGATGAGTCAAGGATAACTCTGAGGTGAAAAAGATGGAAGACTGGGTGGAAGATGGTAACTTTATAAGAAACAAGGAAGTTTGGAGGACATGCAAGTTTTGAGGCAAGGAGACAATGAGTCCTGGTCTGGCCTTGTTGAATTTGGGATGCCTATGAGACTTTCATACATTAAAGAAGCTTTATTAATTGCATTGACATTAGGGACACAAAGTCAAAAATGAAACTAC
>CM053581.1:533398729-533412392 GCA_028627135.1 Pseudochirops cupreus
TTTTGGGGTGGTGGGTAGGGGAAAGAAGGGGAGAAAATATGTAATTCAAAATCTTGTGGAAATGAATGATGCAAAAAAAAAAGTAATTATGTGTTATATACCAAGTAAACACGAAGTGATGTGTGGGGGTAGCATTTAGGAGGAATTAGGATCTGGTGTATCACAAACCTCACTAGTGTCAAGCAGCAGAAAACACTCTTCAGTCAATTTTTGAATCCAGGAAAACTGACTGACCCCCTTAGGCAGAGAACCCAGGTATACTTTGAGGATGTTGCTGGAAACCTCCATTAGGACTGAGCCACAGGTGGGATAGAATAGGAAAAAGAACCTGGTCATTGATAGGTTCCTATTTTAACTAATTCTCTCTGACTAGTTGTCAAACTATGTTCTTTTTAATGCATATGGCTTATAAATTCAATACCCTATGAATGAGCTCAAGTTGCCCCACCCTGATTATGTCTCTATTTACCACATTCTACCAGACCAGATATTCTTAATTTTTTTCTTGTAATAAACCTCTTCAGCAGGTTTATTTATATAATTATTTATATTTTTATTAATTTATATATATATATTATGTATATAAACTTCAGGTGAAGCTTATACTCACCTCAGAATAATGTTGTTAAACGCAAAATGTAAAAACACATAAGATTATAAAGGAAGCTAATTTTATCAAAATATAATTATCAAAATATTTATTTAAAACAATGAAAACAATCTTAAAAAAACATTGTGAAGATAAGTAACTTTAAAAGCTGTAAGAACTCTGATCAAAGCAATAATTATCCATGATTCCAGAGGTCCAATAATTAAGCATGCTATCTACCTCTTGACAGAGAGGTGATAGACTCAAGGTATAGAATGAGACCATTTTTTTGTTTTACTATGACCAACAAAGGAATTTGTTCTGCTTGACTATGGATATTTTTTACAAGGAACTTTTCTTTCTTTTTGGGGGGTTGTAATGTCATGCACAAGCAGTTTTCCAGAAGAATGGCTGCTATGAACAGCTTTTGAGGTTCTGATTACACAGTATAGTGAACACTCCATTTATTCCATAACAAATTGAAGCAAAACATTCTCAGAAAATCAAGGTACAGCATTCACAATCTTACAACTTATCACAGAAAATCACAATATAGTGTTCACAACAGCTTATCATTAAAATGGCCACATAGTTTTCACCAAAGTGGTCACAATAGCTTTGAACAAAGAACAATCATCTGGTATCCTTAAGGAGGTTTGCCTCCTTAGTCGTTCAGTCATCTCAGAGTCTAATAGTTAGTCTTCTACTCATGGAGCAACTAGGTTAACTTAATCAGTCACTTATTTAGCAATCAGTTACTAAGTATCGTTAATCACTAAGTACAATCATTAGAAAATACACAAACCCCTTACCTCTAGGTCACTAGTAAACCACATTATCATCACAGCATTCAATTCCCAAGGAGAGGTCTTTTCTTCATCTTGACTTGGGGCCGGTTCTCAGATTCCCTGGATCCCCTTCCATGGTCTCAGATTCTACCTGGATTCACCTGGGTTCAATGGCAGATAGCTCCCAATTACTAGTCCAGCTCTCTGGGTAGGTCCTGCTCCACACTGGAGTTCACAGGGTCCAGTCCATCTCAAATCCTTCACAATTTTTGTTCCCAAGAATTCAAGGCTCAACCAAGCCACAAACAGACAAAGTATTATCATCCTGGTCATGCTTCCTCAGTCTTCTCCTGGGCTCCACTGTCACCTGGGTTCCTGGGTTCCTAGCCTCCTGTTCAGAAGAAGCTCTGCAACCACAAGTTCTCAGGAAATTCCTGACTGTGCCTCTCTGGGGCATTTCTTATATACGCGCAGAATTAGCTTCCTGTTATATCTGCAACAGGAAACAGAGTTCATACCTTCTGTTTCCCCAACAGTGGCTTGATCAATTACTAACCGCTAAGTACCTGCTACCTTTGCTTAACTTGAAACAAGTGCAAAGTACCTGCTTACTTGCCAATAAAAAAAAGGCAATAATTACCATTAGGAGGAAAAAGTAGATTTCTGTTAAATAAAAATTAAAACAAAAAAAGTTCATCTGGACCCCAAATTAAGAACCATTGTAACTAGATTATAAGCTTTTTGGGGTCAGGGCTGAGTTATTCTCCAATTTTGTATACCCATTGCCTAACTCAGTATCCTAAATATAAGTATGTGCATAATAAATATTTGCTGAGTTGCCTTGTTTGAACTAACAAGAAAAATACTCACAGGTCTAAAGATTCCATCAGACACTGCTTGGTTCTGGGTGAAGAGAATTTCTGCTTTGTTCCAAGTAGAAAGGTCTGCTTTCTATACTTAGATATGTGCCTTGCACATAGTAAATGCTGTATAAATGTTATGTGTTGCTGTTTTTACCATTTTTGTGACATGTTTCCATTGAACATTCTGGGCATACTGAGAAATCAAGTTTGAGGAGCCCAGGTTTTCATTTTCCTCCTGATCTTCTGCCCTTCCTATAATTGATTTTATCCATTTTCATCACCTTTCAGTTAACTCCATCAACCTGTTGTGAATCTCAGGAAAGAATAAACCTATACAGGTTCAATTCAGTTGAAAAAAATCATTCAAAATGACCTAAGCCTTTCCCTTTGCCTGAAAAATTGGGATGGAAACTCAGTAAGAACAGGTCATTTGGGAATTGGGTCACAGCTTCCAAATTGTTTAGGGATTTCAAAACTCAGATTTCTCAGCTGGTCAGCTAATGTGACCTTAACATTTCTCCTTGACACTTAGTGTGAGGGCAAGTTTTATTTTTCTACCTCTCTCTCCTTCCCTACTTTCTCCAGGATTAATTCTGGGAAAGGACAGAACCTGCCCAGTTCTGGCTTGTTTATCACAGCCCATTTAAGTCCTCCTTAATCACTCTGGAAACTGAATCAGGAAAAAGCTAATAACACAAAGCAGGTGCTCACCTCTTACGCTATTAGTCACAGGTGAGCTTATTAGCCTAGGAAGAAGGAGTAGAAACAATCCCTTGAAAAAAAAGCTAATAGGAGTTAATAGGATGGAGAAGAGAAGAGAGATGCCCCAAATGTTCTAATGGGCTCTTAAGGGGATATCTTCCAAACTTCTTTTATGTTTCTTATTTAGGATGGGAGAAATTACTTTGTCATTAAAAAATGTTTAAAATGTTGGTTTCTTGGCCTCATCCACAAAAGCCTACTTTATCCAGGCTATGTCTGAGTTGCTGAGGTCGGGGTCCTGGGAAGAAGATACCAGATGGGGACCTAAAAGTGCCAGACTTTTGCAGTATGTCTATAGCTGGGGGCAGGGTGTGTGTGTGTGTGTGTGTGTGTGTGGTGTTGCCATTTCTATGTGTGGATCACTTAATAATAACTGACACTTCTATGTGTTTATATATATTTTTCTCACAATGACCTTGCATGGTGGATGCTTATGCTTACCCCTGTTCCCGAAGGAGGAAACTTGATGCTGAGAGGATAAAGTAGCTTGGCCAAGGCCATACACCTAGTAAGTTTCCCAGGTCAATTTGAATGCTGGTCTTTCTGACTTCCGTTTCAGTTTATCACTACACCACTCTCATGATAGGGTATTTTTAAGATGTGATCTGTACTTTATAAGAAGGCAAAGCAAAATTATCAACTGTTGTCTGTACCCTTTCCAGTCTACAACTTCCACTGTTTGGCTTTTACTTCAAGACCTCATAAACAAATTTTATAGGAACATTGGCTATCTCTTCACTGAGCAGTGAAATAAAGATAAAAAAGATGAAAAAAAAATCTTGCTTACTTAGCAGTTAATAAGGAATAGTCCATATTTAATCACAGCTCTCAACTTGAGCTTTATAATTTAAACTTCAAATTTTAAACTTAAAATCTAGCTTATCTTTGTAATTGAACACTCAGCTTTGCTACAAATCTCCATTTGGGTGTGAGTCATTCAGCTGGTAAATCAAACAGTATGTCAGGCAACCAATTAGTTTCCCCCTCCCCCCAAGTCACCCATAATAATAATGAGTTGTACAACTTCTCTTCCACTTCTAAGGGGTAATTTTCCATCACCTTTGACTCCTTAATTTTCATAAATATAATTGGGGCACAAAAGTATACAGATCATTTAGGCTGGCTATTATTATGGATGGTTGTGGTGGACCCCTATGTTATTGGAAACAGGCTGTGATTGAATGAATAATTCAGGTGGTCCCCCCAAAGTCATAAATTGCATGTGGCTTCACTGCCAAAGCCTTTACCAGAGGAACAAATTATGATTATCCCTAAGCTTCAGCATCCTGGAAATGGCAACTTATATTAAAATGTCATTTAATTCTAGAATTTGGAAAATAGACCAACATGTATTTTCTTCTTAAGCCTGGGCCTTCAGTTAGTAGAATGCACAGATTATCTTGCTTAGAAAGACATAAAAGTCAATAAGAAAATACCTCCCCAGTTTTTGCTATTGATCCATTTTTAGAGTAACTTAACTAGCTCCTATTTCTTTAGCAAGGTTGACTCTCTTGTTGTTGGAATAAGGTTATCTCACTCTCACATCTTCTTGAAAGATCTTATTGGTGATTTTTGCAAAGCGCGGATCAAAGTTAGACTTCAACCTGCTTCTTTTTCAAACCCACAGAGGAGATCCCAAATTAGAGTTTAGGCAAGCAAAGGTCATTCACCAAAATGTGAAGTAAATAAGTCAAAGGGTCAGCAGAATTTGAAAGAAGTTAGGAGTCAAAAGGCAGTGATGAGTCTAAAGTTGTCCATCAATGCACAGCTGTGACATGCAGCTGGCAGATAAAGATCAAGGGTCAGGCAAGGTACCTGAGGAAAGAAGGAGAGTTCAGAGCAGGACACAATGAACTTGCAGTAAGGTGGTTTTTCCTAACTTTTCCAAACTTCCCCTTTCAAACACAAAAAGTTACAGATCTACATATAATTGGAATTGTACCATTAGTTATCTGTTGATTGTGAAAGTGCATTATGTCATAGAATACTATGTATCTGGTAGCACTTATAGTTGAATTTTTACTTTATTATAGGATCTCAGATCAAGATTTGGAAGGAACTTTGGATGGTTAGTCTCTACAAATTGACTTTCAAGGACGCTGAAGCTCAGAAATAAGTGTAGACCATGTAGCCCATTTCTCTCATTTTATAGATAAGGAAACTATGACATATAAAAAGTTCAAGAGACATAGTTTCTAAGTAATTAATCATTTTCTTAATCATGCTAGCAATAATTAATAAAAGGGGTCTGTAACACTCTTGAATGCCAAAGACTTCTCATGGAACCTACTCAATACTTATATGTTCTTGGAAGAGTAGGTGTTCCTTAGGATGTCAATCAAGTCTGATTGGTTAACAATTAATGAGAACAAATATTATAATGAGAGGTGGACCTGTTCTAATGGGGGGCTGAGGGAACATGACTCTGATCACTTAGACTTGACCAAAGAGACTTATCTATACCCATATCACCCCATCTAGGGTAATCTAGACAAAGGGATCTACCTCTCCCCACCCAAACCTGCCAGAATAGAACACAATGGGCCAGAATTCAACTTAGATCAAATTCTTTGTAACGTTCTTTATTTGGGTGGGTTCTCTCACCCAGGCATGTACCCTAGGGATTTGGATCATCTCATCCTTCAACCATGCCCTTCAGAGACTGAATATCCTAAGTTTTCAGAAAAAAATTGGGTTCAATAATTGATTATTGATATAAGAGAGAATAATCATGTCTCTCAAAATGGAGGTTCAGGGAGATTGAGTGACTTGCCTGAAGTTACATAGTAGGGAAGCTTAGAGTCAAGATTTGAACCATGTTCTCTAATTTCAGAGCCAGTGCTTTTCCATTTGTACTAAGTTGCTTCCACATAGATCCAGGGCTTGTCCCTCTGACTAGATGGAACAATGGCGAGAGTGTCAGACTTGGAGTTTAAACTCTGCTTCAGACACTGAATAGCTGTGTGAACCTGGTCAAGTCACTTAACTTCTCTGTTTCTCAGTTTTCCTCATTTGGAAAATGGGGATAATAATATGATTTACCTCATAGTAATTCTGTGAAGCCAAATGAAATAAGATATAAAGTTTTTGCAAACCTTAAGGCACTAAATATATGAATGCACGATGATGATGATGATGATTATGATAGCATCTCCAAATACCTAAAAATGCTTATATAGGATGTCCCCAAAGTCTTAGTATGATTTTAAGCTATTAAAGAAACAATACTTCTAAATTAAATAATGCTAAAAACATCTACACACACTGTTTGGATTATTCAATCTAAAGGAAATATATTTTCTTATTTATAACTAAGACATTTAATGATATAGTGTATGTATAGATTCACAGATCCATTAAATTGACTTCCTGGACCTCTAGGGGTCTGGGACCCATAGATGGGGAACTATTGCACTAGAGCAGTGGTTCTCAACCTGTGAGTCATGACCCCTTTGGGGGTCGAATGATCCTTTCACAGGGGTCACCTAAAGCCATCAGAAAACACAAATTTCTGATGGTCTTAGGAACCAAGACACCGCTCCTCTACCAGTCTCCAGGCGGGTCCACCCACATGCAGATACATCCATATACGAGTATTAAAGAGTTGTGGCATTAAGAAGGTTGAGAACCACTGCACTAGAGGCTTGGCACATTCTGCCTGTATTTCTGTATTTCTGACAAATGTGCTTTTATCCCTTCTGTACCTTCACGTGTACCAATTGGAATGAAAAATCAATCAATGAGAAATTTGGAAAGAAAGCACCTTCTGGCATTCTTTATCATGCTTAACCTGACCCAAGACCATGTTTGGTTTTGATTATTGGTTCATTGTGTTTGACATTGTCATTTCAACTGTATGTCAAGGTTACCTAGAAGCAGAAATACTCTTACCATGAAAGCTGTTTAAGGTAGTGAATTTAGTGAAACAAATCAGCCATTCTAGCTCTTCGACCCATGTCTTGCACATAGTAAGCACATACCTGTTACAAACATTTGGACACAACTTCTGAAGAGCACAAACTAACAATGTGACAAGATGAGAAAATAGAAAGATAGATTGGAAAAAAGAAGATGCTCCTGTTAGCCTAAGGAAATTGACAATTTGAATTCATTCAAACTACAAGTCAAGGCAGTGAAACAAATGGACATTGTCTAGGACAAGATGGAAGATCAGTTAGATGTGGCCAGTTCATTAGCAAACTGAACTGAGAAGGGATCATAGATTTAAAACAGGGAGGGATCATAGAGTACATCCTCTTATTTTCACAGACGGAAACTAAGTGAGATAAAGCAAGTTGTCCAAGCTTACACAGCTGGAAAGTCATTAATACTATGTGAGCCTGCATTCAGAATAATTTATATTTTTCCTGCTTAGAGTCCTTTTGGAGTGCTGTTATTGGTTCTGGGTAGCCATTTTTGGAAGATCATGGACAACTGAGAAATCAGATTGGTGAAAGGAATGGAGGCTATGTCATATGGAGACTGGTAGAAGGAATCAGGAATGTTTAGCCTGAAAAGATTTTTTGGAGGGCTGGGGGAGGTAGGGTTTGGGGAAAGTGGAAGATTGATAGCTGTCATTAAGAAACTGAAGACCTGCATGTGGAAGAGAGATTAGCCTTGTTATGCTTGATACTTTTCAAAAGGCATAAACAGGAAGACACAAAGAGGAAGATTTTGGTCTAATATGAGGAAGAACTTGCTAACAATTGCAAGGAGTCTTAATCTGGGATCCATGAACTTAAAAACATTGTTTTGTGATCACTGTATTTCAATAGAATTGGTTTCTTTTGTATTCCTATATATTTTGTTTGTTTCATTTAGTAACATTATTCTGAGAAGGGATCCATAGGTTTTGCCAGACTACCAAAGTGGTTGCCGACACACAAAAAAAGGTTTGATTCCTGGATCAGAGCTTTCAAAAAGTGAAATGGGGTGCCAAGGGAGGGAATGTATTTTCCTCCCTCGAAATCTTAAAGCAGAGACTGGATAAATGGGGGATTCTTGGTAAAGAAGAAGCTGACCTAGCCCTGGCTACTAAAGGGGTTCCACCCACTTATCAAAACAGAATCATCTGGAAAGAGGAAGATCCAAGGCATGAATCCACCTTTTGTGATTTAGTCTAAGCCACAAAACCTTCAGTGGAGTTTCCCCACAATTTCACATTTCAATCAGACCAATTGGGTGGAAAATCACCCAGTCTGGCAAGATTGCTAAAGGGAATGGGCCCATGCTCCATATGCTCTTCAGTCATTAACATCATTTGGCTCTGATAATACAAGAGGAATAGCAGGTTTTATCACCTGGGGTGCATTTGCTGACCCTGCAAATGAAAGGTGTGATCATATTGCTTCCTCACTAGAAAATTACTCCCAGTTAGAAAATAAGCTGGCTCAAATGGAAACATCTAGACATGTGTTAAGTAAGAAAATCTTAAGTCCATCTCTATGATGAAGCAATTCAAATTTTAAGAAAATGGTAAGATTCCAGCCCCCAAAAGGAAAAGTAAAAACAAAAGCCTTTCTTAAAAAAAATGATATATTGATGATGTTAAGAAAAAGAAAGGTGCCACATACACCAAAATATTTATAGCAGCCCTTTTTGGGGGTAGTGGGGATAGCAAACAACTGGAAATAAAATATATGCTCATCAACTGGAAAATGTCTAAATGGCATGGTACATGAATGTTATAGAATATTCCTCTACTTGAAGAAACAACAAATATGATGAATACAGAGAAACATGTAAAGACCTATATGAACTGATGCAAAATGATGTAATGAGAACCAAATGACTAAAACGGTATAAATGGAAAGATATACAACCACAAAATGATATAAAATGAATGTTGCAGAATTACAAAGAACAAAGTTGTTCTCAAGGAAGAAATATGAGAAGACAGTTCTCTGCCCCCCATCCTACTCCTGTACAGAGGCAGTGTGGACAGGTACATGGTATGGAACATTGCATGTAATATCAGATCTTTTTTTCTATACATTAATCAGTTTTGCTGATGTTTTTCTCTCTTGTTCTTTAAAAAAATTGTTATAACAAATGGCTCTGTCGGCGGGGGAAGAGAAAGGGCAGGGATATAGAGGGAAATCTAGGTGATAGAAAAACATTAATAAGATACATTTTAAAGTGTTATTGTCATCCCTTGTTTATATATCATCTTCCATTCTTAGTATGTCCTTCCCTTTTCCCCTACTCTTAGTCATACCTTGTAACAAAGAATAAAAAGGAAAGAAAATTTTTGTAGCAAAACTAACTCATGTGTCACCAGTGTAATTCTGATGGTGTATGCACATATATAGCATATTCACGTTCTATGTCTGTAGACCCTCATCTCCTCAGAGAACGGAGGGAAGTAGTATTTTTTCATCTCTTTCCTGAGTACCAAATTTGATCATTATAATTGCACAGAAAAGTCCAGGAATTTGAAGTAGAAGGTTTCCAAATGGACCAAAGTCCTGTTTTCAGAATTGCAAATATCTTAAGATTCAAAACTACTGAAGGCCAGGTTAGTTTTTCACTTGCCACTACAAGATATCCAGATTTAGAGTTGGAAGGGACCTCTATTAGAGGTCATCTAGTACAACTCCCTCATTTTACAGATAAGGAAACAGAACCCCTGGAAGATTGCTACTTGCCCAAGGTCACATAACCAGCAAATGTCAGAGGCAGTATTTGAACCCATGTCCTCCATTTCCAGGGTTAAAGTTCTTTCAACTAATGCCTTCAAGACTGTTAGGAATGGAAGGAAGTTTAGAACTCATTACTTCTAAATTCCTCCTATTAGAGATGAGGAATCTATGTCCTAGGGAGGCCATGTATGTGATTTCTGAGCAGCTGGGTGATACAATGAATAGAGCACTGGCCCTGGAGTCAGGAGGACCTGAGTTCAAATCCAACCTCAGACACTTAACACTAGCCGTGTGACCTTGGGCAAGTCATTTAACCCCAATTGCCCTGCCTTCCCTCCTCCAAAAAGCAAAAAAAAAAAAAAAGTTTAAAAAAAATCTATGTGATTTCCTAAAGGCCACAAAATAAGTAGAGAAGCCAGGAGTGAGAGTCTACCATATATGGTGGTATATTCTAATATACCACCCATGGGAAGCCTAGAACATCATAGGTGTTTTTGGAAATCAGCAACAATGGTTCCCATTTATAAAATCAGTATGCTATGTCCATTGAGGCTAGAGTATGTGACTTTCATAAGTGTGAAGCATCCAAGTGGCTTAGTGAATAGAGTATTGGGACTCAGTGTCAAGAAGAGCTGTGTTTGAATCTTTCTCTAGTCATTTACTAGCCATGTGTCTAGTCATTTAACCTCTCTTAAACTCTTTATTTAAAATGGGGATAACAATAGTATATACTTCACAGGGTTGTTATGAGTATCAAGTGAAGTTTTATATATACATATATATTTATATATGTATATATAAAATTCTTTGCAAAACTCAAAACACTTCATAAATGTTAACTATTATTAATAATAATAATATTATTTTTAAAATCTGAAATCTGATCCTGTGTTTTTGTATAGTTCCTTGCCTTGCAAGAATCCTCCCACAGTTTAGGAAAATGACATTGAAGAAATTTCATGTCTTCTACTTCAATAGTGACCCTGATTTAACACTGCCTACAGTGACACATTTTCCCCAACAGGGTTGGTAATGTCTCATATTTTGGAATAGCCTGGGTCTTGAGATATGTTTCTCTTCTGGCCCTGTGAAAATAATACCACTTTCATGGAGATGGCCCCTCATTTCTGTTTTATATAGTTCCCTATTGTGGTAAGGATTCTCCACATAAATATGAGATAATCACTGGACCCAACCAGGGAGATAAGCAATTCAAATTGGATGACTATGAAGTGCCATCTGGAAATAGGACAGCAAAGTGAGGATGATGGAGCCTGATGAGTGTGCATCATATCTTCCTGACCTGGAATAGAAATGCCTGGATGCTGCCTGGATTTGTCCCTTCCTTAAGGAGAGCTAGCAGCTTGGCATTGAATGGATTATTTTCTGCACAGCAGGATGTTACCCATTGCTCCCCCATTTATGGGAGAACAAAGACTGCAGATGTATCCTCTACCTAGGGCACCAGAATGCACTAAGTGCCATTGCTCACTAGTTAGCTTGGTCTTAATCCATTAGGCCACATAATAATCTAGGCATTGAACGTACAAGAGGAGGGAAATAACACAAATGGAATTATTGGTGTTATTGGCCTAGGTAGATAATTCTTTTAATATTTCATTGAATAGGGCAGCTAGGTGGCACAGTGAATAGAGCACCGGCCCTGGAGTCAGGAGGACCTGAGTTCAAATCCAGCCTCAGACACTTAACACAAAAACTAGCTGTGTGACCTTGGGCAAGTCACTTAACCCCAATTGCCCTTCAAAAAGCAAAAAAAAAATTCATTGTATAACTTCAGTTAAGTGAAGTGTGGTATAGTGGATAGAGAGGTGTGTGGGTTAAAGTCCTGTCACTAATACATATTGGTTATATAAGGGAGGTAAGTCACTTAACAGGACCTCCAGGTAACTTTTTAAGATTAGAAGCATTGACAGCATCAGTAGATCTCTCTTGATAGAGGAAGTTTCCTCAATGGGATTTCTCTACCAGGGGTGGGAAAACTGAGGCCTTGAGGATGCATGTGGCCTTCTAGAACCTTAAGTGTGGCTTTTTACTGTATCCAAATTTGTTCTGCAAAATTTGGATTCGGTCAAAAGGCCGCATTTAAAGATCTAGAAGATCACATGTGGCCTCATGGCCTAAGGTTCCCCATCCCTACCCTATCCTATTAAAATATAACGCCTAGGCCAAACATCACCGTTGTTGTTGAGACTGGGTCACTCTCCCACTTCCAGCTCACTGAAGGAAAAAGGATCACAAGACCAAAGCCCAAGACCGCAATCCGGATAGAGGCCACTCAACGCGAGAGCACTTGGCCTCTGAACACAACACTAAAGGCATTAAAGGTGCTCATTTCAAAAAAGCAAAATCTATTTCATCATCACAGGATAGATCATGGGAAGACTCCAAGTCCTGGCATAATGGATTAAAGCTATAATCTTTCTGTTACTCATTCACAAAACAGCAACAATGAAGTGTTCCCTAAAACCATCATGGAAAAGATACTGTTTTCTCTCGGTCGTTTGCCTCTTCATGATAAATTTCAATTTTCCTCAAATAGTTTTAGATCATTAATTAAAATACCTAGAAAATTTTAAAAGAATGATTTGTACAGGAAAAAATGTAACTATATCCTCAAGGCAACTCATTTGACTTCTCTATAACTACAATTTTTAGGAAGTTTTTCCTCATATTGAAACAAAAATCTACTCCTCTCTAACTTCCACCTATTAGATAAATTTCTGCCCTCTGGAAACAGAATAACTCTGATGAAGTTCTTTTCTGTCTAATAGCTTTTTAAACTCTTCGCAACATCAGTTGTATTCCCCATCCAGTTTTCTCCATTGCCACTCTTTGTCTCCACATCTAAATAATCTTGCCATCTCATGGCTGCAACTCCTTCACCTGTTGTAATTTCGTTGATGCCTTTAGTGTTGTGTATGGGGATAAATTTAAAATTTGGGAAAAATAAAAGAAGCAAAGCTATGGTTAAATTCATAAAATATGATTCTGCAAAAGGTTATGATGGATTCATTTGTGGAGACTGACTGGAAGATTTTCATTTCGCTGTAAATTGCTGTGAAAATATTTCATTCTTGACAGATATGATGTGCCAGAGTCCTTAGAAATTGTCTCTAAAATTCTCAAGAAAGATGAAACAGTGATCAATTCTATACCACATGGAAACAAATGATGAAGTTGGTAGTTAATCTAGCATTTTTTGTGTCCTCCTTTTTTGGTTTAGGTGGTCTTCAGAGACTGTCGACCAATCCTTTCTACTAGATAATTCCTCTCAACTTTTGATGCAGACTTACCCTGTAGATGGTGGTGTAGGAGCAGCAACATATCACAGCTCTCACATAGCCACCCCAAAATACCCATAAAATATGACTCTTAACTCATCCTAGAACTCCAAAATGCACACAAATATACTTTCCACTAAAGTCAGCTCGGCTATGAGGAACCATATCAGCACTGTGAACCAGAAACCAGCCTGGCCTGAAACTGCGGCTGTGTCCCAGGGGCGGCTGGAGAAGAGGAGCCGAGCCTCGGCTGGAGCTTTGGGTGAGCGGATTGGTGGCAGCTGTGGCAGTGTCCAGAACTAGGTCAGTGGGACTTGCGAGGTTGTGGGAGAAAAGTGGTCTGGCCAAAATGCCTCCAGGGCTGAGAAGCAAAAGGAGGAGGTTCTGCACCTGCCTCCACATTGTGGCTTCTGCCTGCAGACTGCAGGGGGACCAAGCAATCGTTCAGAGGCCAAGTGCTCTCGCGTTGAGTGGCCTCTATCCGGATTGCGGTCTTGGGCTTTGGTCTTGTGATCCTTTTTCCTTCAGTGAGCTGGAAGTGGGAGAGTGACCCAGCAACTTCCTGAGAGCTCCAGCAGCTGGGAGGACCCCAGCAATTTGGGACAGAGCTTTCCCCTCTGGAAGCAGAGCTCCACAGAGATTAAAAAAAAAATCACGGACTGACCAACCATGAATAAGAATAAGCATAAGAAGCAAAGTAAGAACAGCAACCAAACCC
>CM053581.1:533412892-533434145 GCA_028627135.1 Pseudochirops cupreus
CTCTCTCTCTCTCTCTCTCTCTCTCTCTCTCTCTCTCTCTCTCTGTCCCCCCTCTCTCTCTTCCAGACCCCTTCATACTCAGTTACAAAATGAGAGAGAGAGCAAGATGGTACCAATAGCCCAAAACTTGCTTCTGATAGTCATGTATATCTATAGATAGCTTTAAAATTTGGGAATTATTATTACGCTTTGTTCTCTTTTCTCTTACTATCACTTCAGAAGATCACATAGGTTGCACAGAACTGATAATCCTTTTGATTTTTTCCTGGGTTGCCATGACCAAATAAAGATCACTTAGGTCTTCGGGGCAAACTTACTGGTGATGAATCTTTATAAATGTAGCTCTATTTGGTCCTTGGGCAGCAGGCACGGTTTCTTCCTGGGACCTTATTAGAACCTTTCTAGCTTGATAAATTCTATCAGGGTTTGTGTTCAGTTGGTTGAGGTCTAGAGAATCTATGGTTACCTTCCCACACACAGATATACATACACCCCCACACCATGATGAGTAAGACTTGTGGGGGAGTTTTTTAATATCCTTTCTAAAATGTGGTGCCAAGAACTGAGCCTGGTGATTCAGATGTGATCTGACCAGGGCCTAGGGCATAGCTCTGATGGGCTGCCATGACAATGACTCTGCTCTGACTCAGATTTCATCTCAGCAAGAACCAGCAGCTTCTTTTGAGACCCATGGCTACCATCCACTTTGCTTAGTGTGCTTGTCCACAAGACCTTCAGAGTCTCCTATCCAGTTTTCCTGTTTCCAGGCTCTCCCTCTCCTTTCCCACCTTTCTTCTAGCCAGTCAATGACAGACAATACTGTTTGGAATATGCCAATCTCTGTGCAAAAGGTTTTAGTGGATCCATTGTTCCTGCAGAATAAACAGCAATCTCTTTAGCCATTAGGGTCCTCTGCATTTATACAGAGGCTTTCTGGAGACAAAGAATACAAAAAAATTAATCTAATGATGGGAATTTCATATATTGGGCAGAATTATGAGGGCTACTTTTTTTTTTACCTAGGTAGGGTTTTTGGTCACTGCCCCCCCAAAACCATATATAGTGGCTCTCCATTCCATGTATGTAGTCTAAAGACCAAATTAGTAGTCTCATGCACTGTCTTTATGAGTGCCAGTTCCTATGTGCTTGGTTTTCTGTGTCCTAATACCTGAATTGAGAACAAGGTTATATTCCCAAGGTTAATCACCCCTTGCCTATTACCACTAAGACTATGGTAAGTTGCATCACATTACTCACTTAAAGATCAATGTTTCCCCCCACTCCCACCTCCCCTGCCCCCACAAAAACCTGTTTCAATCTTTTTTCTCTTTATAGAGCCACACGAAGGTCAGTGTTCTGTGGATAATTGTTTTCCTTCCATTATTGGATAACCCTCCCAGAGCACTCTCATAACCTTTCCTCCTCCTTTCATTCCTGCCACAAGCTGGTAGCCTACAGAAAAAGCTATTAATTTGTTTATCCTAATTGTTGTTTTTAATGCTTCAAAGTTCAAGTATATGAAATCTGTGATATATTTAAGTGGGGAAATACAAATATACTCATATTATCATACAGGCAGACCTTCAGAAAACCTTGTCTTTTTTTTTTTAGCATTGTTGATATTAAAGTTATAAGCATCATAGCAAGGGATATAAAAAGTGAGATAGAGGAAGGGAGAAAGAACTTTTTCTACCATGTGCTAAGCAGTTTATTAATATTATCTCTCTTGACAAAAATTCACTAAACTATGTGTACCTTTTGATCAAACAATACAACAACTAAGCCTATATACCAAAATGATCAAGGAAAGAGGGAAAAAAGATCCATATGTACAAAAAATATTTACAGAATCACCTTTTGTGGTAGCAAAGAATGAGAAACAAAAATGCTGTCCATCAGTTGTAGTACTGGATGAACAAATGATAGTACATGAATGTATTGGAATAGTATTACTTCCTTAGAAATAATACAAAGAGCAGTTTTCAGAGAAACTTGGCAAAAACATGTAGGAACTGATGCAGAGTGAAGTGAGAAGAACCAAGAAAGTAATTGTTACCATGGTTGTTACTATGGTAAGTTGCATCACTTTACTCACATAGTAACAACATAAAGAAAACTAATTTTAAAAGAATCAAGAACTCTGATCAATACAATGACTGATCATGACTCCTGAGCACCAATAACGAAGTATGCTGCCCACAGAATGACAGAGTGATGATGGACTCAAGATGTAGAAGACCTGTACCTTTGGAAATGGTCAATATGAAGATTTATTTTTTTTTCACTTGATTTGCTTACAAGACACAAAGATTTTCTTTTAATAGAGGAAGGGAGTTAGCAATTATGTTGCTAAAAAAAAAAAAGAAAGAAAAGAGGGTCATTGAAGCATTTTAAAAAACTAATGAAAGAGAACAGAAGGAAATTCATTAGGAAGCCAATAAACAAGACCCCTGAGAGAGTAATGTACTGAATTTATTATGTATTTGAAAAGCACATTGTATGTAACACACATATGGTTTCAAACATAACCCACTTTTTCTGTTCAACTTTGTGTAAAAATGCATCTTGGTAAGAGTGAATGAAAAACAAAACTTAATATTAAAAAAAATAGCCAAGATGAGACAAAAGAGAAAATTGAGTTCAATAAGCATTGTTTGAAGCAAGTTCTAGCACCAAACTACTCTCAGTTGAGTTGAATTGCATTTCCATTCATAGATACCTGGGGAGGAAGGAATCACAGGACTTTAGAGTGGGAAGGCCCCTCAGTAGGCATCTAATTCAATCCAAACCCTTAAAAGAATCCTGGCTATAACACCCAGAAAATGGTTGTTCAGTTCATAATGCTAATTATTGACATTTACATAGAACTTTAAGGTTGACAAAGTTCTTTATATGTATTATCTTCTTTGTTTCTCACAACAATTCTATTAACTAAATTTTATAGGTATTATTATTATTCCCATTTTACAGATGAGGAAGTTGACAAAGTTTGAGTGACCTTCTGAGTATTGTCAGTGGTTTTCCCATGGTGTCTCTCACCAGTGATGGTAGATTTACTTAATCTTGCTAAAACATTTAGGCTATTTAGAATCTTCACAGATAGATAGCAAGATCACAGTGAGACTCTGGGGCATGGGAAATGAGCCTCTCTCTATTGTCTAGGTTTCCCGAAATTTTCCTGATGTTGGTATTTCTTTTCTTCCTTCCCAATGAACTAAGCACACAGGGGAAATTGTAGATGTCCATTTGTTCCTTCTCCATCTTTCATCTTCTTGCAGCTTTTGGTAGTTTTCTCACATGGTAAGGGATAAGTATTCTATTAAGACTAAATAATAAAAAAAAAACCTTTAAGATACATATCTGGCTTCATTTATGTCTTTTTTGGGTATTCTTAGCACTTAACACTTTACCTGGTACTTAATACATGTTTGCAGACTTACTGACTGAGACTTTGTCCCATCATTACAAGGATGCATTTTGAGAAATCAGTTAAGACAGTTCTATGAAAGTATCATGGAAGGTGCTACATTTCCCTTCACTCTGAGAGATTTAGTTAAGGTCAATGGCAAACTTAAGGAGTAAATTCAAGAAATGGAGGCCAAGAATACCAGAGAATACGAATGTCCTACCCTACTCGTGTTACAGCAATTATCCTTCCAGAATTTCAAGTGGCAGTAACTCTACTCTCAATCTGCATCAACTGTGATTTCTGTATTATAGTAGTGAGAATAAGCATTGGGTTATTTATAAGGAGAAAAGGACGTTAACAATGTTGGTAAATTTAATGCAGTTCAATTTTCTTATCAGTTTCCATGAGTTCAATTATCATCTCCATGAAGATAAGTCCCAAATCCATCCTGAATCGCTTGTGAGAACTTCAGTCCTACAACAAACAACTACTAACTGCTGGAGAGCTCCAATTGCAGGGTCTTTCAGAATCTCAAATTTTAAATGTCCCAAGTGGAACTTATCTTTCTGGGAAGGAAACCATTATGCTCCTTGTAATTCAGATTTACAACTTTGAAGTCATTTTAGATACTTCTCTTTTACTTTTCCATCATAACCAATCATTGGACAAATCATGCTTATTCTATTTCCACAAAATCTATCCATTTATCCCCAATTAAAACAATGGTTCTCAACCTTCCTAATGCCATGACCCTTTAATACTCACATGTGGTCTTATCTGCATGTGGGTGGACCTGCTTGGAGACAGATAGAGGAGTAGTGTCTTAGTTCCTAAGACCATTGGAAATATGTGTTTTTCGATGGTCTTAGGCAACACCTGTGAAAGGGTCATTCGACCCCCAAAGGGGTCACGACCCACAGGTTGAGAACTGCTGAATTAAAATTTTCTACTCCCTCTTTTCCATCTTTTCCTTCCAATTTATCCTTTAGATTTTTTAATTGGTGTTCTTTCTTTTCAAAAAATCATTGTCACTTTCTGATGACTCCTCTCCCCAGTGACATTTCCCACATCCAAAAATCAAATCAATGAGAATGCATTTATTAAGTGTGTATTACATGCCAGGTACCATGTGAAACACTGAAGATAACTTTTCCTTGTTAAAAGCACAGTTAAGAAGACCAAAACAACACTTTGGCCATGTCTAAAAATGTATGTATAATTCTTCACTGAAGTCTACCACCTCCTTGCCAAAAAGCAAGGGGAGTGTTTCCCCAATAGTCTCTTGAAGTTATGAATATTCACTGCATTGATTACAGTTCTGAAGTTTTTCAATATTGTTTTCTTTCATAATAAAGTAGTCATGTAAATTGTTCTCCTGGTTCTACTTACGTCACCCTTCCTAAGCTAACATGCTTTCCTAAGTTTTCTTTTAATTCCTCACATTCATCACTTCTTATAATGCAATTATGTTTGTCATATTCATACATCATAATTTATTAAACCATTCCCCAATCCATAGGCACCCACTTTCCTTCTAGTTATTTGATACTACAGATGTGCTGATATAAAGATTTTAGATAAATACTGATATATCAACACATACCTATATCTACCCATCTATACCTATATCTATGAATACATGACCTTTCCCTTTTTCTTTAACTTCATTAGAATCTATGCATAGTAGCGGTATCATTGGGTCAAAGGATCATATCACAGTCCATCTTTCACACAAATACCAAATAATCTTTCCACAATACAGATGTGTCCATGACTTTTCCTTGTCCAAATACCGTAAGTAGCTCCCTACTAACAATAGGTTAAAATACAAACTCCTTAGTCTGGTGTTTAAGACCCTTGCTTTAGTTTACTCTTTCAGTTCACTTTACATTGTTTTTAAAAAAGGTATTTAATAAAGGTTTTTTTTTTCTTTTCGGAAGGACAATTGGGGTTAAGTGACTTGCCCAAGGTCATATGGCTAGCAAGTATTAAGTGTCTGAGGCCAGATTTGAACTCAGGTGCTCCACTCCAGGGCTGGTGCTCTATTCTCTGTGCCACTTAGCCACCCCAAAGGTATTTATTTAATAAGGTATCTAATAAAATAAAATGTTTGATACACTCTATGTTCTAGCCAGACTGGCATACTAGATATTCTTTACCTTTTCATGAGTTACTTCCCATACCTGGAATTTACTCCCTAGTTGCCATGGTATCTGATAATACTTAACTTATTAAGGTGCAACTCTAGTACCAACTCCTCCCTGAACTTTTCCCTTATCTCTCCTGTTGTTAGCAATCTTTATCTCCTCAAATTACTTGTATTACTTATCTGTTTATATTGTGGGAGAGTCAGGACTGGCCTTGGAATCATAATCAATTGGGTTCTGACTGGGTCTCTTCCATATAAGGCCTAGGTCTCTGACACATAAGGGCAACCTGATGATGGCCAAGTCACTAAACTTTTCAGTAGCCCCACATGTTCTATAACAATATAGATTGCATAAATGTTAGTGAGTACTTTCCCCTTTTAGTCACCATTCATGGTCACCAGGAGTGACTGTGGCATGATTTAGCATTAGCTTATTTCTGGTCATGAATAACTTAGAGGGAGATGATGGGAGATGATGAAGAGTTCCCTAATGGACTGCCGACCCATAACTCAATAGATATAGAATAGGAATTCCTGATACTTTCAACTGTCTTTTTTTCCTTTCTGTCTTTGAAGCATCAAGACTACCCAAAACTATGTCTGGAGAGTCAGGTGGAAGAATGATGGCTGCTTTATCTCTATATCTGTTCCATGTGGCTGTGAGCAGATGGCCTGCTCAGGCTATCTAGGATGGGGCTGCCTCTCTTTTGTCTTTTCATTCCTCAAGAAGGTGATATTTTGAGTTGTGAAAAGTCTGGAAGTCTGTAGGTGCTGTGGCAGCACAACCCCACCCCAACCCCCAGTGGGGAGTAGCATTGGCCAAAGCAGCAATGCCTGATGGTAATAGAAGTATCTACAGAAAAATAATCAGTAGAAAGAAATACTGGCTCATTTTGCCCACTTTGTGGGCAAGTTCTCACCAGAAGAACATTTAGACAGTGCAAGGGGAAAGTTTAGTTGTAAACACTGAGCTCTTGTAATATTCGATTATCAATTTGCTTATTATAGAGTATTTCTTAATGGTAATCAATGGTTGTTGTTATAATAATATATTGCCTGGATTTCTACCTTGAAAAATGGACTTTATGTGTTAAATTTTAATATCCTTGAATCTGGGTGAGTTTTAAAAGAAACATCATTTACTTGATCAGTTTTGAAAAATCATTAATACACTCAAAGAGAAGTGGGTTTAGTGAATGTGAAACAAAAAATGGAGAGAATTTGAATTGGCCCCTCTTATTATAGTATTAAAAATTAGTCTACTTAATTTATCAAGTCATGTTCATGTCCTGATTTTATATACTTGTATCTATCAGTAAACATTGTGATACTTGAAAAAAAAATTAGGAGTCCTATGAATTGTATTATGTCCCCCAAAGTTTGAATATTAGCCTTCCAATTGATTATACTTGTAACTTATGTTGTTACCAAACTTTGTTAAAATTGTTTTGTGAATATATGCTGTAACTCTTTTATTTTCTGGATAGGAATAAACATCCTGTTCCATACAGGATTCCCATAACCCATTGGGTATTCCTTTATTTTCCCCTTTCAGGATATCCAGGCATAAACTCTAATTTTTCCTGTAATTATCAGTCAACCAAGTAACTGTGAGAATGGGGAGCCCAGTCCCATCCCTAATTTGTGATCTGAAAATGAACAAGCCAGAATATCTGGGCACAGAGGAAGAGTGGTTCAGGTTACCAACTCTGTACTAACACAGTGGTACATCCAAACTAGCATATGTGAAGAAAGAAGTTATCTGCACTCAGAAGGCACTGAGAAATAGAACTATGTATAGAATTATTTCAAATATAGAATACACGCATACATATATACATACAAACATATACATATATGTTTATATATAAGTACCTATTTGTATCTTTGGTGGCCTCTCTAGGGTGGGGTAGGGGAGAAGAAAAAAGGAAAAAAAGTTTATAAGATAACTTTGCTGTATATTTAAAATAAATAACAAGTTAAACATAGTAGATCTGCAATTTCGTGTGCTATCATTTTAAAAAATTATGCTATGTTATGGAAATGCTTGGTTTTTTTTTCATAAATTAAAATAAAATACACTAAAAAAGAAAAATTAAAAAGAATAAATTAGCAGTTTCCACTGGGCACTTGGAAAAAGAATTCCCTACATTGTTGAAATCACAGTTATGCATCAAAACCAAAGCAAAGCAAAACAAAGCCCCAAAGTCAAACCAAGTTGCAACCTATACCTCTCAGTATAAAGGAGGCTCAGTAAGAGCAGTAACTACTTTGTTTTTGTCTTGGTATTCTTAAGACAAAGTAGGCTAATAAGTATTTGCTGAAATAAATTGACCAAACTAGAGCCTTAAGTGATTTAGATTGCCACTGGATAAAAGTAGGACCAAAGTGAGCCTCCAGGACATGGGAAGAATGATTTTGTATTGTTAGGATTTCCTTGACTTGTGAGCATCTCTATTTCTTGCTCTGAGGAAAAAGTTTCTACATCCCTTCTCTGGGTGCTTGGTGTCTGTTGACTATGCTCAGAATCCTGGGATCAAAGCTGTGTGAAAAGAGGGTAAGTGTTTGGCAAAGGGCTGAGTCTGTGATGAGAAGGATATTTTGAGACAGCATTTGTTGAATTTCTGATATGGTGTTTGTTCTGAGATTCTGCCTTATCACCTGAAGGTTATGTTTTAAAAACCTAGAAATAACAATTTCCAGTTAAATTGCTTACCTGATGCAACTGATTCAGAACCAGTTTATTGCTTTTGGGAGTTGTTCAGGGCCACACACAAGCAAAGAAGAAAATCATCCATTTTTAGATAATGTGCTCTATGGTATGGCTTTTTCATATCATTTAAAATGACTTCCAGTTGCACTTTTCTATAGTAGTAAAGAATTGGAAACAAGATCGTCATTTGGGGATAGCTCAAAAAATTGTGGTCCATGAAAGTAATGAAATATTACTATAATATTAATAGATAGATAAATAGATAGATACATAGATACACAGATGGACAGATGGACGGACGGACAGACGGAAGGACAGACAGACGGACGGACGGATGGACGGACAGACAGACAGATAGATAGATAGATGATAGATAATGTGTGTATGTATATATGTATATACATACAAACATATACATATATGTAAAGATGAATATAAGAAGCAAGAGAAGACTTACATGAACTAAAGCAAAATAAAGTAAGTCAGACAAAACCCAAAAGAAACCAAAAAACCCCGACATACACAGTGACTACAACAATATAAACAGAAAGAACAAAACAAATTTCAAAGTGAACATTGTATAATTATAGTGACTAAGCTTGGACCTGAAGAGAAGATGTGAGAAAAAGCCTCTTTTCCCTCTTCACACAAATTGGGAACAGTGTGTCTGGAACACTGACTATGCTGTTACACTTGGTTGACATATTGGTTAATTTTGATGAATTACCCTTTTGTCTCTCTCTTAAAAAAAAAACCAAACCTTTGTTATGAAGGATGGCTGTCTGGGTGGAGGAATAGATAGGAAGCTTTAAAATGGCTACTTGTGCTGGAGGAATGAAAATTAGAAATTAGGAGAACACTAGCTCTAAGGGCAGGTAGAAAGATCCGAGCCTAAGAAAAATGTTCAGTGAGTGAAGTCAGTGTTTGGGACCCTCTTTTCTCCTGTCAACACCCATCTCCCCTTTCATTATTCACATCCTTTTCCCAATTTGTTGTTAACTTGCTTAGGGTTCCACACTAGACTCTTACTATACTATCTTGCCTGGTCTGTCCTATACAAATACCATGAACTAGTGTATTTCTGTCCTTTTTACTCATATGAATTTCCATGGCCCTTTGCTAGGTGACTGGCAAGCAAAACAGAGAAACCATGAAACTTCTTTGTTTGTTTAGGTATTTTTCCGTGATGTCTAACTTCATGACCTCTTTGGGGGTTTTCTTGGTAAAGATGCTGGAGTGGTTTTTCATTTCCTTCTCTAGCTCATTTTACAGATGAGGAAACTGAGGCAAACAGGGGTAAATGAGTTGTCTGGGGTCACAAAGCTAGTAAGTGTCTGAGGCAATTTATATTATAATGTTAATGGCTAACAAAGACAATGCATCACTTCACCCAGATAGCATTTTTTTTTGCAAGAACCCACAGTACCTTAATTCAAAGGATTGACTTCAGTGATGGGAACTGTAGGTACTGAGACAGTTATCAACAAAAGATAGATATTCTTTTTCTTTTGGGATTGGAGGAAGGTATAATACCTCACATATAAACTTGCTCGTGCATAAAAATAGTGTTTGGGAAAAGGAATTGCTTTCATAAGGACTGGGAATGAGCAGAAGAGCAGGTCTGAGAAAACCCCAGGCTGAGTTCACAGAGAGTGGGCACATTAGGGCTCAGCTAAACATCCCTACTTTCACTCACAAATTCATAATGGTAGTGGGAGCATGAGAGAGTGGAGATGATGAAGCGTGAACCTGGGGGGAGCCAATCTGCTTGGCACTGCCAGAAAAGTCTTGGATGTTACCTACTTCAGTAAATCATTTTGCACTTATGTTTGGAGCTTGTGCCTTGCCACAGAGATGCATCTGAAATACACTGAGGCTGAAACAATTATGAATAGACCTACTGAAGGAAGGATCAGAGAGACCTAACAGGAGGCAATTTCCATCTGGCTCATAAGGAAGTCAATTTCATTCAGGCTCAGTGGGTCCACAGAGAGGGTTGGAAAGAGGACAGCAGTGATGCATTTGGCACTGACGTCAGGCATAGCCAGGAGGCAGAGAGTTAGAAGCAACAATCCTGGAATTGAGGGAAAATACAATTTGAGTGTCCTATTGTGGCAAATAAGCTAGCTAGAAAGGAAGACAACCTTTTGGATCTGGAACTGAGAAAAGTTTCCATACCATTAGGAGGCTAAAAATACTCTCAGGTCAGGGAAACCTACCACTACCATTTAATGATACTATTAACCAACTATGATGGGATATTCATCTGTTTTTTAACCTTAGAAAGAGAATGAATAGGGGCAGCAGACTCCAGGTAGCACAGTAGATAAAGCACCCAACTTAGAGTCAGAAGGACCTGAGTTCAAACCTGGCCTCAGATCTGGATTAGTTGTGTGACCCTGGGCAAGTCACTTAACCTCATTTGTCAGAAAAAAAAGAACTAAGAAAGAGAGCAAAAAGTGTTCAGGTATAGAGGCAGACACAGTGGTGTTGGAGCATGAAGGATGATGTGGTGTGGAAAGAACAGTGAATATGGAGATGAAAGACTAAGTTTTTAATCCTACCTATGCTTACTATGACTTTGGGTTAATCTCTCATTGCACATCTGTTTTCTCTTCCTTAAAAGGAAGGTCTTTGATTAATAACTTCTAAGTTCCTCCCAACTCAAGAGTCTCTGATTATCTGCAACTTATACTGTGAAATGAAAAGTGGGATCTTTGCTTCCCTCAAGTCAATACCTTGATTCTCTTGTGAGTGGTCACCTCCCCATTCAGTCACAGCAACTGGTAAACAAAGGAACCTGAGTGAATTCTGTGGCCAATGACAGACATCATCAGCACTGCTCCATGTCACCGAACTCACCTATCTCCAGATGACAGCTCTGCGGTTTAGAGAAGACTGGCACACAAGTGTTGAACAGATTTCATTAGTTCTATTAGTTTACTCCTAGAAATTAACCATTCATGCTCCCAGTGGAGGAGTATTCTCTGTGGTCTCCCAAATGCAAGATTAATTCCACATTTTTTGACTTCATCAACTTCTGGATATTTTATTTTATTTTATTTTTGCCTTTTTTTTTGGAGGGCAATTGGGGTTAAGTGACTTGCCCAAGGTCACTTGGATAGTTTTTGTGTCAAGTGTCTGAGGCTGGATTTGAACTCAGGTCCTCCTGACTCCAGGGCTGGTGTTCTATTCACTGTGCCACCCAGCTTCTGGATATTTTAACTAATTATCAATCTGACCATAGTCTACCATCTAGCATAGTTTATCAAACTTTGTTTTTACCAAACTTCAGTTTAACAAAAACCAAATTATCTTAACTACTTAAATTCAGCAAATATTTACTTTGGCTACTCTTTGCCAAGAATGCTGCCAGGTGCTGAGAAGGGTAAAAAGCTGAATAAAATAAGATGCCTGCCTTCAAGGAATATAAAACCAGGTAGTAGAGGCCAAGGCCCAGAAAGTAGCTCTGTCCCTTTTACATTTACATTGCTTATATGTTACATTTATTTATTTATTTACTTATGTATGGGTTTCATCTTCTCAACAGGATGTGAGCTCCTTGTGGGCAAGAACAGGAACTCTTTCATTTTAATTATTTGTATTCTCAGCCAAGCCCAGTGTCATTATAAGATATTATTTTGGAGAGAGCCATGAGAATGAATGTAGGGAATTCCTTGTGATGGAACCACCTCCAGCATACAGATCAAAAGTCTTGAAACTTCTGAGTTTTAGAGAGTTATCTAGGGCACTGAGAGGTTAAGTAATTTGGACAAGGTCACAAAGTGTGTATTAAAGGGGAACTTGAACCCAAATCTTCCTGACTCAGAGACTGGTTCTCACTGCCTCTGATGCCTTTCACATAGTATTCACTTAATATACATTTGTTGAATTAAATTGAAATGAACTCTTTCTATACAGAGTATGGGGCTTGGTTCAGAGCACAGTAATTGTTAAAAATCTTCACCAGTAATGTGATGAGGTCAGAGGTATACAGAGGGGTAGAGATTAATCTAGCAGCATTCTTTAGGACAGTTTGAATGGGAGAGAGACTTGAGGTGGGAAGAGTGGCTAAAAGATTGTTGCAAATAATTTATATCAAAGCTACTGAAGACTCAAACAGAGATAAGGGAAAGACAGGGAGACGAGCCAAGAGATATTGAAATGATAAATTCATTGGACTTTTGTGATTGATTGGATGTACATTTCAAGAAAGAAGATAAATCAAAAATAAATATGAGGTTGCAAGAATAGTGTTGTGAGTAACTGAAATGGGGAAGTCAAAAGAATCAATGGGGCATAGGGAAGAATGATTGATTAGGTTTAGAACACATGGAGTTTGAGATATTGTCATGGCATTCAGGTAGAGTTATTCAGTATGCCATTGAAAACATAAGTTTTGTACTCCTGAGATATTAGAGTTGTAGACAGAGTCTTAACAATTGTTAGTGTGTCCATTTGGTCTTTAATTTAGTCTACCACTGATAAAAATGATCTCTCTTATTCAAGTCAGACAACACATGAAAAGAATCTACAGAGAAGGATAATGTGTAGGCAGAGAATCAGGAAACCCATTGCTGCCATCAAATGTCTTAGTCCAAGCTTTGGGTTCAAAGGATTCTCATGGTCTCAGGTAAAGGGCATCAGCATGATTGGTTTGTATTCATAGAATCTGTTGATGGTTACCTTGGGTTAGAAGTTAGAAGTCTCCAGGTGACCCTTAACATCAATAACTGCTCCACATGGCTATCCTTATCCCAGAAATGTCTCAAATGCTGGATATTTGCTCCACACAAATCAGAATGTCTATTATAGCTAATAAATCACTCTTTTGGGGGCGAATGGGAGGAGAGTTGTGGCTAAATAGCAATTGTAGTCCATGTGGAAATAATTCTTGGTTCAAATTCAAAGAAGCCCAGTGTTACCTTGCAATGTGTCTTCTCTACCCTGGGGTCGAATACCAGGCATAATCCAAGGTTGGGGTGTGTCGACAACTAGAAAAGGTTTGGTTAAAGAGACAAACAGATAGTAATATAAAATTTACATTATTTATTCCTTATTAGTCCCTTAATGCTAGCATTACTTGCGTAAGGAGTGCAGGATTAAAGTCCTGACTGATGAACAGAAAGAATCAAAAGACTTTTCATACATTTCAGAACCATCCCAGTTCAGGATGACTTTCTCACAAAACTTTATGACTTCCATTTGTTACCATCTATATGTGATACAGAGTTCCTTGGTTGTAAATGCAAATTGACAAGGACAAGAGCAGAGTCTGTTTACATTTTATGGTCTCAGGATATCTGTTTTGCTCTCATGTGGAGTAAGTCCCAAGATAAGGGGAATCTCACCTCTGGTCTTTGAAGCTGCAGACACAGGGAAAGGCATTTTTAATCAGAGCAGTTTGTTTGATTAAATGAGACTTTAGCTAAAATATGATATTAAAAGATTATCAGGTAATATATGTAAGCAAGTGTAATTCAGCCGATACTTTCTTCCACAGCAACTGCACTTGGAGTAAGCAAAATGTGGATTCAAATCCTCCTTCCCGTATCTCCTGGCTGTGTGGTGAGAGGCAAAGCACTTAATCACTCTAAGCCTCATTTCCATCATTATAAAATCAGGTGGTAATAACTGCAGTAGATAGCTTACAGGGCTGGTCTAAGTGTCAGGTGATATCATGAATGAAAATTCCTTTGGAAACCTTAAAGCATGTTACAAATGTCAATTACCATGATTATTTAGAAGACAACAAAGAACATTAAGTAGTATACCAAATAGATCATGTAAAGCATATTATGTCTATGACAAGAGTGAATGCACACATGGGCTGATAAATTGCTACAAATACCTCTTGCTCTCATGGGGCGGGTCCTTCAAGTTAATATTTTCCTCCATATTTTTTCTTTTTCCTTTGGAGCAAAAGAAGTTGCAGGACTGTGGTAGCAGAAAATTGTTCTGACCAGTGACTTAGCATGAGCAAATGTAAATCACCGTCCTTGCTCATTCTTACAAGTTAGATGTAAAAATTTTGAAATGCATTTTCAAGCATTTCTGGAGTCCACAAATGTGACAAATGGCCCCTAATAAATTTGAAAAATGTCCCTGAAGACAGAGTATTGCACAGAATGCACCCAGAAATCCTTGCCAGACAAGAAATGAGTCATTTGCTGAAGCCTTGAAAGCTCCTAAGGTGCAGGGCACCACCTCGTAGAGAAGACACAACTTTTACCGTTAGATGTCCTAACATCTAATACAAATCTATAGCTAAACACACAAATATAGATGATGAATGAGAAATGGTCCAAGAGGGTGGAGGAAATGTTGTGTGAGTGCCTTCTCGGCTTTCTGACATCAGAGTGAGGCATTTGTCACCAATGGGTAGGGCTGTAGGGGCATTACTAACGATTATTAGTAAAGACTAAATAAAGGTAGTTGTAGAAAGCCAAAAAGGCAGGGATTTTACTAGCAACGTGTTAGAGACTTTCCTAGGAAGAAAGTCACTGTTAAAGGGTCCCTAAGTAGCTAAGGATTTTGTGGGGCCCAGAACAGGATCCTGAAATGGGATCAACTCAGCAATTATCACCAATATGCAAACAAAGGCCTCTAATGAGGGAGAGGTTTCTGTGGCACAATTCTTGACTAGACAATAATTCCATAAGTATTATTGCCATCACTACCATTACCATCGTCAATGCATTTGTATACAACTTTTACACCTTACAAAGCACTTTCCTTACAACAACCCTGGAAGGTCAGCAGTACAAATGTAACCATTCCCACTTCACACATATGGGAATTCAGATCCAGAAAGTCCAGGGTGGGATTCTGGCATTGGGGAGCCCGGGATACCTCTCCACTCTTTAGTCTTCTTGACCCCATATACCATTCAATTGTATAAACTAGTAACACTTACCTTCCCCAAGAATACATAGGGTTTGAAGGAGCAGGCCATGCGCTGCCTTCAGTAAGGGAGGAAGCCCGGTTCGCTGAAAGACCACTGGCCTTCAACTTAGGGGAACCTGAATTCAACATTGGCCCTGATCTTTTATGACTGTGTGACCCTGGGAGAGTCACTCAGTTTCTCCTTCTTAGTTTCTTATTTCAGTTTCCTCATTGCTAAAATTGAGGTGGTATTAGTTTCTATCCTGTGTGTCATGAAAAGACTGTTTTATCAACCATAAAGTACCATGGAAAAGTGAATTAGAATGGTCAGTCTTTTTCTTTGTCGTTATAGGTGGGACCTGGTATCATTGTAAATCAAAGACACAGAGGGAACCAACCTGACAAACTGTAGAACCTTAAAGTTTGAGTTTTCACTGTGGAGTCTTTCTTCCAGGTAAATTTCTGCTGCCATCCCAGCAGGACTACTTACTAGTTCTAATTTGTTTCACGTATAAAAGTCCAACAGGGACTTTCCAACAGGGTTGTAAGCTTCTTGAAGGCAGAGGACTACATCCTTGGTTTCTTTTATAGGCCCCACATTGCCCACTATATCATGTAAAAAAAATTCTTAATTATTTACTATGCCTAGTCCATTCGAAACACATTTGCCTTACCTACCGTTAAAAATTTCAGAGAAGCCACCCTGAAATAACTTCTCTGTTTAATTATTCTCATTGTCATGTAATTCCTAATGTTTGCTTCATAGGATTGTTATAAGGATCTAATGAGATAATGTATATAAAGGACTTTGAAAATCTTTAAGCTGTACAGTAATACCCTTTCTCTCTCCCTTCCTCCCTTCCTTCATCCTTTCCTTCTTTTCTTCCTTCCTTCCGTCCCTAAATCTCTCTGCCTATAAATTGAGCAAGTCCTTTTCCTGATATAGAAGAGGAATCATTTGATTATAAGAAACAAATGAGAAAGAGGGATTGAAACACATCTAGAATCCATTTAATCTATGTCTGCATAGTGCTGAAACAGTTTTCTTCATATATATTTTCAATGTAATGATAAAACTATCAATTTTACTGGTCAGTTCATTCAAAATGGTTCTGAAGACAATGATTATCTAGCATAAATATGCCCTTAGTCAGAAATATAGTAGTCAAGAGATGGAAAATCTCTCTCTCTCTCTCTCTCTCTCTCTGTTTCTCCCTCCTTCCTTCCCTCCCTTCCTCCCTCTCTCTTCTATAAGAAAAATCTGAAAGTAAATAAGGATTCCCATTTGGAAATATTTTCTAAGAGAAAAATGAAATATGACTAGAACAGAGACATCTTAAGTATAGATTGTTTATAATCTTCATTCCTGGAAAATTAAAAAACACATTTTTGGAGAAATATGTGGGATTGCTTATGAAGATGTTTACATGAATTTAATCTCAGAGAACTTGACTGGTTTTATATTTCATAAAATTTTTGTATTGCCCATTTTGATTTTTAATCCACCTGTGGCAGGCAACTATTATATTAAACTTTTTTTTTTGCTTGTTGGGGCTCAGCAAACACTTAGGGTGGTTTAATTCCCCTAACATGTCCCCCCACCCCCCTTATAGACCACCTACAGTCTTCCCATCTTTCTAGCAGTAATCATCACTTTCTATTAAGGAATACGTCACGACCCTGCCCTTTCACTGTGAAGCATTAAAACTAGGTCAAGCTGTTGTTTCATTAGAATTTCCCCAAATATAGTGCCATCAATCCCAGAATGGCTTTCCAGGGCTGGTCAGTCAGGGATGCTGCCAGGGAGCCTTGAGAGTTGCCATAGCAACCGCCAGATAAGAGCCAAGATGAGGACACACAGGTTAAATTAGCTGTCTCTCCTCTCAGAGGGGGCCTGTTTCAGGAGTAGGAAACAGACTGGAATGCCAGATGCATGCAGAACAGCCAAGATGATCAGAAAAAGGAGAAACTATTGAAAGGACAGGACCCAGCAGGGGAGCAGCACTCAACCTGATATCCCACAGTTCCATGGTATCCTAGTACAAAGGTGGTGAAGCTCAGTCCCAATACTAGGCAGTAAAGAGCATGCCATGATCCAGCTGGGCTTCACCCATCCCAGCCTCACTTTGTATCTCTCAGAATCAGAATTTTTCAAGCATATCATGAAATTATTACAGTTTTTTTTTCCTCCAGGGAAAGGGGTAGAGTGGAGCTCAGGGAGGAGGGATAGAGAATGGCAGAGGGAATACTTTTCTGGGGATTGGAGACATTCTATAAGAGGGATTTTTGAAAAATTGGACTGCAAAGCAGCAAAATAACCTAAGAAGGTAGAAATGATTCTGTGGCAACACAGTCTCATCGATCTTATCCCTGCCCCCTGATTCTGTTTCTTTTTTTCTTTCCCAATGCAAAAAACTACTTTTCTTTCTTCTCAGATGTTCATTGCCATCTGCTGACCAGATTTAGCTGGTACAAACCAAATTTCAGATGGAGTGCAAAGCTGGTGAATGCATTATACCAATGACCTGCTGCCTCTGTCTTGAATGAAATGGAAATTATTGGTCCCTGTTTCACTAAGGAGTCTGCAATGCTTGTGTCTTGATCTGACAAACAACTGCAGGCACATTGGGAAGGCTGAAAATGCCTGATGGATTCTGTTCATTTTACATAGCATTCATCATTTGCCCTCTTTGGGCTTGGAAACAAAGGACAAATTAAATAAACACCAATTGTATAGTAGGTGACACTAATACCATCTACTTTCCACTGATGGGTGAAACACCAGAGTGAATGAATGATAGTAATCTAATGGGGGGGGGGCAATGAATAGTGGTAAGCATAAATATTTTAAAGGAAAATCAGCTTGAAGATGGTCCCCACAGTAGACTCTGGGGTGTCTCAAGTAAGTAGCAGCTTTTATAGGCAAGGAGTACTTGAAAGACATCTGAAGCTGGGAAGTACTGTTTTATTCTCTTGTCTAATACCTTCTTCATCTCACATACCAACATACTTTTTTCAAGAGATATAATTTTTCTTTAAATTTAGCACCTACTACTATGTATAGAGCCATGTTTTGAGGGAATCAATGCATAGTTTATATGACATGTGAACTTTGATGGTTTCCTCAAACTATGTTTGTGATATATGCAGGAATTTGGAACAAACATAAATAGTTATAGAGCAAATAAATAGTTATAGGGGAAAATATAACAAAAAAGAAGAAGAGGAGGGGGAGGAGGAAGAGGAGGAGGAGGAGGAAGAGGAGGAGGAGGAGGAGGAGGAGGAGGAAGAAGAAGAAGAAGAAGAAGAAGAAGAAGAAGAAGAAGAAGAAGAAGAAGAAGAAGAAGAATCTAACAAAAAAAATCTAACAGAAAAAGGAGTGAATTTCTAGTTGGACTCTGATTATCCCCAAATGGAATGAAGCCCCTTCATGCCCTCATATGGATATGGCTCTATACTAATCCATTAAGCTTTAGAGACATTCTGGATTAAAAATCTTTCAATGGCTCCCTAGTGCACTTTGGATATGTGCAACTTTTTTTTTTTGCCTTGGATTCATTTTCTCCTATAATATAGCTTAAATCTATCAAGCTTTACTTTAGCTCTTCTCTGACATGAAAGTGATAGTCTAGCTAAGTTGGTCCATGACTGTTCCCTAACTTTGTCTTACTTAACATCTTATTTGATCCTAATTCCTATTTCCATTGCAAATAAGAGTTGCTTTCCTATTCTTTTTACCTGTCTATTCAAATTCTATTCATCTTTAAGAACTCACATAAGATCTTAATTTATTATGCCTTCTGTCAACCTTCAAGCCCCCCCACATTGGCATCTCCCTTCTCTGAATTCATTGTTGTTATTTTTAATCAGGACTACTCATCTTTGAACTCTGCCATATAACTGTCTTTCAGTATTACTATACTACTACATTATTGTATACGATAATTGACAACTATTTAGTAATGTGGGCAAAGTTTTTATATAGCTTGTGTCATTAGAGCCTCCCCATAACCCCCTGAGAGAAGTTGTAAATGTATCATTATCCCCATTTTTACAAATAAGAAACATGAAATCCAGAGAGCTTAAGTGAGTTGCTCATTGTCACCCAGGTTATAGGTATTTGGACCAAGGTCTTTCTCTACTTGAAGATCAGCACTCTTTCCAGTACATAGTACGTGAAATTGCCTTGAAGAAACTAGAACTATAAGACTAACTATTAATATCAAAACAACTTTCTCATTTCAGGAGGATAATAAAGTATATATGGTAAGTTAAGAAGGTGAAAAGGAGATGGACTTTTAGGATATGCTTTAATATCTGATCAAAGAGGAAAAAAAAATGGGAAAAAAGGATCAAGAAGGCAAGGGAACTTGAAAGATCTGCCAGCAGGAAGACAAGGGTTTGGGGGAAATAACAGAAATCCAGAGCTCCAAATCAGAGATTCATACAAACTCGTGGGTTATTCATTCACCTTCCATTCTTTGCCAATAGCGTTGCATTGTTCTACAATTTTGGAAAATCTTGGAAATAGACCCAGGAATTATTAAGGCTAAAGAAGAGCAGAAGAAAAAAGGTAATAGGAGATGAACCAATTTACTTTTTAAAATTATGTACAGTTTAAAATTCCTGTTAATATTTGTAGCCAGTGTGAAAATGTGATGGCAATTACATCATGAAATACTGCAAATTAAACTGAGATAATGTATGCTTTTTTCTGGTTTAAAAAAAAATTGATATCTTTTGTTCATCAACTTTTAAATATATTCTTCTACTTTCACCTCCTCAGAGAGCTCTCTCCTATAACAGAGAATTAGAAAGACAAAGAAAAAGGAGGAAAATATGAGAGAAACAATCAGCATATGAACTGGAGCAGATAGTACATTCAGTGTTCTACACCCTTAATTCCCCGTCCTCTCAAAGAAGGGAGGGATAACATTTTATCCTTTCTTTGGGACTATACTCGATCATTGAAATTACACAGCATGCAGTTTTGTATTCCTTTTGTTCTTTTTCTTTATATCAGCAGTGTGTCTCTTGTTTCTCTGGTTCTGCTTAATTTTGCCTTAGCTCCTATACATCTTCTCTTGATTCTTTGTATTTTTCATATTTATCATTTTTAAAGGATAGTACTATTCTTTTAAAATCATTTACCACAATTTGTTCAGTCATTTCCAACAGATGAGCATCTGTTTGCACTAACTTATTATTGTTGTTGTTGTGTGTTTGTCCTTCATTTTTGAAAAGGACCTAGGCCTATTCACAGAATGAGTGCTTCCTCACTCTAAGTGAGTATGTGACAAGGCCTTAGCCTAAAAGGGCCAGGGTCTCCCATTGCATCCTCGACCATCTCCAGTCATCCTGATGAATATCTGGTCACTGGATTCGGATGGCTCTAGAGGAGAAAATGAGGCTGGTGACCTTGCATAGCCCTCCCTCACTCAAATCAAAGTCACTTACAAGCCATGTCATCATTTCTTTGATGCCATGGTCCTTTTTAAAAACAAAGGACAAACACAATAGATTACTACCAGATGGAAAGATAAAAAGAAGATGTGTACTTAGGATAGTGCATTTGTCTTTAAAACTTTGAAGTTTAATATTGAATGATTCAGATTCAAAACTTGAAGTAAATCTTTGGTTTCCAAATATGGTTTTATTTCTCTAAGAAAGAAGGACTGAAAATGTTGAATGTTATTGAATACACATGACAAGAGGAATACCAATTCAAAGTAATCTATACAAATAACTATCCGAAGGAGAAATAAATGTTAATACACATTTGGAGAGTTAGTTATGGCTTTTCTCTCCCTTGTGTATAAATTATGGTTTTAGACTGTCAACTGACTAAAGCCCACCAATGACTTATAGATGAATACGTGAGTAGAACTCCTTTCTCTACTTCAAATAGTCAACATGTGTGTATATATGCACGCTTGTGTGTTTGTGTGTGAGATAGCCATCATATTAATAGGTCTCACTGGCATGTCAAAACAATTTTTGGTAAGAAATTTTGTGTTATGGGAATCTGAAGATCTTCCCTGCCCCTAGGCCCTTTGATAGGCTTAAGTGACTCTGAGAACCTTCCCTGATTTGAAAA
>CM053581.1:533434645-533466773 GCA_028627135.1 Pseudochirops cupreus
TTTTTCCTCCACTTTTCTTATTTGGTTTTTAAAATCATTTTTAAGCTCCTCCATGGCCTCTATCCACTTCCTATTTTCTTGGAAGCTTTTGGTGTGGGAGTTCTGACTGTGTTGTCTTCCTCCCATTCCATGTTTGGTCCATTTTGTCCCCAAAAAAGGAATCTGAAGTTGGATTGCTGGGCTTGCTTTGTTTCCTTTGCCTGCTCATGTTGCCAGTCAGTTACTTGGCTTTTGGGTTCAGTAGTAAAACTATGCTTTTAGAGGGGAGAGCTCTGTCTCAAATCACTGGGGTTTTTGCAGCTGCTGGAGTTATTGGGAGGCCGCCATTTTTTTGCAGCCCCCACCAGCTTTGGCTCACTGAAAATGTACCTCAGGACCACCACCCAAGACCACAATCTGATCCAGGCAGCTCAAGGTAAGGGCACTTAACCTCTGAATGATCACTTGGCCCCCCTGCAATCTGCATGCCAGGAGCTTCTGAAGCAGCCATGTGGAGGAAAATGCAGGGCCGCTGCTTCAGACTGCTTCTAGCTCTGGAGGCAGTCCAGCTGAACCACCTCCCCCAAATTTAGCCAAGTTCCACTGACCTTTTCCCTTTGTCTTTGGCTGTTGTGGTTGGTGACTCTGGAAATCACCATAGCTGGTGCTGATCCACTCTCCTGAACGCTACAACTGCGGTTTCTCTTGGATGCCCTGGGACTGAAACCGCATGGGGCTGGGCTCTGCTTCCAGCATACTGCGATGACCACCTGCCTGGCTGCCTTCAGTGGGAGCTTTGTTATTCCATCATTTTTGTGGAGTCTGGAGATCTAAAATTTGTTTAGAGTCATATTGTATAGGTATTTGAGGTGGTACTGGGGGGAGCTCACGGAGTTCTTCTGTTTCTATGTTGCCATCTTGACTCTGGCCCTTGGGCAGATTTTTTAACTGTTCAATGTTCTAGGCAATTGTAGTTTCAGAGAAGGTGCCAATCTACATTGGAAAAGAGGATTTCCTCACCCAGGAGATCTCAATGCTAATGAAATAACAGGTCCATTCTCTACCCTCGGAAGAACAAAGGTATATTGGAAACTGAATCTTTCCATGTTGGGAAGGAAAATATAGCAACAAAGACTTCTACAGTTAAAATTCTCTCAGAATCCTCTCCCAAACTCTTTAGAACTTTGGTCAGATGAGTTAATAAGTAGAAATCATATTCTTTGTTTGGAGGGCTTGAGAACAAATAGAGTTGATGCCTGATTTTTTTGCATGAAATGTTATTAAGTACAAAGAAGGGATTTTGAACTCCTAAGAAGAGGAGAGGAGAGAGTTTAAATGTAACAATCTTCTGTTTTCTTTATCCTTTAATAACCTCATCATTTAAAATTTTATTTTCCTTGGGAGGGGGTGCCATTTAAATGAGTTTGGTTCAGGTGTTTATGACATAAGAACTGAGGAGAGAAGAAGGCAATTGAAAATTAATTACTACTTGAAGGAAGGAGGGAAATAGTTTATCTCTTTTCTCTCTACCTACACTGCAAAAATGTTCAATATAATTCTTTTCTTTATAGTTTCTGTTACTAGGACAGATACTCAAGAAACACTGTTGAACAGGATTATTCATTGTATAGAATTGGCTGTAGCAGCAAAATTGTTTCTATGGATCATTAGTCAGGACGTGGAAACAACTTTGTTGTCTGAAACACAGAGTCATTCATTCTATTCCTCATGATTTTATTTATGTCTCTTAATTTAACCTTAACCCTGACTCTTGAAGATAGTTGTAAGCTTTCCTCATTATAACTGGTAGATCATTGATTTAGTAGTATTGCATAATAGATAATAACAAATATATGCTGAATTTTATAAGCCAGAACTTTCCTTTCAAGAGAGAGATTTAGGAAAACAACATCAACAACTTTATCTCTGTGCCTCAGTTGTGCCCACATTCCTTTCCAGACTGCATTCCTCATTCTTGAGATGTTCTCTACCATACCAGAGAAACCTCTCCACCAGGAAAGTTCATTCCCAACATAGATTTATCATCTTGGAAATTCTCTATGCCCCTGTATCTTGTCCCTCTGATTGTCTGGGTCCTCTAAGAATCTCCATTTTAAAGAGGCCAGTCATGTCTTCATTCCTCTCCAGGCTACACTTCTGACTCTCTGGAGTTTTTAAAAAACATGCTTTATATGTGTTGTCTTCTTCTATTGAAAAGTAAGATCCTTGAAAGAGGGACTATTTTTCTGCTTTATTCCTGTTTTTATTGCTTAGTACAGTGCTTGGGACATAGTAAGCATGTAAGAACAACTGTTGATTAGATAAGAATATATAGCCATGATGGCTTGTCTAAAAATGTGTTAATCCATGTGATTCACCAAGGGCATCTTAGTTGTGCTACAATCTCTATTCATTGTTGTGACAGTTAGCCACCAACCATACTAATTGATTTGGCTGGGCTGTAGTCCATTGGCTTGGTTGGTTACAGATACTGTCATGATCAATCCACGTGTACTGCCCCTTAAATTCTTAATTAGTTCTGGGAAAATATGATTTGAGGGGAAACAACATTGCAAGGGAAAACCTATTCCGTATCAACTAAGTTATAAATTCAAAGAAATATTACTGAGCAGTCAGAATTCATAGTTATTATTCTTTTTGAGACACCTGAAGCTATACTATGATAGCTTCATCTCTATGGCCGGGATGTATTTCAATAGTTAACAAATGCGGTATTTTGGGATCCCTGATAAAAAGGTAGAACAGTAATAGGGGAGGGTGGATGGAGACAACTAGCAAGGTCAGGGATATTAAACAAAGAATCTGACAACATCACGGAAGGTTAGGGAGAGTTGGCTGGGGAAAGTAAGAGCTCCTTCTTAAGAATTATGTAACTTTTACTTTTAGATTTGGCAAGAGATAAACACTTTGAAGATCTATTGCTATATTCAGGAGAGGTATAGTTCATATGCCATAGAGGAACAACAGAGCATGAATAAACTACGAAAGCTTAGTGCCATTTTAGGAAAGAGGAGGACACGAGTAAAGTTGAAGCCTGGGCTATTGGAACTAAATTTCTCTTAATCCTACTTTTTTGAGGAAAAATAGGGAAAGCAAAGAGATGGATATGTTTAACTTGAAGCAGTTAAGCTAAAAGTTTTTAAGCCTAAAAACATTTTCTCTTTGTTTTACGTTGTTTCAAGGACATTCAGTAAAGGTCCTTTTATCAGATTTTTTTTTTTACTAGTCATATCCTACTGTTGAATCATTTTGATATTGTAGTCAACTAAAACCTTGAGGTTTCTTTTGTGCTGTTACTCAAAATCTTCTCCACCCCAATACTTTTGAAATTGATTTTTAGAAAATCTAAATGTGGGATCCCAGTTAAATTTCATGTTGATGATTTTGGTCTGTGTTTTAAGTTTACTAAGATACTTTTTGGTCTCATAGTTTTTACCATTCAATACATTAGTCATTTCCTTCAGTGATATAATATACAGCTATGAAGGTCATTATCTCACTTCCATTAAATATATTGCTTATCTTTTTAAAAGGGTACCAGAGAACAGAACACACTGGAACAACATTAGTGATTGCCCTCTAGATTAATGTTGATCTATTAGTCAACACTCTGAATATGATTGTTTAGCTGGCTAATAATCTACCTCACTGTATCATCATCAATGTATATTAATTCTTGATCCCATTCATTAGAATGCCGTGAGTTTGTCAAATGTCTTAGTCAAATCAATACATACTTTACCATTTTCCTGATCTATTAATTTAATAACCAGACCAAAAAAGGAAGTAAAGTCAGTTAGTAAACCCATATTGGTTTTTAGTGATTACCACTTAAAGTCCCTACATACTATCTATCTAAGAATACTTTGATATTTTGCCAAATGTTTTATCTCATCAATGTGAATATGCTTTTTCAACAGTGAGGGCTACATCTCTGCCTTTCTTGTCCATGTTCTTCCATTAAACTTGTTCTTCCATTAAGGTCCCATTATTGAGATCTTACTCTACACTTCTTGATATATATACTGACACTGTATGTGAGCTATCCATATATCATCTCTCACTATCACTACCTGCCCATTTCATCTCTTTTTTCCTCTTCAGCAATCTCTTTGATGGTATGTTTTGTACCATTTCTCCTGTGCAACTCTTTGTTGGTAATAAGAATTATGTAACTAGTTATTCATGTACACCATACACTAGACTAGAGGAAACGGTATCTTTTGAAAGGCCCACAACTTTGATTTTTAGTTGATTATGGTATTCTATGACTATCAGCCACATAGTATCATCAGAAAAAAATGTTAATTTTGTTTCAAGGAAAATCCTGAGATCATTAAAAACACAGCACAATATTAAAAATACCATCCACTTTGCTTTCCTACTATTCATTTATGCTTTACTGACCATTCACAATGTCTGTCCAACATATGTGTATTAATGGACCAATTATATGGGCTTATATAATCAATGGTCATTTGTCATTCACTTGTGATTTTTTCCTATGCAAATATTTAGGTCAAATTAATTTGAATGATGATAGATAATTGCAATGCTTTGTAGTATTCTGGAGGTTGATACAATTCTCATTCTGTCTTTCCCTTATCCATAACAGAAGGATCCAGGTTACCTTACCATCTATAACAGGGGTCCTTGGATTTGTAAACTTAAAAAAAAAATAATACTAAAACTATATTTCAATATAATTCATTTCCTTTGTAATTCTATGTATTGTAGTTTATACATTTAAAGATATTGTTCTGAGATAGGATCCAGAGGTTTCATCTAACTGCCAAAGGGATCCATGACCAAAAAAATAAAAGGTTAAAAAACCTTGATCTATAAGGTGGCATTTTTCCATTGAACTCTGTACTGGGTATCTTCCATTGAAATGGAAAATATTTAGTGAGTATACATCTCCCTATATTTTATATTTGCTTAATTATAATTAGAGGGATGTTGAATAAAATTCTCTCTCTTGTTAGCATCTTTCAGTGAGTCTTGTATGGTTTTAACATATGTATTGCATTAGAAACAGCTTTTACTTTATGTAGACTGAGTCCATTTTCCTTTAAGGAAATTGCCCTTAAGTCTTAAGTTAGTTTGCAGGACCACAGGTACAAAAACCCAGTCTATGGGGAATTGGTGTTCCTAAAGCTTCACAGAGATACTCCTGTTCTATAGGATGTCTTTTTGGTCCAGAGTTACTATTCCAGTGAATGTAGAGGAAGCCAGGAATGGCATCTATACTTACTAATTCTATCCTTTTAATCCTCTCTGAAAAATAATGTCATTGTTGTCTTTTTTGATCCATAAGTGTCTCATTGCATTTTGATCCTGAGCCTCTATCACTGAACTGGCCTGAGCTTGATCTGGCCTAGAATTACATAGGAGATATATTAATGGAGAAGAACTTGTTATGATGGAACTTTGCTGAATCATTTTTTTTCAGTAATCCATGAAGAAATACAGTGGGATTTTGTATCTTTTAATCAATTTTTTTATTGTAAAAATGTGGTTGGTTATATATCATTTCAGAAAAATCTTCCTATTCCCTTCTCATATTCTCCTTAAAGATGCCCTCAATATGTAAATAAATTATTATCATAAACCTTTTATAGGAATGGGACAAAAGACATATAGGTCAATAATTACAGATACCGTCTTAGGTTTTTCAGTAATAATTAAGTATAAAATTTTGTCCAGGTATTTGTCATCCTCCTGTTTTTCAGATCCATTAAGAAACAATGCCTCAATACCCTCAAAAATGATGACTACAGCACAGCCCTTCTTAGTATATACTTTGTTTAATTCAACTTCTTTGCCCATCTCTTTTCTTTCATGCCATTTTCTTTTCTTTATGAGTTATATCCTTGATTGTATCTATGATGATATTTTTATATAAATGAAATATACCTATGTCCACAAATAATTTTTTTGTGTATAAAGTGAGATTGATTATGTAAGTATAAATAATCCTGGTAACAAAGAAAAAAAGATGACCTGATTTCAAATCCTGCCCTTGCTACTTCTATGACCTTGCACGACCAATGTTCTTTCTCCAACTCCATGGTTTCTCTCTGAACACCTAGCTATTTTAGAGTACTTTAAGTTATCAGCTTTAGATGATTCTATACCCCTTTAGGGTATAGGAATAATGTTCTTAAATAGTCAGGTTCAATTTTCAGCCATCTAAGTCATCATGATGTTCAGAGAGTCATCAGAAACCTGGCAACAGACAAGTGTCTTGATTTTCAAAATGAATTATATCCCTGATTGTGCTGTCAGAGGCCAGTTGTGGTAGTTCTGCTATCATTGTTGGAGAGAAAAGGTTGTCATAGTCTTCCAGACAGATCTTTTACATTTTTTTTACTCTTTATAGTCTTCCTTTTAATTTCACCCTCAAATGTTTTTTGAAAGATCAGTATTTAGGCTTTCATGAAATATTATGGAAACTTGTTTTTCTCTGCTATTCTATGATGTGATATACAACCATTTTCTACCATAAAATTTTACCTATGACTTTATATTCTAAGCTAATGTTGCGCTTGGTTGCTATAGCTTTCCTCTTGCCAAATGGTATCAATTTTTGCTGGCTAAGCCAATCTTTCTAGACTCTTTTGGTCTTCTTGTGGCAATTGACATACATTGTTAAAATTCCTTATGAAATTAATCAAGAATCAATCAACAAGGGCTTGTTAAACAAATGCTATGTGCTAGTTACCATAGATACAAATATAATGAAATAATCTTTACTCATAAGAAGCTTGCATGTTAATGGTGGAGACAAATTCAAATAGGAAGTCTATGTCAATTTCTCTTGACACAGGTCACCTTTGAGTTGAATTCAATGAATGCTGATTTAATTTGGATGGTCTAACTGATTTAGGGATCAGCACCGATCTCACCAGTTTTTTTATATTCTACTTTTTTTTTTAAATCAAAACACTTGTCTGTTGCCAGGTTTCTGGTGACTCTGAATCATGATGACTTAGATGGTTGAAAATTGAATCTGACAATGCAAGAACATCATTTCTATACCCTAAAGGGGTATAGAATTATCCAAAGCTGATGACTTAAAATACTCTAAAATAGCTAGGTGTTCAGAGAGATACCATGGAGTTAGGGCAAGGACATTGGCCTTGCAAGGTCATAGAAGTAGCAAGGGCAGGATTTGAAATCAGGTCATCTTTTTTTCTTTGCTATCAGCTTTATTTATACTTACATAATCAATTCCACTTTATACACAAAAATTTACTTGTGGACATAGGTATATTTCATTTACAATATTGGTGTGTTTTATTTTTAGGCAAGCTCTTTAGTTGTTGGGAATCCTGAAGAATAAATTTTAGCATCTTAATAAAGCTCTGCTCTTCACTGTCTCATACCAATCCCATTCAATAAGTTGTTATGTCTTGTTAATTCCACCTCCATGTTACATCTTGCATCAGTTCCCTTCTCTCCATTTTTACAATCAACTCTTTATCATCTCTCACTTGTACTATTGTAACAGCTTTGTAATTGGTCCCTTTGTTCTTCTGTTCTCTTACCTCTCCAAACCATTCACAGGTGTCGAAATTTTCTTACAAAACAGGCATGACTGGTGCAGCTAGTTGGCACAGTGAGTGAATTAGCACTGTCCCAGGAAGATATGAGTTCAAATCCAGCCTCAAACACTTACTAGCTATCTGACCCTGGGCAAATCACTTATCCTTGATTTCCTCCCCCAAGCTCCCACCACCACCACCAAAAAAAGAAAAGAAAACAAACCAAGAAAAAACCAAGGTGTGACAACGACATTCCCTTGCTTGATATTTTCTCAGTGACATTTCATTGCCTAAAAGATGAAATACAAACAATCTTTTTATTATATTTTTTCTGTGAAGTTGGGATTCAGTCAAAGCACTGCACTTGATGGCTTCAAGGGCCTCATGTGACCATGAGGCCAGAGGTTCCCCACCCCTGGTTTAGATAGGTACTACTTATCATTTTAAGGAAAACTCCATTTATTTATTATTTATTTTAAAAAATTATTTATGCTCTCTGTTTTTAATAGGCATGGGTGCTGTATTTTGTCCAAAGTTTTCAGTATTTATTGAGATAACCATATCATTTCTGGTGACTTTGTTATTGATATGGTCAATTATGCTGATAGTTTTCCTAATATAGAACCAGTCCTCCATTCCTGGCATAAATCCCACCTGGTCTTAGTATATGATTCTTATAATTGCTATAATCTCCTTGCTAGTATTTTATTTAGAATTTTTGCCTCAATATTCATTAGGGAAATTGGTCTATAGTTTTCTTTCTGTGTTTTGGCTCTTATTGCTTTAGGTATAAGCACCATATTTATATCATAAAAGGAATTTTGTAGGGCTCCTTCGTTTATTTTTCCAAATAGTTGGCATTGAATTAATTGTTTTTTAAATGTTTTAATTCACTTGTGAACCCATCTGGCCATAGGAACTTTTCCTTGGGGAATTCATTGATGGCTCGTTCAATTGCTTTTCATAAGATGGGTTTATTTAGTTATTCTGTTTCTTCTTCCATTAACCTAGGCAATTTATATTTTCATGAATATTCATCAATTTCACTCAAATTGTCAGATTTATTGACATATAATTAGGCAAAAAATTTCCTAATGATTGCTTTAATTTCTTTTTCATTGGTGGTAAATTCACCCTTTTCATGTATTAGTTGTTTAACATTTTGTTTAATTTTAATAGATTAGCACTGAATTCAGGTATATGCTATCTTCCTACAATTACGAGTGTACTTCTAGCATACACCAACATTAATACCAGGCTGGCCATCCATGATTATTTGACATGCACCTAAACTTCATTTTTTTTTTTGGCTTTTTTTTTTTGGAGGGCAATTAGGGTTAAGCTACCTGCCCAAGGTCACATGGATAGTTTTATGTTAAGTGTCTGAGGCCAGATTTGAACTCAGGTCCTCCTGACTCCAGGGCCAGTGCTCTATTCACTGTGCCACCTAGCCACCCACGAAACTTCATTCTTACAACCAAACCTATAGATAATAATAGATTCTGAAAGTGGTAGACTATCAGCAGTGGCCTAACCAGATAAAACTTGGTCTATATCAGAAATAAGTCTGTCACTGAATAACACATGAAGCCCAAGGGAGCCACATCATTCATTCATTATTTTGCTTGTAACTGTAGGATGATTAAAGGAAATCTACTTCACTGGAAGTTGTCAGGAAGCTGGAGCCTGCCAGCAGGGTATTTTGATGTGTCTTTTGTCCTTTCCTCTTTTTAAACCTTTTTTTGATGCTATGAATCACCTCCCAATGGACTCTGATCTATCTCTTCTGAAGCCCTTCATTAGCAATAGTTTCCTTTGCTTTACATTTCCCATCTAATCACATTTATCTGACTGTGGGCAGGGAAACTTTGTATCCATTGCTTTCCTAACATAAGTCATCTCTGGCCATCAGATCCAGCTTTTTTAAAAATTAAGTTATTGATTTAATGTTGAATAGAAATACACACAGGATTCTCCTTCATGTGGTCTCTTGTTTCCTGCAACAAAATGGATTCATTACGAAAGGAAACATGTAACAAAAAAACCCTCAATTCATGAATCCTAAGGAATATGTATACTTCATCTTTCTATTTATCAACAGAATTTTTTTTTTCCTCTGGCTCAAGCCACTGACTTCATTTTAATAGTAAGGAATTTAGTGACAAGATACTACTGAATCCAACATCCATACCAAATTACATTTTTTAAAAAAAAAGTTCATATGAAAATCTTTAGTAGTACTAGCTAAATTTGAAATAGCACCTACAATGCTATAGTAAGGAATTTAGTGACAGTATACTACTGAAACTAACATTCATCCCAAATTACTTTTTTTTAAAAAGGTAATACAAGTATCTTCAATATTTTCCCCTAAATTCTAAATAACACCTCGAATGTTCTATGCATTGTGCTAAGCACTTTACAAAGTTATCATATTTGATCCAAACAACAACACAGAGAAGTAATTATTGTCATTATTCCCATTTTACCGTACAAGAAATTGAGGCACAAAGAAGGCAAGTGACTTTGCAATTTTCAGTCTTAGAGAGTACCCCAGAAAACTGAGTAAATTGACTTAATCAAGACCACATACTTAGTATTTGTCAGAAGCAACATAACATGATCTTGATGAAACCAAGGTGGCTTTTTGTGATGCTCACCTAGATGCTACAACCTTCCCTTGAATGACACTTTTTACTAACTTCTAGTAATTGTGATCAAGCTCATCCACTTAGACACTGAAGACTCCATTCCTTTTTTCAATTTTTTAAATGAGATATTTGCCTTTCTCAAGTTTTGTGGCACATCTTCCACCATTCTTCATGATTTTTCAAACAACTGAGCTACTGACAGTAGCTCAGCAATCACACCTGCCTATTCTTTCTGTACAGTGAGAAAGAGCTCTTCTTGGCATTGTGACTTAAATTCATCAAGGGTAATGGATTATTCCCTTATGGACTCCCTACTTACTGTGGGTATCTATCTTCCATTAGCCAACTCTGTTCTGTCTGTTTTGTTTTTTGGGGGGGGGTTGCCCCAAAGATTATTTTTCCCTAGCGGAGAAAATAGAATTGAATAAAGAGTTGAGCAACTTTGCCTTGTCTCTATCAACTGTTATAGTCCCATGCACCCTCAGCAATGGCTCCATCATTTCTTTGATCCTCTTTTTCCTCCTCTATATTTATCATGGTTCCTGGATGTCTGTACTCAACACAAAGCACATTTTAATAAAATGAATTCTATGTGAACTACTGCAAGCAATCTTCATCCTGCCAATTCAAGATCACCAAACCTGAGATTCCTAGTAGTTTATGCTGCCACTTGATCTTTGGTCCCCAGGTATGATTTCTATAGTGGACAAAGTATGAGTAAAGTTAAGTGAAGAAATATGTCCTGTTCTGTCTAAAATGCTTGGTGCTTGGAGGAACAAATACAAGAAAGATAGAAGTTGTGAATACCACCACCACTAGCTAATTTGTATCTAAGGCTAGAATATAATTTTTTTGCAGTGCTCTTCCCTCTTATTGGTATGGCATGCTGTGGATCATAAGTGAATAACTTACATATTTTTTATGTCTCTCCCCATTCCAAATGTAAAGTAAGATTCTCATTTTTGTTGTGGCCCTAGTTATGAATATTATGTCCAAGAATTTAATATCTATTCAAGAGAAACAGTGTTTCATAGTGAACAGAGGACTGAACTTAAGACTCAGGAAGACCTGGGGTTCAAGTCACTAATTTTGACTGAGCTACATTACAATAGGCAAATCACTGAACTTCTCTGTAACCCCAGACAATTTTCTAAGTGACTGATCTCTACAGGGGAGAGTTTTTTCTTGGAAATTCCTACACCAATAAAATCATTGATTTTTATCTCTCCCATCTCCTCCCCCTCAAATAATCTGGCAGAAGGATAGAACACACATATGTCTTAAACATTGAGAATAATGGCAAAGCAACATGTGCAAAGCAATACTGTAGACATCAGGCTTCAGAGCTTCATTTTGTTCAAGTCAGTTTTTAAAGAAGGATCTATATTTCCCCATATTGTACTATCTTTTATCTGGTGTGGTAGACAAGTAAGATGTAATGGTAATGAAATTTGAAGATCCTTTTGCATTGCTAAGTTGACAGGTACTTAGCACCTAGTTTCAAATTAAGCCTCTGTTAAAGAAACAGAAGGTAGGAACCCCTGTTGCTGATGAAACAGGAAGGGCCTGAACAGGGAGGAGCAATACTGTATATTAGGAAATATCCCAGCTGGGAAAGTCAGAACTTCTTGGGATAAGCATGTGGAGGCAGGGCAACTGCTACTGCTGGACTGAAGACTGAACTGAGAATTGAAAAGAACTGAAATGAGGACTCTTGTGGTGGCAGAGTCAAGAAGAAGAAAGCTTATGGTATCCAGATACTCTGTTTGTCTGCTCTGTCTGTGTTGATGTTTGTTTGTGATACTTTGTACAGAAGACCTGGGGCCTTACTGGAAGCCCTGAAAGAGGATTTTCTGGTTCTTTGTGTACAGAAGTCCTGGATGAGGGTTTTGGAGGTCCTGGGACTTTACTGATGATTTGGGCTGACCTCTTGGACCTTGTTTGTGGGTCTGTGTTGATTTCTATGTTGATGATTTATGTTGAGTTCTCAGATTTTGTTGATGGGTCTGAGTTGGTTTCACAGGCAGATAATGAGTTGATGATGGTGCCAGCAATGTATATGAATATTATTGTGGCTCTGTCAAGTTTTATCTTCCCAGAAACAGGAACTGTGAAGGACTTGAGGTGGACTGGACACTGTGAACTTCAATATGAAATGGGAACTGGATAAAGAACTGGACAAGGGGCTGGATAAGGAACTGGAAGATGCCTGCCTTTGAACCCAGGTGACAGTTGGAGCTGGGACCATGGAAGAGGAATCATGGAAGCTGAGAGCCAGCCTTGAGTCAAGCTGAAAGAAGACTTTCCTTGGATACTATGTGCTGACTGAGAAGATTATGATTTACTGTGACCTAGGGGTGGAGAACTTTGACTTTTGTACTTTGTTATTGAATTAAGGATTTTGTGATTGACTAAATGTATGTACTTTGTTTTAAACTATGTGGCCACTTTGATGAAAACTATGTGGCTATTTTAGTGATAAATTGTTGAATTGTGACATGGTGAATACTGTATTTTGATTTTCTGTGACTGTTTTGCTCTGATTTGTTATTGAATAAACAGAGAGCTCACTATACTATGTAAATCAGAACCTTGAAAGCTGTTCACAGCAGCAGTCCTCTGGAAAGCTGCTCGTGCATGACTTTACACAAGACTCCTCTTGCTTCCCATAGACTTTCTATGCTAAATAAAAGCCAGTGAAATATATGCTCCCATGGTACAGAGAAATGACTTAGCAGCAATTTCTATTTATCCAGATATTTCATGACTCCTCTGAATATTTTCTACCCCCACTATATGTCTAACTGGCATATAGGATATAAATGTATGAAACTGACAATGTGAGTAAAATAAGTGAATATTTGCAAAAATACAAATTTCCCAGATTAACAGAACTCAAATATTTAAATAATCCTCTCCTAAAAAAAGAAATTGAACAAGTTATAAATAAGCTCCTAAGGAGAACTCCCCCAAACCAGATGGATTTACAAGCAAATTCTACCACACATTTAAGGAACAATTAATCCCAATACTATATAAACTATTCAAAAATAGGTAAAGAGTCTCACTCAATTCTGTTTTGACATGAATATGGTTTTGATGCCTAAACCAAGGAGAGCAAAAATAGAGAAAGAAAAATGTAGACAATTTCCTTAATGAATATTGGTGCAAAAATTTTAAATGTAACACTAGCAAGGAGATTATGGCAATGTATGATAAAGATCATACTCTATCCAGGTGGAATTTATATCAGGAATGCAGGACTGGTTAAAGATTAGGAAAACTATCAGCATAGTTGACCACATCAATAACAAAAATCATATTACTTTATAAATAGATATAGAAAAAGCTTTTGATAAAATACAATAACCATTTTTATCAAATATACTAGAAAGCATAAGAATCAATGGAGTCTTTCAGAAAAATAAGTAGTATCTATCTAAGACCAAGAGCAAGCATTATATATAATGAGGATAAATTAGAAGCCTTCCCAATAAGATCAGAGGTGAAGCAAGTATGTCTATTACCACCACTATTGTTCAATATTGTACTAGAAATGCTTGCTTTAGCAATAAGACAAGAAAAAGAAATTAAAGGAATAAAAATAGGCGACAAGGAGACAAAACCACTCTGCAGAAGATATAATGGTATACTTAGAGAACTCTAGAGAATTAGCTAAAAAAACTATTTGAAATAATGAACAACTTTAGCAAAGTTGCAGAATATAAGATAAACACACATAAATCATCAGTATTTTTATGTATTACCAACAAAACACAGCAAGAAGAGATAGAAAGAGAAATCCCATTCAAGATAACTGCAGACAATATCAAATATTTTGGAGTCTGCTTGCCAAGACAAACCCAGGAACTATGTGAATACAATTATAAAATACTTTTCACACAAGTAAAGATAGATCTTAACAACTGGAGAAATATTAATTGCTTGTGGATAGAGAGCCAATATAATCAAAATGACAATTCTACCCAAATCAATATGCCTATTGAGTGCCATACTAATGAAGATACCAAAGAATTATTTTATGGATTTAGAAAAAATAATAACGAAACTCATCTGGAAGAATCAAAGGTCAAGAATATCAAGGGAATCAATTACAAAGTGGTAATTGTGAAAATATCCAAGCAATAGAGTGGTGGATGAGTGAATAGATTAAGTGTACCATACGCGGTAGTAAATGACCACGGTAATACAGTGTTTGGTCAACCTAAGGATCCAAGCTTTGGGAGCAAAAACTCACCATTTGACAAATCTGGGAAAATTGGAAAGTAGTTTTGCGGAAATTAGGCATAGATCGACATCTCATAATGTATACCAAGATAATGTCAAAATGGGTACATGATTTAAACATAAACCTTGAGATAACAAGCAGATTAGGGAAACATGGAAATGTTTGCTTGTCAAATCTATGGAGAAGAGAAATGTTTATGACCAAACAAGAGAGAGGGTCGTGGGAATTAAAATGGATAATTTTGATTAAATGAAATTTAAAAGGTTTTGCACAAATGAAATCAATGTATTCAAAATTAGAAGCAGGAAAATGAAGAAAATGTTTACAGTAAGTTTCTCTGATAAAGGATTCATTTCTCAAATAAATAGGAAATTGAGTCAAATTTATAAAAATAAGGGTCATTTCCCAGTTGATAAATGGTCAAAGGATATGAGCAGGCACTTTTCAGATGAAGAAATCAGACTTAGCTATTCTGATCAAAACAATGATCTAAGACAATTCCAAATTTCTCATGATAAAACATGCTATCCACCTCCAGAGAAAGAACTGATCAATTCTGAGTGCAAATTGAAGTATACTTTTTGCCACTTTTTTTTTCTTTTTGCAACATGGCTAATATGGAAATATGTTTAGCACGATTTCACATGTATAATCAATAGATAATATTATCTGCCTTCTCAATGGATGGGGGAAGAGTGGTAGAGAGGAGGAGAATTTGGAACTCAATTTTTAAAAATGAATGTTAAAAATAAAATGTGTGTGTGTGTGTGTGTGTGTGTGTGTGTGTGTGTATTACAAATTCATGGAACTAGCTGACGCTAAGTGCTTCCCAGACTTCCTAAAATGTGGATGGCAGTAAAAATGCAATTTTCAGGGAACTTCTAGGAAACTGGGTAGAGTTGGGTTAGCACCACAGGATGTTATTGTTGCCAGCTTTCTAAACACGGAAAGATCTGTAATTTCATTGCTACAGAGAATTTTCAAAGTAAACTTCCTCCACTGATGCAGAACATCATTAGAGAATAGACTAGTGCCCTGAGAGGTTAAGTGATTTGATCAGTGTCACAATGCTAATGTCTCCCAGGTAAGATTTGAACTCAGATCTTTCTGACTCTAAGGCTGGCCCTCTATTCTGTATGCCATTTTGCTTCTCATTTAATAGATTATTAAAATGTTACCTCTAAAAGTATTTGTATACATTACACTCAAACACCTTCTTTTTCTAAGTGTATTATATTTTATTTCAAAATGACAATCCCCAGTTATGATCTTATTAGGTACTCTTTTGTATATCAAATCCTCTGCCTCTCTGACCCACACTCTTCTTTTTTCTCAGTGCTTATGACATCCCTGCCCAAGGCCCTGTTCTGCCCTTTCCCCAGAGGAAGCTGTCATTACAACTCACTGATGACTCATCTAGGTGACTTTTCACCCCAGGCTTTCAAGTTTCAATGCTAGGAAAATAAATTATGTTCATCTGACATGAAGGGTAGCTTCTTCCTTTGAACCTTGTCAAGGAAGAATTTCTCGGGGCCCCATTCATGATTCTAAATAACTATTATATTTATTTAGAGAAGAGTAGAATTACCCCATGGGGTAAGGTTGAACTTGATTTCTGATGGAAAATGGAAGGAACTTTTTGGTAACCAGTGGTCTATTTCAGAGCCTTGATTAGTCATGTGGTACCTGGGACAAATTTAGTTATGAAGAGTGTTGTATAGATCTTGAGGCCCCTACTAGGAATCTTGGCACATGCTGCATTGCTAATGATCCCAAATGTTTGGTGTGGTGTAGATGCCTGGGCCTAGCAGAATGACATAAGCAGTTTGGTGGTAGGTAAAGGTGGGTAATGGAGAGGGGTGTGATAGTGATGAGACATTGGGTTATGGTGGAACTAGTGCCATCAGATAAGTGGGTCTGTATGAGTGGAGGGAGGTCTCAGTAGAGGATGAGGGGGCAGTGGAAAGTAACCATGACAACAACAGATAACCAGATTGTCAATAGAATTCCATTCTCCCCAATACCAGCACTCTGGGGCAAATTCTCAGTTACCCCATGCAAGTTACCTCTTTAACTTCTGTGTAAGGTTTCTGATCATTCTCTTTACACAGGCAAGGGCTCTGCCTGTGCCATTTTAACCCAGTTCTAGTCTGATCCCATGCATAGGAATAATTTTTCTATGTTGCATTCGAGACCTAGAAAGATTAAAATATTCACCATCTGTACTCAGCATAAAATTAAGTGGTGCTATGGTGATTATCTCATTCATTTAAATCAATTTTTATAGCTGATTTTGAAAATTCAGGCCCCAGAGTGGTTTCTTGGTATGAATTATTCAGTTGACTTGTCTATACAACTTAACTTAACCATATCATTTCCAAATCTTCTCCCTGTTTTTTCTACCATATATGACAAGAGACTAGGCAAAACAGGGAAGAAGCTTAAATACTTCTCTTGTCCTCCTAAAAGGTGAGACACTACCACGATTGTTGACTTTTTTTTCCTTTTTCATAGAAAACTGGACCAAATCTTTAGATGGTACCTTCAGACATATGACCAGACCAGGATGCTTAAATGGAAAGATTCTTTTCCCTTGGCCTTTTATGTAATGCTAGCCTCATGTTCAAAACCTGATGCTTCAGTCAGTCAATAAACATTTATTAAGCATCTACTATGTGCCAACTACAGTGTCCAACACTGAAGATACAAAGAAAGTCGAAAAACACTCCCTGCTATCAAGTAGCTCACAACATAATAGGGTAAAACATGCAAATAACTATGTTCAAACAAACTATATGCAGGATGGATTAGAAATAACAGAGTGGAAGGCACCAGCATTAAAGGGGGTCAGGCAAGGATCATCTCTGTATCAAGAGAAACATGCCTTCGAAAAATTCTGTCTTGTGAGATCATTAGAGTTGCTCCCTGAAAGGGTTGCTGATAATCTCCCAGTCAACAATGACATCTTTCTTTCAGTCCTCATCATCCTTGACCTCTTTGCCTTATTTGAAACCCCTTTCTACTTGCCTTTTCTTTCACCTTTTCTCCGTTGCTTTCAGATACTACACTTCTTATAACTACTTCTACAGTTTCTCCTTCTATGGTTTTTAATCCTTTTTAAAATGGATGTTCTTCTATGAACACAGTTTTCAGAAGAAGAAATCAAAGATATCTATAATAATATGAAAAAATATTGTAAATCACATTTGATTGGAGAAATGGACATTAAAACATCTCTGATATACTACCTTACATCTATCAAATTGACTAACATGACAGGAAAGGAAAGATGACAAAAATTGCAGGGAATGTGGAAAAATTGGGACACATATGCACTGTTGGGGAAATTTTGAACTGATCCCACCATTTTAGAGAACAATTTGGAACTATGTTCAAAGGGCTCTAAAACGGTGCATACCCTCTTACCTAGCAATATTGCTACTAAGTATGTATCCACAAGAGATTTTTTTTTAAAAGGAAAGTGATCTTATGTATACAAAAACATTTCTTAGCAGCTCTTTTTGTGGTGGAAAAGAATTAGAAATTGAGGGGATGTCCAATCAGTTAGGGAATGACTAAGCAATTTGTGGCATATGATTGTGATGGAATACTATTGTCCTATAGAAAATGGTGAGCAAGATGGTTCCAGGAAGACCTTGAAAGATCTATGTGAACTGATACAAAATGAAGTGAGCAGAACCAGGAGAACATTGTAGATAGTACCAGTGATATTGTACAATGATCAATTATGAAAGACTGCTATTCAGACAATTCAATGATCCAAGATGATTCTGAAGGACTAACAATGAGGAATGCTATCCTTCTCCAAAAAAAGAAAAAAAATCATGTCTGAATGAAGATCAAAACACACTTCTTTTTGGAGGGGGAGGGCAGAGCAATTGGAGTTAAGTAACTTGCCCAAGGTCACATGGCTAGTAAGTGTGTCAAGTGTCTGAGGCCAGATTTGAACTCAGGTCCTCCTGACTCCAGAGCCAGTGCTCTATTCACTGTGATGCCTAGCTGCCCCCAAAACATACTTTTAAACTTTCTTTTTCATTTTATTCTGTCCGTGTTTTCTTTCACATCACTAATATGGATGTGTGTGTATATATACACACATACGCACATTATATGTGTGTGTGTGTGTGTGTGTGTGTGTGTGTGTGTGTGTATAATTTTCCTCAAGGATCTGCTGCTGTCTTTCTTTTCTATGTATCTTAGTAATCCCATAGAGTCAACTACCACATCCATGCAAATGACTTCCAGATTTATATATTTAGTCTCAGATTTCTTTTCTGAACTCCAGGCCTGATTTTTATAGATATCTACTTAGATATTTCCACCTGGATGAACCACCAGAATCTCAAACTCAAACTGCCCAAAAACAAGTTTATTCTCTTTCCACTAAAGTCAGCTTCTCCATCTTGCTTCAGTATTTCTGCACTCTCATCTTGTTTCTCATGCTTGAAACATGTGACTTTCTTCTATTTGTCATTTTCATATCTAATTAGTACTAATAGGTTGCCATTGTCACCTCTGTATCACTTCTCACAGCCATTCCCTGCTCTTACCATGATAAATGTAGTATAAGCTCTCATTGCCAATATTATGTTGGCAAAAACATTAGATTTGGAGACTAAAGAGCTTGTCTTGAATCAAAGTTTTTCTTCTGACTGACTTTGTTTTCTTTTGGAAAGTCACTTTGCCTAAATAAAGAAAATAAAACCAACTACCTATTTGTCCATTTTGAAAATAAAGAGATATTGTTACCAAATTATTTCAATAGTCCTTTCAGACATTAAAATCCTACATTATTATGACTATTGCAATAGCTTCTTAAGAGGTCTTTGCCTGGATTTCTAAGCCCTTCAACCTCAACATGATGTCACCTTTTCATGTATTATCCTCCATTATACCCATCTTTATTCTGTACTAGACAAGCTGTACCTAACTGTGTCTCCTAACTATATCTTATGGTTTCTCATCTCTATGATTTTGTACTTGCTATCTCTTGTGCCAACAATGCCTTCCCTTCTTCCTCTTCTTGAATTCCTGAGCCCAAATCAGTACTATTTTCTGCACAAAGACTTCCCTAATTTGCCCAGTTTGTAATGACTTTTCCTTCAGTATTTTTATTTTTAACTTGCTAATGTATTTATGGGCAGTTAGATAGTTCAGTGGGTAGAACACTGGGTCTGGAGTCAGGAAGAGCTGAGTTCAAATCTGGATTTAGACATTTACTAGATTGTGTGACCCTGGGCAAGGCACTTAACCCTGCTTGACTCAGTTTCCTCACTTATAAAATGAGCTGAAGAAGGAAATGGGAAACCATTCCAGTATCTCTACCAGGAAAACCCCAAATGGGATCACAAAGAGTTGGGCATGACTGAAACAACTGAACAACAAAAAATGTATGTATATCATATGATATATTTATGTTGTCTTCCTAATTAGACTGTGAGAACAAAAACTGCTTTTTTTTGCCTGTATTTGTGTCCCCAGCAGTTGACATCATTCCTGAAACATAGTAGGCACTTAAAAAATGCTTGTTTATTGACTGACTAATGTGTGTTTGTCTTTTATTTCACCTACAGACTCTGTGAGTTGAAGGACTGATGCTATCTCACTCAGCACCTAGGACAGCGAACTGCATGCAGTTACTGAAAGAACTGGTTTATTCAGTAAGAATCTTATCTGTGCTTCTTCAGATCAACTTTTGTCACGATTTTAATCTTACTGTGTGATTTTGAATATACACTAAAAACTCAAGTCAGTTTCTTCAAAATTTTTCTTTTCTTAAACATTAAACACAAATTTAAGTGGAAAACACTTCCTGTACTATAGATCAAGTTAATACAATTGATCAAGTCTAAACTTTTCATTTTAAAAATGAGGAATTTAAGGTCCAGAGATGTCATGTGATTTTGTTAAAATTGCAAAAGTAGTTTGTAGAAGAACCAAGATTTGAACCCAGGCCTTTTAATTGTGGCAAATTCAGCTATTATTTCACCATATTATGATTGTAAAATAATTGCCAGGAGGCATACATTAAAGGGGAAGAAATTCCACTGTTTGGGATGGGTAGGTAGGACTCCATGTGCTATTTTTCTTTTAAAAAGTTTCAAAACATGTCTACTTGTCTGTGGTAAAAGAGAGATAGTGTTGCTTTTGGGAAAGTACAATAGCTCTAGCATCAGAGGGACTCAGTTCAAATTCCATTTCTAATGCTTATTACTGGCGTTAACTTTAAACAAGTTGCTTAAATTCCCACAATCTTAGTTTTTCCATCTATAAAATGAGGGGGTTGGAGCAGACAGACTGTAAGCTCTTTTCCAATGCTAGCTCCACACTCCTTTGATTCTATGATCCAATTCTTTCAAATCACCCTAGCATTGACAAAACTATCTGCCCTTGCAGTTCTCCCTATTGCCCACTAAGGGCTGCTGCTGTACCAGCTTAGAGACATCAGCCACAATACAGAAAGTTAAGGAAAATCAGTGATGATGAACTCATCTCCTCTGTGTCCCTTTCCATTACTAGGAATGGTTTTTCAATTAAAACACAGGCCATAGATGGCCATCACTCATGGGCAGATCTTTAGATGTGTGTTCCTGGGGCAAGGGCAGGACAGGAACAGAGCTCTTTATTTTGATGAGGCCACTGCATCATGGAGGGAACAGCTAAAAATAGGCCTGGACAGAATTGAGAGTAGGGACTTAGCAGATACACTGAGCCATTTTTCTTCAGAAATATATCTGTCTGCTTCTTGCTCTCTTCCATGCCACTCCAGGCCATTAGCAACTCTATTTTTGTCTTCACAGAGTCTTCATTCCTGACCAGCCCATCTTCCCCTCCTCTTAGATTATCTTGTGAGGGCAGAGCCCCTGGGGCAAAAGGCTTGACATCATGAGTTATTTTTATCACAGTGAATTGCAATAACATAACACTATATATCTTGTGATAAAAGAACAGCCCCAAAGCCAACAGCAGCAGTAACAAAAACAAGAACAATATCAACAACACTAACAAAGGCCCTCCCTCAAAGATGGGCTTTTTGTTCTCAAAGGCCTTTCTGGCCATGTTATTGAAGCAAGATCTCATACAATAATTTTGTGCTAATGGTACCTAGAAATAGTTAGGAGGCACATCAAAATGTAAATATCCGAGCTAATGAATAGACTTACAGCTAGGGCCATGGTGTCTCTAGTTGGGCAATGTCCTGAAATACCTCAGTGTGTTTATAGTCATTATTTAAGGCTTACGTAGTAATACCAACTACCTCAAGCACAACTCAGTAGATTCTTCATCAGAGTTCATAGACTTACTCATTCTCTAGGTGAAACTACGAACGAGGGCTACCATAAACAGGGGAGGCAGCAATCCAAGGGTTGCAATTTTCAGAGTAATGAATATGAGAGAACCTGGCAAAAGAACTGTGGATGATTAGTCTGGAGGAGAGAAGAATGGAATGTGGGGGAGGGGAAAAGGGCTGAGAAATGATGGTTAGGTGAACATGCCTGTCACATGAAAGAAGGATTTGACTTATTCTGCTTGATCATAGAGGTACAGAACCAGGAGCCATTAGAGTGGGTGGAGGGAGTTACAAATAGGTATTTACATGTGATGTTTAAAACAACTTCCTCAAATTTAGAATTCTCCAAAAAAGGAAGGGCCTACTACCTCAGAAAGGTCATAGGATCCCCTTCATTAGCGGTCTTCACGCAGAGGTTGGAAGGTCGCTTGGATGTTATAGAGGGTTCCTTTTCAGGTATGGGTTAGATTAGATGAAGCTGAGGTATCATTTAGCCCTATTCTCAGTTGATTTTGTCAAAATGACTGTGTCACTTTTGATCCTTACAATAAATCTTGAAAGGTAGGAATCAATCGACCATCAACAAGCATTTAAATACCTACTATGTGTCAGGTACTGGAAAATGGCACTGGGGATACAAAGACAAAGAATGAAACAATCCTACTTGGAACGAGCTCACATAATGAGGCCATTTACTATTCACCTTCACCCTGCTGGTCAAGAAACATACTTTAAGTGATTTATCCAAGTTCATATAGCTATGAAGTTATGCAAGCAGGAGTCAAATACAAGCGTCTATCTCCTACTCTTATTTTAAGTTCTACCCCATGTTGCCTCTTGATTTTGGGTTAAAAAGTGCTCTAGGAGTAGTAATATTGCCATATCTCCAGCCAGCAACATTTTAGCTTGTCACCTAACCCTGTCGGAGAATATAGGAAACAGGACTAGGAAATTTTGATGGAGGAAGAATAAAAGTCCCTAAAGGGTTTGAGTGCCCGGTAGCAGAGGCACAGGGCTTCTGGTGAAGCGTGCAGATCACCTTCCTATAGAGAAGAGGTTGTGGGGGCAATGAATACAAATTGCCTTCTTCATAATTTTGACAAGGCTGAGCCCTGCCCCTATCTACTGAGGAGTACTCCCTACTATTTCCTGTTCAGAGAGGCAAGATGGTAAATTGGAATGAGTTCTAGATTTGGAATCAAAGGACCTCAATTCAAATTGGACTTCTGCTGCTTACTACCTGTGTGATCTTGGTATAGACTCTTAAGTTTTAATATTCTCAAATACAAGTTTTCTGGCTCCAAATCCACTGCTCTTTCTATATCACTGTGCTATGCATTTTCTTGGGCCCATGTTTTCAACAAGATCAATATATAGGCCGACATACTTAGAATGATTGCCATTACCAAGTCCTTCACTTGGTGACCCTCTATCCTGTTACTTTAAGTTTATAGCTTTCTTATAAGATCAAGCATATAAAGCCAGAACACTCCCTGGCCTGTGTTACTTTGCTTCCCCTTATGTTGGAAGAAATGGCTTCTCGTGAATCACTGAGGGCAGCAAGCCCACAAAAGAGCCCAGGGGGTGAAACTGTGAGCGCCTGTGGGATTAGGTAGGGATGTAATTAGAGGCTTTCAAAAATTCATCTTCTAACTCATGAAGTAATTGGCAAAAAAAAGTTCCAAAACATATTTAGACAATATTTTATTATATAAATACATTTTGGAGAAAGGAGACATGATATGTGTATGCAAACACACACGTACACACACACAAATAAGTTTCACAATAAGGAAAAATTTGAATGTGAATTCTTATGCACTCCTTGGCACTTAGCATATATTTAGACTTTGAATGAGTCCTATGGAACTACAAAGAAGAATTCTATGAGTTCTTACCAGACATCAGAGGCTGCCCAATCTCTCCCCAGCACTGCTTTGTAAAATCACATTCTCTAAGAACTTTCTCTTGCTTGCTCTGCTCTTCTTTCAACTTGTCATAGTTTTAATGTAATTAATCTCTGGAAATTCCTGGGTTTAGGCCCAGAAACTTTAGTCCATGGATCTGCACTGCTGGAAACAAAAACAAAAGCATGGCCTATCACACTGGTCAGTAGAGTGTTTAGTGACACACCATCATATATGAAGCACATGAATGTATAGACTGTCAACTTATTCTTTATACTGATCAATGCAAACCAATCATATGATCTTAAATCTGGAACTGCCAGAGATCTCCAAGACTATTTAGTCCAATTTCCCCAATTTCAACTTTAACATTGAATAAATTCAAGGTCAAATGAGGTTAAATGATTTGCCCAAGGTGGCACAGGAAGTAAGTGTTAGAGATCTGACTTGTCCCAAGGTCCTCTGGCTTCAGGGCCAGTGTTTTTCCCTTTCTCACATAATCCCCTCTTGAACTTAGATCTACCTCTATTAGTATCATAAGCTCATAGATTTAGAGCTGAAAAGGGACATCAGAGTTCATCAAGTCCAATCACTTCAGTTTATAGATAAGGAAATTAAAGCTCTGGGTTGTCTGGCGAGATCATAAGACTTCATCTTTCAAGGAACCATAGAGGTCACTCAGTCTGAGCCTCTGACTTTACAGATGAAGATGCTAGTGCACTTGTGCTAGGGAAGGGAAAGTGGTTTGCATCTGGTTATGAAAGGAAAAGTTTATGCAACCTACCTTCATCACTGCTTTCTCATGAATATAGATCTATCACCTGAAAATCTTTACAACTCCTAGGAGTTCAAATCCTGGCTCTGCCACCTACTGTGTGGTCTTAATGCAGTTTCTGAGTTGTAATATTCTCAATCCAGGTTATGTGATTCCAACCCCAGTGCTTACAATATTATGGTATACATTTCTTTGTCCATGTTGATGACAAGGTCAAAATTGGTTTAGGTAGTTTAATAGGTAGATAGATGGAAAGCTGATAGATAGAATGATAGATAGATAGATAGATAGATAGATAGATAGATAGATAGATAGATACATGCATGCATACATACATACATACATATATAGATGAGTGGATGAATGAATGGATGGATGGATGGATGTGAATGGATGGACATAGATACATAGATGAATGGATGGATGGATAGGTGGATGGATAGTTAGATAAATAAATAGGTAATGGATGAATGGGTGAGTGGATGGCTGGCTGGCTGGCTGGATGGATGGATGGAAGGAAGGATAGGTCCATAGATACATAGATAAATGGATGGATGGATGGAGAAAGAGAGAGACAGACAAATAGACAGATAGATAGACAGGCATGCATATATGAGTAACAAAAGCTATAATACTAGAGACAGCTAAGTGGCATCATGAATATCATGCTGGGCTTAGAATCTGGAAGGCCAGGGTTCAAATTCCACTTCAGATAGACCTCACTTTCCTCCCCTCTAGAATAAAGGACTTGGACTAGATGACTTATAGGCTTCCTTTTGGTTATAAATCCTATGATTCTATTGACAACTAGAAGGTGCAGTGGAGTCAGGCAGATCCATCTCCAAGTCTCAGTTTTCTTATCTATAAAATAGGGATAATAATAGCATCTCCTTTAAAAGGGTTTTTGTAAGGATGAAATGTCATAATACAGGGAAAGCGCTTTGCAAAACTTAAAGCACTAAACAAATGCTAGTTATTATTCTATTGTTATTGCTGAGCATAGACATTCTCTAACACTATAATTCTGGCCCCATCTCCCTGCAATAATACAGTCTTTCAATAAGGTCTACCTTATTGAAACTGCCATCTGAATGTAGATATTTATGGTACTTTTCAGCAAGAGTAATGGAGAATTGTCATTTTCTGAGCCCTGTACCTAGAACATAATATCATAAATAGAGAGAATCCATTCTGTGGAGACTTGGGCAGGTGGAATGAATTATTTTTAGCTATTTCCAGCTACAGGATGTCATGTGGAAGTGGTACTAAACAACAGTGTCTTTCCCCAGTACACAAATCTCAGGTACTTTGTTCAAAGAAGAAACAGCAGTCAATGTACTTATCTGTTGCTTCTATTGCTGCTTCATTAATTGCATCTTACCTTTTGTGGACTTCTGACCAACTTTCCTGTCTGTGGTTTGTGTACAAGACATAGATGATGCGGTCATAGCCCCTGCTTCCAGTATCATGGTAGTCTCTTAGGAGAGAAAAGAATTATATAAAATTAACATGAATATAACATGGAAATAAAATAATGATCCTAGTAATGATAATTACTGATTAACCACAAAGATACTTACATGCGTGCAATGCATGCATTCATGGGCACACACAAACTTATATGCACAGAGAAAATGAGAAGGAAGGAGGAGAAAAGAAAATTAACCCAAGAAGATAGAATAACATAAGACCAGAAGTATAAAAACCCATCAGATTCTAATTGAGAAAATCAATATTGTTTTCATCTAACCTTTCTATTGACTGTTTCTTTCATTTGAGGGTAATTTGGTAAATACTGTACTTCATTCAGCTGCCCTATGACTTACCATCACAGAAGAATGCCACCTTAAACAAAACTGACTTCTTGAGTGATGGTGTTATTTTCCTCATTTTGCTTCTGTTTGGCATCTTTGAATGCCACTTTCTAAGCTGCCAAGATTTTGGTCTTTATGTGGCCTATCAAAAATTCCATTCATTAAACTGTATCAAATCATGAGCCACCTTATGGAAGCATCAAAATAAAACGGGACAAAAGACAGCAGAGTTATGGTGTAACTCATGATATAAAATTGATCATATAATGGGCCCAGTAACAGAGAATCAGAGTCTGAAGGAACATTAGAAGCTACCTAGTGCAAAATGAGATTTATTTTATAACGTACCCAGAAAGTTATTATCAGTCTTTTTTTTGAAGTAGGTCCTCTAGAAAAGGAGGAAACATTACCTCTTGAGATAGCCCAGGATATTTTTGGACATCAAAAAAAATCTAAATTATTTTATTTTTAATTTGTGGGATAAAACAAGCATGTTTATAACAGAGTGTACTAAAAAAAGATGATTGCACATGAAACTGGAAATCTACTATGTACAACTTAGTATTCCTTTTAAATATACAACAGTTAAATAAATTTCTTTCCCTCCCTCTTTTTTTCTTCGCTTCCTTCTGTGCCTTAAAGATGGTCACCTTTAGACCCAAATCTATGTGTGTATGTATAGATAGATAGACAGACAGATGGACAGACAGACAAAGAGATAGAGAGGTAGATAGATACACAAACACACACACGTAAAATTACACATACTTCTATTTATCAGCTCTTTCTCTGGATGTAGACAGTATCATTTTTCTTATGTCCTTTATAGTTAATTTGGGTCTTTATAATAGTCAAGATAAGTTAGTACTAATTTTTAAAAAGTATTTTTTTTCTCTTACATTCAACATAAATTGATAGCTTTGCAACTTTCATTCACTGTTTCAAGTTCTCTCCTCTGGGGCCTTGCAGGATAAGTTTAATCCCTCTTACATGTAATAGCTCTTAAAATATATGAAGATAGCTATCATGTCCTCTCAAAGTCTTTGCTTTACGCTAATCATTCCCATTTCTTTCAATGGATATTTCTTTGGTATGATCTCAAGACACTAAAGATAAAGTATGTATGTGTGTATATCTTATGTATACATGTATATATATTATATAGATCTTATATAATATGTACATAGACTATATAATATAATACAATATACATACATAATACAATATATAATGCACGCAATGTTGCATACACATATATACAAACATGTATGTGTATATATGTGCATGTGTACACATATACAAACATGTGTGTACGTGTGTATACATATACAAACATATACACATACATATATATATACATTCTCAATTAAAATATAAAAAAACTTTGTATAACAATACCCCAGACTCTACTGCTCTAAAATATATAGAAACCATAAACTCATTCATGCCTACAGATATTCAGAGAGAGAAAGCATAATCTTTTGGACCTTTATAATGTAAATACGGGGTAAATTGGTTTAGATACATACTTGACTCATATTCAGAATCCAGTTCAACCTGGTATATTCTCAGGCACCAAAGGCAGTGTGGTGTGGTAGATAAAGCTTTTGGACTTGGAAGCAAATCTTTAAGTTTTCATTTATTTATCTGTGTGACACTGAACTAGTCACGTAGCGGCTATGTGCCTAAAGCAACTCTCTAAACTTGTCTTCTCAGTAATAGATGGATTGTGATCACAGATCCTTCCTACATACATCCTTTCAGGCAGCTGTCATCTTCCCTCTCTTTTTATCTTTCCTTGACTCAAGTTCATGGAATCAGAAGGGCAGTGGCATCTAAGAAGTGAAGCGTTCAACCTGAAGTCATAAAGAATATGGGTTTGAATTTCACTTTTACTCTTTTTTGTTGCATAACCATCACCAAGGAATTTGAACTCTTTGATCATATGTATCTCTAAATGGGTGTAGTAATAATACCTCTAGTACCTGCCTCATAAGATTATAGAGAAGCCCAAAAGAGATAAACTGTATAAGGTTCTTTGCAAATCATAAAGCACTATAGAAACATTAGCTACCATGATTGCCATCGTCATTGTCTTTGTCAGAACAGAAAGTAGTCTTTGAGATTATTTTATCTAACCTTCTAATTTTGTGGATAGGGCACCAAAGAAGTAATGCTACTTGTAGCTTGACCCACAGGGAGTTTGTAGCAGTCCCAAAATTATAACCTGGATCTTTGGCTTCACTGAATTACATCAGGTTATGGGTCGCAAGAAAAACGTATTCAGCAGTCTTTTATTTTTTAAAGTGGGATCTCCTTCTGACAGTCATAGTGCCTAAATTAGTACTTCCCAGACTTCTCCTTAATATGCTGCCTATATTCTGGCCATCACTCTCATTTCCATCCCTCCCACATCTTTGGACTCCAGAGCTTGTGCCCCCAATATGATAGGTGACCTTTTACCTCATCTTGCCTGGGACCAGGCCATCATGATTCTCTCTGGCCATCTCCACATAATCTTTCTTTCTAGAACCCTTTTATGTGTTGCTTTCTCCAATTAAAATCAAAATGGAGAACTTTTGAGGGAAGGGGCTTTCTTGTCTGCTTATATTGGATCCCCAACCTGGGCACAAGGTAAGTGCTTAATAAATATTCGGCCTACGTATTTATCTATACAGATAGCTGTGTATCTATCTATCTATCTATCTATCTATCTATCTATCTATCTATCTATCTATCTAAGGCATGTGAATAGAGTGAACAGAGTGCTAGGCCTGGAGCCAGGAAGACTCATATTCCTGATTTCAAATCTGGCTTCAGATACTTACTACCTATGTGACCCTGGGCAAGTCACTTAACAGTGTTTTCCTCCATTTCCTCATCTGTAAAATGAGCTGGAGAAGGAAATGGCAAACCACTCCAGTGTTTTTGCCAGGAAAACCCCAAATTGGGTCACAAGGAGTTGGACATCACTGAAAATGACTGAGAAACAATAACATTACGTATCTACCTGATTTTCTAGCCTCAAGTGATGATTATTATAGAATGCTGAACCTATGGTCAAGGTTGCTCAAATCACATGGGAATGAATAAACATTTCTTTCAGAAAGGAGCCTGCATTCTATATTATTTCAGTAATATAGCTCCATATCAGATATATTGGGTCTACCAGATGGTGGAACGGAATTAAATCTGGGTCAACTTTGGTTATTTTGGCCTTCTTGTTACACTCTTCTAATAGCTGAAGTTTCCATGGAAGAAATAGATATCAAAGGGAAAATGGCTGGATACCAAGTGGTAGATCCAGAATTAGAAAGGAAAATAAATTCTGTTTTGGGCACTTGGGACCTGTAAAAGAAATAGTGTAAGTCACCAAAAGTGAATCAGGTTCTGCCTGTGTTAATCATTTTCATTAGTCAAAGAGCCAATTTATTTGAGTGGAGATTCCCTCTACTCTCTAGAGGAGTTTTTACTTTTCTGAAGAAGTTATGTCTGAGTCTTGCTTTCATTCCCTATTCACAAAATGGTAGAATACAAGGTTTGGACTAAAGGAGGCAACTTGGCATAGTAGAAAGAGCATTGACCCTAGAGTCAGAGTATCTAGGTTCAAAACCTGCCTTACTACCTGCATAACTTTGGGCAAGTCATTTAATCTCCATAAGTCTCAGTTTCCTCATCAGTAAAATGAAGGGGTTAGATTAGGTAGCCTCTAAGACTCAACATTCCAGCTCAACATTCCTTCTTCTCTGAAATGCTGTGTCCATACTATTCACAGGTTAATCAATCTGGCATTTCATCAGAAATATTAACCTAGAGGTGGACTGTGTAATATTTGGGTGTTCCAAGGGCCAGAATACTTGCATCTTTCATGCTAATTCCATTGACTTTTGGTTCTCCAGTCCCTTGACACTAATATTTTTGGTTGGAATATTCTTGGGCAGTCTTTCTGCACATACAATTACAATAATTGACATTCAGGCAGCTAGATAGGATAGTGAAGAGAGCATGGGACTCTGAATAAGGAAGACCTGCTTTAGAATCCTGCCTTAGATACTAGCTGTGTACCCTGGGTAAGTCCTATCAACCTCTTTCAGCCTCAATTTCCTCACCTGTGAAATAAGAATGATAATGACACCTACTTTGTTGGGTTGTTGTGAAGAGCAAATGAGATAAATAGAAAGTGTTATGCAACCCTTAAAGTTCAATATGAATGTTAGCTATAAATAGTATGTTCTTTTACTGTTTGCAAGGCATTTTATGGAAATCATTCCATTTGGTCCTTATGAAAACTTGGAAAGTAGGCACAATATGAGATTATTATATCTATTTTATGGGTGAGGAAACTGAAGCACTGAGATACTGAGTGATTAATTATTCATGGTTACAATATTAATAAGTGTTGGAGGCAGGATTTGAGCCCAAGTCTCTCCTGATTCTACTTTACAACTCTTTTGACAAGGATTATTCTGACTACCACTAATTTTGACTCTTCCTCCTCTTCCTCTTCCTCTCTAATCAGGAAAAGAGGGAGCAATTGTGAGATTGGGAATGGAGGGAGGGATTTTCTAATAGAGTGAAAGACTATAAAAGATCTCTAAAGAAAGTACATGGAAATGAGGCTAGAGGTAAAGCCACACAGAGCAGTAATGAGGCAATGCTGTCATTAGTGACAACATTGGCAGCTCTTCTCCTCAAACCTATACTTGTAGGAGACTAGTGGTATGAAAGCTACTAGGGTAGGCAGCAAGGTAGGCAGCATTTATTTTTGTCAAAGGCACTTGCTCAAGGGATAGGAATGCTGAAGGAAAAAAATTAAAATGCTCAAAAATACTAGCTAGCATTTGTAAAGCATTTTAAGACTCATCCTTAGAACAATGCTTGGAAGTTGGAGCTATTATCATCATTTCCTTTTTACAGATGAGGAAATTGAGGAAAAGACTTATTATGATCACACATCTAGTATCTGAGAAAAGAAAAAAAAATACCCAGATACCTGTAACAACAAAGCTACTTGCAGCTGCTGTGGGGGCGTAAGACCAATAACACCAGCACACAGAAGGGCTGCTAGCATAAGTTTCTTGATCTGCTTTTCTAAAGGAAAGCAATTCAAAAGGGGTCAGCAATCTTACTTTGATCAAAAATATGTATCATTTACTTAGTTCAGGGGAAAAACTTAGTACCCTGAACTTCAGAGAAAGTACAAACAGAAATTACAAGCAGAAATGATAGCATCCAGACCAACAGAGAAGGCTTCTAACTGTCTGACCAAATAATACATATATCACAGATCAATAGACAGACCCAACTGTTGGACCATTATATACATACATAGTTATCAGAAAGAGAAGTATCAACATCTGGGTTTTCAAAGCTGAGGGGCTCCTTAACAGTTACCCAGAGTCTCATCTGGCTACTTCACTAGAATACTCTTCCCATGAATAAGCCCCAAAGCAAAATGCTAACTTCGGATTATATATACCCTTCTTCAGGGTCAGAGGGCATCACAACCCTTATGACCCACTGCTTAATTACAAAGTAACAAAAGGTGTGGGCCTTTCTGAAAAACAAGCCTCCCCCAATCAAGCTTCTCTTGTTGGTCTCCACCTAAGGTCTATTAATAGGCTGGGAAGATCTTCAACTCCCATTAAAATGACAATACTTTGAGGCCGAATCTGGAAAAACCACAGATCCTTATTCCCTTCCCCTTCAGCTAGGTTTTAATTAGTTTCAAGAGATTGTTGCTCAGTTGTGTTTGACTCTGTGGACCCTACCACACCAATACTGTCCTTGCAGTTTTCTTGGCAAAGATATTGGGGTGGTTTGCATTTCCTTCTAAATGACTGTATCAGCAAGCACCCCAGCACACCCAGGGC
>CM053581.1:533467273-533499121 GCA_028627135.1 Pseudochirops cupreus
GGCATTCCTGGAAAACAAGCCTGGCACCACAGGCTCCACGTGACCACATTCAGCTTATTAGGGAACAGAGTATACTTTCAAATATCCAGGGGTCCTCAGAGTCACATAGCCACTTTAGCAAAGGGCCTAGGGGCAGGGAAGATCTTCAGATTCCGATAACAATGACTTGCTCAAGATCACACAGCTAGTAAGTATCTAAGGCTAGACTGAACTGAGGTCTTCCTGTCTCCAGGACCAATGCTGTATTCCCCAAGCCACCTAGCTGACTCCAGCAAGCATCAAGACGTACTTGAGTTCAAATCCTATCATCACTTCCTGAGTGCATTCCTTATTCTGATAAAACTTCATTTGACTGATCTCATCTTATTTCTCATAAATAGCTGTAACTGATCTCATCCTTAGCATTTCATCTTGACCCTGTATCTATGGCATGAGGGTATAGAACAGCTTTAGGAGCCACACAGGATTGGCATCTCAATCACTAGCTCATTGTTAGAGAGTTTTCTCTCTATAATTGGGGGCATTAGTATGAATTATTCATGTTTTATAACCAAGGTTCCAAGGGCAGAATTACTATGAATTTGGGCCTTTATAATATCCCCCCATCTGACTACATACCTAATCCTAGTGATACCTAGTGTGACACTAACCAATGTGCATTCCATGATCCCAGTGGTAGAGCCTATCACCATGGAGAAATCTGAACACTGTCATTGATATTAAAGTGGAAAAAATGAAAATATTATATTTCAAAATATCTCTGTGGAAGTAAGATTGGAGCCCATGAAAGATTTTTCCTTTCGAGCCCCTTTATAGGCAAAGACCCCCAAAGTATCATTGTCCTTCCAAAGAGCATGGGAGGCTGCTTTGGGCTAAGAATGCTAAGAGAGGAAGGTCCACATTCTCTGTAGTGTTTAGCATGAACCATATGCAAATGGAGACTTGATCAATTCAATATTTCAGGTTTAGAATGTCAATGAAAACAGAGATAATGTTTGGGATGCATTTCCTTCCTCTGTCTTTTTATTTCTAATCCTGTAGTTACTGCTTTTCTACTCTAAGCCCTCTGGACTCTCAAGTTTGCATTTCCTGTCTTGCTTTTCTATACCACAGAGAAAATTTATATCACTAGGGATACAAATAGCATGCCCTTTCTGGCCACTCCACAGAGTGACTTGCATTTCCCTGAAGCTCAGACCACCATGCTAACTCAGCTGGCTCTTCTGGGCATCTCCAGTCACATGTGGTCTCTTGGCAGGAAGCCTCATGAGAAATCACCCTATTAAAATGTCCTGAGGTTGCTATGCTATAGGCTTAAGCAAGTTAAGGACCTCTTCTGTGGTCTAAAACCAGATCACATGGTGGAAGGAGGGAAGGTGTTCCAGAAGAAGCTGCTTCTTCACCTATCTTACTCATTGTAACTAGCATTTATAGAGTGTTTTAACATATGCAAAGCACTTTAAATGTGTCATTACATTTGATCCTTATAACAACTCTGCATGGTGCTATCATTATCCCCATTTGAGGATGACTGAGGTCAAGTGACTCACCCATGGGTCACGTAACTTTGGAAATATGTGAGGCAGAATTCAAACTTTTTTTAATTCCAAACACAATGCTCCATGTACCATGCTATCTAATTGTTGCTGTTTTTAGAAAGAAAGGACACTGAGAAAACTCCCAGTAGTCCTAGACTATGGACTAAGTGCTATATTTCTATGGGGACTTTAGGTCATCACAATTGTGTTTTCTACTTGCATCAACTATGCCTAAGAGCTACTGAGGGATCAATGGATATGGATTCTTAATGCTGAAACATTATTAAAAATAAGAATAGGGACTGGACTCATCATTTCACTGAAACAGAGAAATCCCAGATGAGGAAAATCCCTCTACCAATGTAGCTGAACACTTTTTTCTGTGACTTCTGGACTTAGAAAGTTGCTTAGAGCACTGAGAGTTTATGTGACTTACCTAGAATTAGTTGACATGGTCAGATGAATATTGCAGTTAGGACTTGAACCCAGATCTTACTGGCTCCAAGGACAGCTCTCTATCTACTATTCCATGCTGTAATAAAAATACAAGTAGTTGTACAAAACCCTTTTAATTTAATGTAATCAAAATTATCCATTTTGTATTTTGTAATGCTCCCTATCCCTGGTTTGGTCATAAATTCTTCCCTTCTCCATAAATCTGACACGTAAACTATTCCTTGTTCTCCCAGATTGCTTATGGTATCAGCCTTTATATCTAAATTGTGAACTCATTTTTACTTTATTTTGGTCTATGCCCAGTTTCTGCCATACTGTTTTTCAATTTTCCCAACATTGGAAATCAAGGGGATGCCCATCAATTTGGAAATGGCTAAACAAGTTGTGATATATGAATGTAATGAAATACTATTGTGCTATAAGAGATGAGGAGCAGACAGACTTCATAATAACCTGGAGAGACTTGTATAAACTGATGCTGAGTGAGGAGAGCAGAACCAGGAAAACATTGTATACAATTATAGACACATCATATCTGTCATGTCTTACTTTGCTAGACTGGGCTCTTCTTGGCAATGTTCTAAGACAACTCCAAAAGACTTATGATGAAAAAGGCTATCCACATCCAGAGAACTAATTACAGAGTCTAAATGCAGATTGAAGCAAACTATTTGCTCTCTCTCTTTTTGTTTCATTTCATTTGTTATAATTCTTCTTTACAATTTGACTAATGTTTAATGTGAAGGTCTATGTAGAACCTATATCAGATTGCATGCCATCTTGGGGGGAAAGGAAGAGGAGAGGCCCAGGGAGAAAATTAAGAATTCAAAAACTTGTGGAAATGAATGTTGTAAATTAAAAATAAATAAATTTTAAAGAAAAGATACAATTTTTATCAATCTTTTACTTATTCAAGGATTTTAGTGTCAGACTATCCTAGGCTCATGGACCACTAGCTTTTTTTAAGAACGTAAAAGCAGTGAGGCTACCACAGAGGTATATCCTGCCCCTTCAGAGCACCTGCAGAACCATGCCAGTTGCATTTTGCCTCAGCCCTGCTACCTAAATACTTGCTCTATTTGAATATTTGAGTTCATCTGACCACAGAATGATGGTGTCACCAAGTTAGAACTCTAATTACTAAAGAGTACCCTACATTGTGGGAGGCATAAAAATAACACTAGTGGAGTCACAGAGATTACATAAGCTAAGGAAAAATAAGTGGAAAGGTTTGGGATAGTGGTACCTATCTGTAATCCATTCTACTGAAGAGACTGTCTGATGATTGCTTGAATTTGGAGTTCTGAACTGAATAGGGCTAAAACCAATGGGGTGTCCATGCTACTTCTGGCATCAATATGGTATAAGGGCCACTAGATTGCCTAAGGAGAGGTGAACCAGCCCATGCCAGAAAAACAGAGCATCTTAAATCTTCTGTGCCAATCAGAGTTGAGTTTGGACCCATGAATGGCCACTGCACATCCAACTTGGGAAAGATAGTGAGACCCAGTCACAGAAAAGAAAATAAGAAAGGGGAAACCAAATTTGAAAAAGAGAAAAGAAAAAGAAAGAACTAAATAGGGTAAAAGAGGAGGTCATTCAATTAGCATCCAGGAAACTATCATTTAGTAAAAAGAGACCCAAATATGGTAAGAACAATGACCTTGCTGGAGCCATGGGGGCACAGGAAAAATACTGTCATGGCATCCCAGAACCCAGGACTCTGGAGTCAAGTTTGGAGGATTTGGTAGAGTCCAGCTTTCCCTGAGGTGTCAAAAAATAGATACTCTGGTCATTGATTGTGTGAGAAAAGGAGTTGGAGAGCAGTTGAAAATTCTCTCCACCTCCTCCTTTCATATACTGATGGAGAATCCCCTAGTCTTCTTAAGTTTTCTTCAGAAGGTTTCTAAGTCATTATGAAACTCAAATGAAGAGATATAGAAGATTATGTTTATTTGTATATGGAGCAGAAGATAGCTGTACCACTTGATTCCTTTCTTGTTATTTAGACTTCATTCACATCTTAATGAAATGCTTTTGCTTTGGATTGTTTATCTCTTATGTAACTTGAAAATAGAGTATATACTGAATGGAACCTCTGGCTGTGATTTGCATACTTAATTCCCCCACATATCCATACTTATCCTGCGGTAGTGAGAGGTTCCAGAGATGTCTGAGGTCTGTGCCATACTTATAATTGTGGTCTTTGATTTATGCCTAAAACATTTGAATAAGATTCTCATTGGTGGTGAGAAGGAAGACTTAACAATAGGCACCTATGGGGGGGGGGGGGCAGAGTTAGCATGAGAGCTTGGGAGAGTCATTCTTCTTTCTAGCTTGCTTTCCAGGCCTTCAGGGAGAGACTTCTAGAGGATTCAGTGCCTTGCCATGCTCCTTATTTCCAGCTTGCCTCCTTAGGGACTTTAAGGAATTTTTCCTTGAGTGAGATTGAAAATTCTCTCTGTCTGTCTCTCTCATATTTTACTTCTAGTGGGACAACTCCTTCATTCTGTCTATATTCTAATCTGTAGGACTTCTGTGATTTGTTTGCCACCTTTTTGAATAAATGAATGATTTTGCTTACTTTTTACTATATGTGAAGGTCTTTTGTGGAACCAGCATTTCATGGGAATGAACCAAACCTTCCAGTATAAGCTTGAGGGTACTCCCAGTTTAAAAGATAGCATTCAAGCAAGCAGTTTAAACCTAAAAAAATAATCATTTCCCTGAGGCTAGCAATAGTTAGGGGCAGACAAATACCTTCTCAGAGGAGATTAGAATGATTATGTGAATCCAGTTTGGCTTCTCTTCTGAGGAGTGAGCCGGCCAAACCCTTCTCACAGTTAACTTGGGGTTAAGGAACATGGTTACACATGCATTGAGGAAACTTGAGATAATTTCAGAGCTTTTCTTTGTACTGTAAAAACAGAAGCAGGGGGAAAGAAGGAGTGACTTCAGCATTTCAAGGAGCCATATTTTTGTCAATAATTGTACTCTCTCTTCTTTATTGTAGCCTTGCAGCAGCCAAAACATATATAACTCTCTAGTCAACCTGACAGTGAGCTTCTCTAAGCTTAGCTAGGCTTGTCTGTCTTCAGATCATAGAGAATTTGTCACTGGGCTCATACATGAATTATTTCTAGTTTAGTAGTACCTGCCAGAGCTTGTAAGGTTGTTCTCCATTCAAGAAGCTTTAAAAAAATACAGGATCACTTCCATATTGCACTGAGGCACCTGGGTATGACTTTAATAAAAGGCAATAGTGGTTATTCATATAACAATTTCTTTCTGTTTTCGGAGACAAGGATTACATGAAAAACTACCATCCCTGAATTCCCAAACATGAAGATAACATTATAGTTAGTGTTTAGGGATATAAAATTACAGAATGCCAGCAGTAAGAGAGTCTTTCAAAATTACCCAGTCCAAATCAATATTTCATTAACAATTTTCCCAAGGTTAAAAATGCATTAGGTAATAAGAGGCAGCTAGGTGGCTCAGTGGATAGAGAACTAGACCTGGAGGCAGGAAGACCTGAGTTCAAATTTGACCTCAGATACTTACTGGTTGAGAGACCCAGGGCAAATGGCTTAACTTCTGTTTGCCTTAATCCACTGGAGAAGGAAATGGCAAATGACTCCAGTATCTTTGCCAAGAAAATCCCATGTACAGTAATGGTGTATTATGATTCACAGGATCACAATGAGTCAGACCAAACAACTCAGTAGAATTAGGGATTGAATGTTATTTCTCTCCAAAGTTAGTGTTCTTTCTATTTAATGATTATTTCTCTCAGTTTCCAATGCAAAGTTGGATTATTAATGTCATTTAGGCAAAATTCCAATGTACTGATTGTGTGTGTGTGTGTGTGTGTGTGTGTGTGTGTGTCCCATATGTGCCCATTGAAAGGAAACTTACCACTATCACCCACTGTTAATTAATATTGATCATGAACTATATCATTGGGAAAGGGAGACAACTTCTTAGCCTAGGCAGCAAGGAATCACCTACTTCTCAGAGGATGCCAACAACCTATAGAGGAAATTGGTTCCCAGCCCTTGATATTCCCTTGCTGAGTACCATATCTCCATATGGTTCCCTTCAACCTCTACTGGAGTCACTGGTAGGTTCCTCTGGAAAATGCAATCCTCCCAGTGAAAACTCACTACCTCAATAATGACACATTCCTATGTGTCAAAAATCTACTAAGTATGGGGAAATCTGAAACTCCCACTGACTGTTATCCTGTGACATTCCAAATTTGTTGAGGACCATGATTCCTGGGGACTTTTTTAGGCCTTGGAAAGAAGATGAGCCCTCATAAAGCAAATATTCAAGTTTGTTCAAGAAATAGAGAAATTTAAAGGATATGATCCTGCACAAAAACAATTAACTCAAGAAAAAGCATACGCATATATAAAAATGACTTCTACGTAATGAAAATGCAATGCTTAAAATCCTAAAAATAAAAAGTATACAGTTATTATCAAAAAGAAAATGAAAATAGATTATCTGTCCTGGGCCCAGTTTGGCATACATACGTACATAGGAGAGGCTATATGGACTTCCCAATTCCTAGCTGGGAGAATGAGGAGATATGAAGGAAAAGGGAAAAGGAAGAAGGGGAGGGAGAGGGAGAAGAAAGAGAGTGCAAAGTCAGACCTTCTCTGCTAAATTCTAGGTTGAAGAAGAGTCTAGACTGAGGAATGTGAGCCCATGCTACTGCTTTATGTTTTCCCACAAAGGAAAAGGTCTAAGGCAGTGCATAGCCCAAAGATGTCTTTCTTGTTGTCAGCCAGAAAGGAAGAGAGAAATGGGAATGGCAAATATCCAGAGGGACTTATTTGTTTCATTCCTCTCAATGCTCACCTCCCCTCTCTGCCCAGACACATATTCTATTATTACTAATGCTTCTAGTCAAATCAGGCCACATGTTACTCATCAGATGTTCCCCTGCTAGGTCTTAAGGGCTGTCATTCAGTTCCACCCACGAGGGTGTTTTAACTTCCTATTGCAAACAGCTAATGGAAGGAGTCAATTGGACAGAGGATTGTCTGTATACAAGTCCAGTTCCTCAAACTAGCCCTCAGGACTCACTGGGGATTAGAGTAATGAATAAAAAAAAAAATTACCTAACCTGTTTTGCAATGGAAAGTCTTCTTCATCCTGTGACTCCTTTGTGCAACATTCCCCATTTTACAGATGAAGAAATTAAGGCAGAAAGAAATTACATGACTTACTAGGGGGTCACACAGTCAAGAAGTATCTGAGGCTATATTTGAACTCAAATCTTCCTGACTCCAAGCCCAGTGCTCTAACCATTTTGCCACTTAGCTGCCTAAGTGGTAAGGAATAGAAATCAGATTTTCTTATTCATAGGTCATTACCTTGTCTCCTACAAGTGCTATAGGAAAGGGGGCTAAGGAGATGATCTAGGCAGCTAGGTGGGGCAGTAAATAAGGAGCTATATTTAGAGAGTCAGTTAGTTTGAACATACTAGTTTTGTGACCCTGAGCAAGTCACTTAATCACTCTTAAATGTCAATTTCCTCATCTGTAAAATGAGTAGTATTATTAATAGTACCTATTTTATAAGGATTGTTATGAGGATCAAATGAAATAACATATGCAAAATGCTTTGCACACCTTAAAGTGATATATAAATGGTAGCTATTAGTATGAGATAGTGATATCTGAGGTTTCTTTCAATTCTAATGATGTATGAGACTATATTAATGAGTTCATAGAAGAGAGAATGCCATGATAACTCCATTGGTTGAGAAAGGCTTCAAGAAAGAGATGAAATTTGAGCTGGACATTAGGCATGAGGGGGAGGGTTAGTAATTAGACATGTGATTTCATTGGTATAAGGGACTTCTGGATGAGGGACCTCCCTCAATCAATTCAGGTGGGCCCCTTCTCTATAATTTATAGCCTTGCTTCTAGATCATTGAGATCTAGGTTGAAGAAGACTCCTACCCCTCTCTAAATCATTGAGAGGTTAAATGACTTGCTGCCTAGAATTACACAGCCAAGGCAAGACTTGGACCATAGTATTCCTGCCTTCAAGGCTAGAACTCTATCCACTGTGATGCACTGCTCCTCCCTCTATCCTGGAAAAGCAAAAAGTGACTAAGAAGGGGGAAGAAAATTGTCCTTTGTTATTATTAAATGGCTAAATAGCCACATTCCCATCATCAAATAAGAGCCATGAAATTGACCTTCCCCAGGTAAAATGATAGACCTCTGAATTTATGAGAGTGATGCAGGGCAATAAAACTGTAATCACAACACAAACAGAGTATTTTCAATAGACATATTACTATTTCACTTTTCATTAAAGTGACTCAGGCTATTTCTTCCACCTGATTTAGAAGAGATTCTTTTTTGGCCTTAAAAGTTAAGCTCCAGACAAAAATATTCTGACCTCGAATAGGATTAAACTGTAATCTCTGTTTAGAACAATTCTTAATTCTATCATGCAATTGAAAGATTATTAGCATGAACAATCTGAATTTATCTAGGATACACTTAATTCTCTAGTGGTCCAAATCTGTGTCCCTTTAAAAGGAATCCCATCCTCCTACTCCTGTTCTTTTTTTCTTCTCTGCAAGGAGTATCTCAGCAGAGTTGCCTGGTTACTCAGAATCAGAGACTCCTTGAAATGTCTGTTGATGAAGGAACAGTCACAATTTGGCAATTAGAGCAGCTTGATTTGACATCTAAATGTAGAAATCCTTAGGAAAAAAATAACCATTTAAAGTGTTGCCATGTACAGAATGGAGTGGGAGAGAGATTAGACTGTGCATAATGACTGACTACGGTGTTCTTTCTGGGAATGTGAAGGTGGCCAGCAGTATAGAAGCTGATTATTAATAAAGCTTTTAAGACTTAATTTCACATCTGTTAATAAACCACCATGCCTATGATATATGAATTTCTAATATGATTGGAAACTATTTTCCTTCACTGAAGAAATTCGATGCCAATTAGCAAGGTAAAAAGCATTCTATTCAGCTGGCAGTTCAGCCCTGCAGGTTTGAGCTGTTTTAACTTCACAAAAATAGCTCTTTTCGAGCAAATTGGGTTAGTTTCTGCCTGGCTCCACCCCCATACCAGACACAGAGATGGTGGAGGAGTCTCATTGCAGGGGGAAAAAAACCCTCCCACACCTGCCTGTCTTTAATGCTCTGTGCCTAGAAGAATGAAAATAGGCCAACCAAGCCATTCTCTCCCAGCTGGTATGAATACCCCCTCATGGTCTTCTTTAATTTCTTTTCCACAAATGTCCCACCCCAGCTTTTAGCAAAAGCACCACGGCTATGAGTTAAGCTTGCCTTTGGTTTCTCCTCATTCAAGCCCCCTCAAACTTTTTCTTGTCTTTCTTCCTTTTAAAAAAAATTGCATTTTGGGGCAGCTCGGTGGCACAGTGAATAGAGAACTGGACCTGGAGTCAGGAGGACCTGAGTTCAAATTCAACCTCAAACACTTGACACATTTACTAGCTTTCTGACCTTGGGCAAGTCGCTTAACCTCAATTGCCCTTCCTCCCCTTCTCTCCCCCAGCAAAAAAAATTACCAGGACCTCCTATATTTAAATAACAGCTTACAAAATTATAGTTACATAGAGTAAATGATGTCTTTCACTAGTTTCAGGCTATTATAACCATTTCCCAAATGGAAAACAAAGGTTTAAATTTTCAACTTGTTTCTGAGGGAAAAGTAATCATCTACATCCATTGATAGTGGCATTTAATTATTCCCCAGTAGACTCTTGGCCCAGTGATCTGCCCCCATCTCTACTTAAATACAGACAACCCCAGGCTCTTGTCAAACTCTGTGCCCAATTCACAGAATAATTTCCAATTTATTCAGCATAAAAAGGGACCTATTTTCTGCTTCTTCCAAAAGTGACAGACTCATTCATCAGAACCTAAAAGAGCAAATGATAGCAATTAACCTTCTAATCATAGTAAACCAAGAGCCAGAAATTATATTCTTCATAGTAGGTTAAAAGAAAGGGAGATGCCGAGTCATTTCAAAGGTGTTTAAAACTAGAATATGAGACAATGGGGATTCCTCACCTGGGTACTACCATGGCACCCCTCTTCTCTGGGTGCTGGGGAAAATCATGTATCTCGATGTGATGGCACATACTTGTAATCCCTATTGATGAAGGATTGATTGATGAGGTTGGTTTAAGTCTCACTTCCACCAGATTTCCTTCCAGTTTTCCCAGTAACTTTTGATAAATATTTTTAAAATGGAATGATTGATCAGTGGAATGGATTAGATACACAGAATACAGAAACAACAAACCCAAACATCCATAAGTTTAGAAAATTGCTTACTCAATGAGGAAATATGTGCTAGAGTTGTAAATAGAAGGAAATCTCCAGCTGCATTGAGCTTTATAAAAACCTGACCTGTCATAAACCCCAAATTTCCAATTGGAGGAAAGACCACCTCATTTAGTGTCAACCCAGGTAATCACAAGTGAGAATGCTAAGGAAAAGACTCAAATTTGGAAAGAAAGGACAGTTACTTATCAGTCTCTACCTCCAAACTCATAACTAGGTTTAAAAAAACCAGGGCTTTTCCACAAGGTACTAGAACTTTAGAACAGGGCTGGGGCCTCACGGTCAAGTGTGGCCTTCTATGTCCGTGGCGTTTTGACTGAGTCCAAATTTTACAGAACAAATCCTTCTATTAAGGGGATTTGTTCTGTGAAGTTTGGATCCAGTCAAAGGACTGCACTTGAGGACCTAGAAGGCCACATGTATCATTGAGGCTGCAAGTTCCCCAGTCCTTACTTAGGTCTTCAGAGCATTTGAGCTCCTCCAACAACAGAGAAAGAACTGAGCTTTGCACCCACTTAACAAGATAGAATGGTTCTCTAGCTCTTGGCTATACCTACATTGAGCTGCCACACAATCCACCCTACTCAGCTCCCCCTCCCCAAAGTTCCTATGGCAGCCTTGTTAGTCTCAGGATCAACACTCCCCACCCCACACCTTCCCCATAAGAAATGGCTTAGGTACTAAAATTGCTAGTAAAAGCTCTGTTCATCACATATTTACCATGGATATCATCAGCATTATTGAATCCATTGCTCTTGCTAGAGAAAAGAAAAATGAAGCTTCAAATATCATTGTTGGAAAGTGTGCTGACTTTCCTTTCCAAGGCTTCCTTTTCAGAAAGGCTAGGGAAAGGAGGTTGCTTTTGGTAACAGAAATATAATCACTTATGTTAGTCTCTCAAGAGTCTTAATATGCTTAGGCTTAGAAAAAAACATGATCTCCATTTAAATAGAAAATACAAAAGATGAATCAAACATCCAAGTGAGATCCAAGGTGACTTTTATCCAGTAGAAGCTGAATTCTCAGGTAGGCCCACAGACAGGTGACTAAGAATCTGTCAGTTCTGAAATCACAGCTTCTCCTTCCTCCATAAGCTCATGTTTGTAGCTAAGCATTCAAGGAGACACATACACAAAGAGGAGGAGTGGTTCCCAGAGGAAGTAGGCTCCAGGAGGAGACACTGTCAAGCTCATCAAAACCACAGCCTAATTTTTTAGGGTACATATACATACTACATATGTATTATACACATATACATACAGATATGCATATATGTGCATATTGTGTGCATATGTATTACATATGTATTAGTATATATGCATAACTGAAAATATTTATAAATCATATAAAAATATATGTGTTCATCTAATCCAGGGGTTCTTAATCTTTTTTGTGTGTGTCTCATGAACTTCTTCAGCACTTAAGTAAAACCTAGGAACTCTTTATCAGAAGAAGGGATTTTAAAATGTTTATGTAACATGAGTCTCAAATACCATTTGTATGGTACTGTCCTCAATGGAGAAGAGAGAGGCAGGGGCTCTGTGCTGTGTATCTGTATGAGAGCTACTGTTAGTGAGAGCTAGAAAGAAGAAAATGTTAGGGAGAAGGCTGATCTTAGTCTCAATAAGATATGTGGTTTCTTCCCAGAGCCTTTTTCCTCCCTTCAGAAAACCAGAGAGAGTCTGAAATTGAGTGTCTTCTCCCTTGAAGCTAGAAGTCAGATGATCAGGATTCTCTCTTCTCTCTAGATCTATAGATAGGTAGATGGGTGGATGGATGGATGGATGGATAGATAGATATAGATACATATACACACATATGTTTGTGTGTATATATGTATGTTCAAAGATCCCACATTAAAAATGCCTAGTCTAGTTAGTGGTTTGGTGGCATTGAAAATGCTCCATCCTCCCTTCCCTGCAAAGATTGCCTGACTGATACTTCTCTTTCAAATTTGCTTTGTTAGTATCTGGTAGATACAGCCTTGGTTCATAATTTCAGGCTTTTTCATGCCTATAACTAAAATTCCTGAGGATTGTGACACAAGAGCTTATTTGTTCCAGGATAACCTAAGTATAAATAAAAGGTGTCGTATTACCCAGCCCTGATGCAGAATGGTCCTATGACATGGTGTAAACCAAGTCTTTAGGTGATGGACTGGTTCATAAAGGGAAAGAGTAAGTAATTAGAGATGTAGCATACATTCACTTGTCCTCAGCTTGCCATCTCCATCTTTCCACCAAGCACAGATGCTACCAGATAGTATACACACATCCCCAGAATACTGTGTAGTTGCAAATGTCACAATTTCATTAATATCATTCTGAAAAAGAGATCACCCAGGAAAAAAAAAACAAACAAACCGTGAACCACCACATAAAAGGGGTATGCCCAGGTCTTAACTCTTTTAACAGTCCAGCCATGCCTACCACCTCATTTGACTTCTCTTCCTATGAACTCTTCAAACTCTCTGCTTTAACCATAAAATAACTTGTTTGATTATAAAGTCACAGAATGCTAGAGTCAGAAGCGTATTCAGTGGTCATACTTAAGCAGTGTAATATAATAGAAAGGGTATTAGATTAACTGTCAGTAGATCTGAGTTCAAAATTTGTTTCTAATGCTTACTACTTGCATGACCTTGGGCAAGTCATCAAAACTTTTGAAAACTGAGTTTCTTCATGTATAAAACTAGAGAAATTCTCTAGATTGACTCTGAGATTCCTTAGGGTTTACTGGCTAGAGTTCTTTTGCGAAGACCAAGCCTAAACCCAATTCACTCTGAATCTCATGGATTGAACAACAATGTTTCCCTGCCCATGCACTATTTAATGGATATTTTTTGGGCCCTCATGATTCAGAGTGAATGTAAATAGTAACTGTTTCCCTTTTGGCCAGCAACCTTGAAGGTCTTCCACTCCCAGTTTGGTTTTTTTTTTTTTTAAAGGGTTCATTCCTTGACTCACTTCTTAAAGAGGCCTATTCACTGAATTAGGTGTTGCCTCTTTCAGAGTGGGAACCCGAAATATCTTAGCTTAAAACAACCCACGTCTCCCATTTCATCCTGGGCCATCTCCAGTCATCCTGATGGATATCTGGCCACTGGACCCAGATGGCTCCGGGGGAAAAAGTGAGGCTGGTGATTTTGCACAGTCCTCCCTCTCTCAAAGCTAATTGCAGGTCATGTCATCATCTCCCTGATGTCATGGTCCTCTTCAAGAATGAAGGACAAACAACAATCACAACCACAACAAATGTGCGGAGAGAATTAGACTTGGAGTCAAAAAGATCTGAATTCAAATCCTTCCTCAGATGTACAATCCTGGGCAAGTCATTTAATCACTCTGTCTCTTTTCCCATCTGTAAAAAAGGGATTAAAATAGCCCCTATATTAGAGCGATATTGTAAGGATCAAATGAGGTAATTTGTAGAACACTTTGCAAACTTTATGATGCTACATAGATACTCAGTGTTACGTTATTAACTATTACAATTAAAAGAGAACTCAAACAAAACAACCAATAGATTAGGATGTGATTGATATAGTCTACTGTATCTCTAGCAAAGCATGTGATGAAATGTCTCATAGTCTTGTTTAGGAAAAATAAGAAAAAATATGTACTGAAAATATATATAGAAATATGTACTGAAGACTAATCTTCCCAAGTTCAAATCCAGTCTCAGACATTTACTAGCTGTGTGACCCTGAGCAAGTCACTTAACCCTGTTTCCCTCAGTTTCTTCATCTGTAAAATGAGTCAAAGAAGGAAATGGCAAACCACTCCAGTAACTTTGCTAAGGAAACCTCTAATGGCATCAGGAAGAGTTGGACACAACTAAAGAACAACAACAACAGCAAGACTCGCCATAGTCTGCCTTTGTTAAACCCTAGCTGGAATGTTGTGTTCAGTTCTGAGTGCCCTAATTTTAGAAGGCCATTAATAACCTTCACCAACTCTCTAACAGACATTTGAAACTGGATATCCCATAGACATCTCAAGCTCAGTGTCAAAATCAGAATTCATTATCTTTCCCCCAAATCCCAACTCTGAACTCACCTGTTTCTACTGAGGGTGTGGCCATTTTTCTAGTCATCCAAGTTTGCAATCTCATTGTCATCTTTTGACTTCTCACTTCACATAACCAATCATTTGTCAAACAGAGTTTATATCTCCATAACTTCTCTCGCTTATATCCCATTCTTTCCACTCAGAAAGAAACAACTCTATTTTTGTTCCTCATCACCTCTTGCCTAGACTATTGCAATAGCCTTAGAGTTGTCCTCCTTGCCCTGAGTTTCTCCCCACACCAAGCACCACAGTGATTTTCTTAAAGTTCAGGTTTAACCATGCCACCGCACCTCCCAATTTGGCTATGGCTATCAATGGCTCCTTAGCACCTCTATGTTCAAATATAACGTCCTCTCTTTGACATATAAAGTACTTCACAATATAGTCCCATATTACCTTTCTAATCATATTACACATTGTACTCTTCCATGCACTGTGCAATCCAACTCAGCTGGCTTTGCCATTCCTCACATATAACATACCATATCCTATGTCTTTGCCTTTGTACCAACATTCCCCCATACTCAGAGTGCTTAATCTCCTTAGTTCCAACTTTTGGAATTCTAGATTTCCTTCAAGACTCAGCTCAGTCATCACCTTCTATTTGAGACATTTCCTGAAGAAAAATGAATTTAAATACAAAATAAATATAAGGTAACCTTTGGGGTACTAAGTGGGGAGGGTTCCAGTGGTGGGGAAGGGGGTTGGGGGGGAAGCCTCCTGAAGAAGGTGGGATTTGAATTGAGTATTGGAGGGAGCCAGGGAAATGAAGAAGAGGTGAGGAAAGAGAGCATTCCAGGCACAGAGACAACCACTGGGCTAAAATTCATATTTGTCTTACTTAGAATTGTTGCCCATTATTTGGAATACATACTATACATGGTCCAGAAAACTCCCCCACTCTTAATGAATTTGAATACTGTATGATGGGCAAATTAAGATCCTACCACACACTTCCCAATTGAAACAAGACTTTATTTAGATCTCTCTGAATTTGGAAAAGTGAGGAGAGTCATCAGTGCAGATCATATGGAAACTTATTTTATTTGGGGACACTGGATTCACACTGTGATTAATATTCTCTTTATCTTTTTTTAAAATTTTGAGTAGTAGGACTTATGTTCTCCCAGATTACATTCTTAGGGAAAACATATTGAAACCAATCTGTTGTGAGAATTACTTTCAGTCAGAGAAGGTACAGTATGTATAAATTAATGTACAGACTGCTAATGACTTATTTTGGTGCTATTGCCACCTTTGAGAACAGGACAGGACTTCATGGGGCATCTTCCACAGTGAGGAGACTCCCAAGGTCCACGTGAAACAATGAGATGACAAAGAGAGTAGTTCTTAACAGAATTCTCACATCCCATCACCTCACTTTTTTTAAACTGCTAGTGATACAGTAATTAACAGGGCAGCCACAAGGGAGAATATTGGAAATACCTCCTCACACAAGGTAGAACCTTTTGAAATAAAAATGGAGGGCTGAATGAAGGACCCACTCCATGGCCCAGTCTGCCTTCTGTAACCTTTGGAATCTAGGTGGCTTCTGTCTCTTATGTTTTAGTTATGTCATCATCCTCACACCCTCTCTACTATAGTAGAACATTGAACTTGTCCAGTAATGGGATGAACCTGTATGTAATGGAGAGACAGATCCAGAAAGGAGGACTTATCTTCTGGGACAGATGAAAGAAAGGGTAATACAGTGGGGGAAAAACAACAACATGCTGAATGTGAAGACAGAGAACCTATGTAATGGCAATGAAATTTGAAGATCCTTTTGTATTGGAAAGCTAAGAGGTACTTAGCACCTAGTTTCAGATTAAGCCTCTGTTAAAGAAACAGAAGTTATGAACTCCTGTTGCTGATGTGACAGGAAGGGGCTGAATAGGGAGGAGCAATATTGTATATAAAGAAAAACACTAACTGGGAAAGTCAGAATTTCCTGGGAACTTATGGTGGCAGAGCTTCTTTAGAGGGCCAGCTGGAGCTGCTGAGGAGCTGAGGAGTCCAAGCACCAGCTGGAGATGCTGAGGATTTCTGAGGACCAGCCAGAAATACAGAAGACTGAGAAAGCATGACTGTGGTGCTGCTATTTTGTCTGTTTGTGGCTTTGTTAAGCCTTGACTTCCCAGGAACAGAGACTGTGAAGGATTTAAGGTGGATTGGATACTGTGAGCTTCAGTGCGGGACAGGAACTGCACAGAGAGCTGGACAAGGAACTGGGAGCTGTCTGCCTTTGAACCCAGGTGACAGTTTGGTGAATCCAGGTAGGAGCTGGGACCATGGAAGGGGATCCAGGGAATCTGAAAGCCTACCCTGAGTCAAGTAGAAAGAAGACTTTACTTGGATACTGTGTACTGACTGAGAAGATTGTGATTTACCTGTGACCAAGGGGTGGACAGCCAGTGTATTTTCTGATGATTGAATAGTGAATGATGATTGAATAGTGACTGATTTGTAACTTAGTGTGCCCCATGAGTGGAGAACTTTGACTATTGTATTTTGTGACCCTTAAGGAGGCAAGCCTCTTTAAGGATGATTGAATGACTGCGTTACTAAGTGATTGATTGACTAAATGATTGTACTTTGTTCAAAACTATGTGACCACTGTGGTGAACACTATATGGCCATTTTAGTAATAAGTTGTGAATGCTTTATTTTGATTTTCTGTGATAAATTGTAACATTGTGAATGCTGTACCTTGATTTTCTGTGAATATTTTGCTCTGATTTGAAATTGAATAAATAGAGTGTTCACTATACTGTGCAATCAGAACCTTGAAAAGCTGTTCACAGTAGCATTCTTCTGGAAAGCTGCTCATAAGTGGCTTTACAACCTATTTTGCTATTAACTATTTTTGTGACCTTGGGCAAATGACATCATGAAGTCTCTGGGCCTCAGTTTCTTCATCTGTAGAAATAAGTGTTGGACAAGACGACTTTCAAGCTCTCCTTCAGCTTTAAATTTCAGCTTCAAAGACTTTGGTTGTATGTGTCTCTGAAAATAAGAGCTGAAAGGTGAGAAGTTTCATTAAGCCCACTTATTCTGTCTTCACAATGCCAAATGACTAGCTGGGTTATTCCTGGCATCCTTCAAGGCTCAGCTCAATAATACCCTTCACAATAGGTCTTTCTTGGTCCCCTTAGCTGCTGGTCCCCTTCGCCTTTCCTCTGAGTTTACCTTCCACCTAATCTGTATCTTGTGTATCTAGGTTTTGGGGTATTCAAGGAAGACTAGGCAAAAAGAAGTTGTAATTTGCACAGAGACACACAGCTAATAAGTGCCTAGGGTCACATTTGAACTCAGGTCTTCCTGACTTTAGGTCCAGTGCTCAATCCACTATGCCATTTAGCTACCTCAAATTTTCCTAGAATATTTTGTCTACATTTCTCCTTTCAGTTATCATGCCATACTTTGCATTTTAATGCTCTGTGTTCATGTTGTGCTTAAATCCTAATAAAATGTAAGCTCTTAAAAGCAGAGACTGTGTCATATTTTATTCTTAATATCCTTGGCATTTGGCAAAGTGTCTTGCATGTAGCAGGTTTTGAATACATTCTTGTTGGATTGTTTGTACTTAATTGGTCTCCCCAACTAGATCATTTATTCCTCAAGGGATAGAGACTATGTCTTCTACTTTGTATTCTGCATGACACCTTCCTAAGACAATGTTCAGTAAATATTTGTTAAGCTGCACTTAGACAGTATGGGGGATGATGGAAATCCTTAGTATGTTCACTAACAAGCACAACAAACTTGTTAGCTAATATTACACCTTGCCTATTTTGGACTACTTTCATAGAAAAATAGGAGAGGGTTATTTTCCCTTCTCATTACTGAAAGCACAAAGAGAGCTTTCAGAGAAATGGTCAGGAGACATTTTAAATTCTCTTTTCAGCATGGAGGCAGTAAATCATCTCCAGGCTTTCCTGTAAGAAATATCCTCTGTTCCCAAGGGCGTTCTAGAATAAAGCTGATCTCCCTTCTTTGGAATATGTCTCATTCAGACATCCTCATAAAAATAGAATTTATATGCTTGTTTGTGAGTCATTCTCACCTTTGTAACCCAGAAATGCTCCCTCTCCACACCCTTCAACACCAAATTTCCCATTCTCCTCTGAGTCACCATTCTCCTTGGTATTGAACACAGTGAACACATATGGCCTTGTGTCACCTTGAACCATCTAAGTATTAGAAAGTCTAGACATGAAACACCAGAAAACAGCTGAAATAGCAGGGGCTAACTGTGTCTTTGGATCACTCTTTGTCAGTTAGATTTCAAAATGTGATATGTCTTCATGGAACTTGGTCCCAAGTGTCTTTTCTACCAAGCGATCCCCTTTAACTTCTAGCTATCTTGTTAATACAGAGATTGTGACATATTAGCTCACAGGGAATTGAGGTTAAAAGCAACTTCATGATTTATTAATTTAAAACTTCTTTTTATTCTATTTTGCATTGTCCTCAAGTTGTTTTATGTAAATCTGTCTACCCATAAATTGTCAATTCCTCAGGTATCAGGGGTCATGTCTGCACTACTCAGGATGCCTTGCATTTAAATGAGCACAAAGAGATACATGAAAATACTTGTTCCTTTTACAGTCACTTCTTATTTGGTACTTTAAAAAAAGACATATAATGTAAGCAGGTGTAGGCTGGCATGACATCATCATCATCATCATCATCATTATAGCTAATATTTATGTAGTACTTACCATGTACCAGGCACTGTGCCAAGTACTTTACAATTATTATCTCGTTTGATCAGCCCTTTTGGCAGGTAGATACCCAAGTAGGATTATAGGATCATGATTTATAGCTGAAAGAGATGTTAGAAGTCATCTGGTTGAACACTCTCAATTAGTAAGATCTGAATTGGTATTTGAAGACAAACCTTCCTAATTTAAAGTCTTTTGCTCTGTTTGCTAAGTCATAATGCCCCATCACAACAACTATCTCTGCCCTAACTTTTCCTTAGTTCCTTTAATCATTTCCACATATTATGCTTCTTATTCATTTCATAATCCTGACTAGTCTCCTCCAGATGTACTCAGAATTTTAAGCGTCCTGACATCTAATTTCCATGCTATCTCCCCAATTAGAATGTGAGTTACTTGGGGGCAGGGTCTTTGCTTTTTTCTTCTGTTGTATAGTCAGTGCTTAGCACAATGCCTGGTCCCTAGTCAATAACAAATGTTTGCTGAATGACTGATATTAAAATGACCCCTAAAACTATACCTGATACTTCAAATGTGTCTTGCCCAGAACAGAGTGATCCTCACTTATCCCATCTTTATCTGGACACACTTTTATTACTACAGTCTAAGGTTTTAGTGACTTCTCTCTTTTTGGAGACCATGACACATGGCTTGGCTCATACTGAGTTTGAAGTAAATGAAAAACTCTCCCCTCCCACATTTACAAAATTGAGTTTTGCACTTAAATTTTTATACTTAAACCAGCATCAAAATTTTGATTGACCCGTGGATAGCATTATCTGTCATCCAATGTCCTTTTCTCCATGTTATCTACAAGGATATTTTCGAAGATTTTGTAAGCTCCTCTACTCAAAAGAAGATGTATTTTGACGAAGATATATGCTAACCTAACTGTCTATTACCCATGCTCTCCTGGTACCAAGGAATAGTGTGGTTCTATTTGTTCTTAGTAAAACTGTCTTGGGTCCTCTTTTTTTTTTAAGTAACTTCTTTATTTTCTAAACATTCACAAAGTAAAACATTCTCAATTGTTTCAGGTAAGAATGCAGTAGAATAGGGTATGAAATCTGACTCAGGAGGTCAAGATTCTAGTCCTAATTTTGTCATTAAATAACTGTGTGAGGATGGGAAAACAATAGCAATCATCATTATCTTTATCTTCATTAACATATAGGACTTTATAGATTGCTTTATATATGTTGTCTCATGTTATACTTCCAACAAGCCTGGGAAGTAGGTGCTATTATTGTCCCAATTTGACAGATAAAGGAACTGAAGAAAAGAAAGATCACATGATTTGCCCAGGGTCACACTGCACAGTTAAATATCTAAGGTGAGATTTGAATTCAGGTCTTCTTGACTCCAAGGTCAGCATTCAGCACTGTAACATCTGGCATCACTTAGTTGGCATTAAATACCCAAGAAGAGGTCTTTTCATCTTGACTTGAGGCTGGCTCTCAGATTTCATGGTTCCCCTTGCATGGTCCCAGCTTCTGCCTGAATCTACCCAATTGTCACCTGGATCCAAAGGTAGGCAGCTCTCAGCTCCTTTTCCAGTTCCTCTTCTAGTTCCTTGTCCAGTTACCATTCTATATTGAAGCTCACAGTGTCTAATCCACCTCATGTCCTTCACAGTTTCTGTTTCTGGGAAGACAAAGCTTAAAAGAGCCATGATAACATTCATATACAATGCTGGCACCATCATCAATTCAGTATCTGCCTTCAAAATCAACACAGACCCACCAGCAAGGTCTGAGAACTCAACACACATCACAAAAAAAAGAAAAACAAAACAGACAGAAGAAACAGAATGCCTCCACGACAAATGTTCCCTTCTCAAAATCCACCACCACAAGTGTTCTCTCTGTTCTGCTCTCTCCCAGCTTGGGCTTCTCCTTATATATGGTCATTAAACTGCTCCCTGTTCTGCTCCTTCCTTCTGCATCAGCAACAGGGGTTCACAAGTTCTGTTTCTTAACAAAGACTTGATATAATCAGGGCAAGGCTCAAAGACACAAACTCAAACAACATGCTAAATACATCTTTGCTTGCCATTACAAGTGGTTTAGACTAGATATCACTGAGATTCTTTCCAGTCTTATGATTCTTTGATGAGTAAAGCTTAGGGTCTGTAATTCCTGTAATCTACCTACTCCTTGAATGTACATCAGAATATTTAACTATCCAGCCTTCATATGTGTTTCCCATCCCCTGTAACTTCTCAAAGGTATTTAGTATTTGTCATCTGGTCACAATTATTTTGTGTTCAGCTGAATCTGACTCTTTGGGACCCCATTTGGGTTTTCTTGGCAATGATACTGGAATGCTTTGCCATTTCCTTCTCCAACTCATTTTATAGATGAGGAAACTGAGGTAAACAGGGTTAAGTGACTTGCCCAGGGTCACATAGCTGGTAAGTATCTCCTTTGAACTTGGGAAGATGAGTCTTCCTGACTCCAGATTCAGCATTTTATCCACTGTACCACCTAGACTGTGCCTGTAGACTTGAATTCAATTAAATGGCTTCATATTCTCTTACAATTGCTTCAACTAGCTTGGACTTCAATATCTCCTAGTTTCTATTAAGAATGTAGGTTCTGAAAACCCATGATTTATTTTCCCCATTTCAAGTGAGCATGTGCTCCTTCCCCATTGATACTGACCAAGAATGAGATATTTACCCCTATTAAATGCCACGGACACTCTCAGGTTACTGAAAGAAGCTTCCTAAAAAAAGCCTTTGTTCCTTCACTTTGCAGGTAATGAATACTTAGGGTAACTGAGCTCTTTTATTCAGGCCTGGCAATATTGCCTGACTCATGCTAGATGATTCCCACAGGAAGGCCTGATTTTATCTTTTGCCTAGAACTAAAAATAGAGACTTCCAGGGCCCTTCCTGGCATCTCAGCTGGTACATGCTAAACAAACTTGGCCATTGGCATGGCTCCATTAGGAGCTTCAGAGGTGGGGATGTTTTATATATAAATATATAATATATTATATATGTAATATATAAATATACATATAAATATGTGTATTTTTCATTTTTAAAATAAATTGAAGCACATAGGTGGTTGCAACCATAACACTGGCTTCCAATGTCTTCACTTTTTATGACGAGAATGTAATTCCATTGACACTTTTGGGGGGTTTGTCAGGCTTATTCTGGCCAGAGTTCCAGTCTTAGTTTAATCCCGACCAGGTAAAGTTCAAGCACTAAACTGTTATCCTGGATGACCTGGGAATGCAGTGGTCTGGAGTATCAAGTATGCCAGTTAAGAGATATGCCGTAGCTATCACACAGGCTCTCTAATAAAATACAAGAAAAACAACATCCAAAGCATGCTGGGCAGTTTAATCATTCTTTGATGAATCTGAAGATGCTTTACTAAGATACAATGACTTAAAGCTATTATCACATAAACCAACTGTCTTTTTACTGCCAAAGAGATTGCCAAAGTCTGGAATGTTGGTTAAGAGCTCTATGGCTTTTAGCATAGAATGTGTGTGTGTGTGTATGTATGTGTTTCTATGTGATGGAGACAGTTGTTAGGAATTAATAAAAGGAATGTAAGCACAGCTTATTATCTGTGTGACCTTGGACAAATCACTGAACCCATCTAGGTTTTTGCTTCCTCAACTATAAAATAAACAGGTGGGACTTGATGGCTTGAGAGTTCCATTTCAATTCTAGTTCTATGATGGGATAACTTTAAGATAGTTTTCCCCAGCAATATGAGCTTCTTTCCCCTGTGTAATCCCTTTCAATTTGGACACATTTATTCCAGTCATTGATGGGCCTTTTGAGTTTATCAGAGGAAAACACACACACACACACACACACATACACACACACACACGAGTTTGGGAACATAGCCCACTGTTCATCACACTATAGTCTGTGACATTCCTGAACTTATTCTCCATTTATTAGACCTTTTAGTGGTGCAAAGATGTGAAAATCAGAAGATGCCAACTAAGGATTGTACAGTGGATGAATTTCAGAATTTCAGAGGTGGAAGGGAAATCAACAGCTATCTAGTCTAAACTATACCTGAAAAAGTCTGCGCCAACCACAACGTGCTCATAAATGATCCTCCAGGCCCTGCTTGAAGATCATCACTGAGGGGAGGTTTATCATTTCCCGTGGCAGTGCCTTACAAATAGCTCTAATTGTTACCAAGTATTTGCTGACATCAATCATAAATTTGGCTATTTGTAATTTCCATCCAGTGCTCCTGGTTCTGTCCAATGAGGCCAAACAGAATAAGGTAATCAATCAATTGACAAACATTTCATAGAGTGTTTTCTATGTACCAGTCACAGTGCTAAGTGCTGGGAACACAACGAAAATGGAGAACGACCCCAGGGAGATACATTCATGTTTTGCTTAGGGAAGAGGAGATTCAGAAGTGGAAAAGGGCTTAATAATACTAGCACTTAATTGTGTGCCAGGTACTATGCTAATTGCTTTAGAATTATCTCATTTGACCTCACAACAACCTTGGGAGGTGGATGCTATTATTATCCTCATTTTACAGATGAGGAAACTGAGGCAAACAAAGGTTAAGTAACTTGCTTAGGGTCAAATGGCTAGTAACAATCTGAGGCTGGATTTGAATTCAGAACTTCCTGACTCCAGGCTCAGTGCTCTATCACTGTGCTACCTACTGCCCCCTTGATAGTTGTCTTCAAGTATTTGAAGAGCTTATAAGTGTTTGTAAGTGACACTAAGACCTTCTCCTCTAAGGTTTCCTTCCACTGACTCTGCATGTCTTTTATATGTACATACTTATTTACATGTTGTCTCCATCATTAGAATGTAATCTCCCTGGGGTCATTTTCAACTCCCTCCAAGAAAGATTTTGATGGTTTATTCCCCATGATTTATTTCAAATTTGTTAGTACTTTAAAAATGTCTAATTAAAAAATTATCCAAGGGAATCGCTTCATCATCAGTTTACATCATCAAAAATTTTAAACTTTATTTTCACAAACCTCTGACATTTAGCCTCACCTTCAAACATGAATGGAGGCAACAGCACATTATTCTGAGAATGAGTTCCATTTTCCATGTTTTCATCACTGTTCTCTGCATTCACTACTCAGTGGAGGCAACAAGGTTCACAATGATCACTGCTTCCGGCTACTGTCACTGTTAACAGCTGCCTGTTGCATCAACTCATTGTTGCTTTTTCTCTTCTGTCCTTTTATTTCTCTTTTATCTGTCCTTTCTCCTCTGCTTCTCTTTTTATAGAACTTTAACATCTATCCACAGACATAATTTTCTTATCCACCAGCAGTCCACCAGGGTATTGCTCCCTTTCATCTTGTACCATTTTAGGGGAACTGGTGATGTAGAGGAAATAGTTCACCAAACCAAGTAATCACATTTAGACTTCCAGAAACTTAATGGCTTTTCCCTAGAATACTGGGTGCTTTGCACTTCTGGATTCTCAACTATTCCAGGAAGCTGAGGTACCTAGGTATCTGATAACTGAATAAACTAAGGTGTTACTATAAGTTACACAAACAAACCAAAATAACTGTTAGTTGTAGCAGAAGAGAATAGCACAGAGAAGAGGATCAAGGTAAGGTAAAATGCTCATTCTGAGGAAGGATTGGAAATAAGATGAGGCACAGCAGTGGGAAAGTGAAGAAGAAAAGTGGAAATGAAAAATGAATCGTTCACACCTATTTAAATTAAATTTGGGCTGAAAATAAAAGAACTAAATTAATTGTTTTCTGTCAGTCTGAAAATAAGAATGTAAGGAGTCTCTTGGTAAAACTGATAAAAGGGGGGGTGTTGTGATATTGTGAGTGCAGAATGAAAAATCAGGGTTCATAAGTGGGTGTTGCTTTTAGTAGGATACACTGCTTAGAAATAAAATTTTAAGAAAACAGAAGAACTGCTGAGCCCTATGAACTTTCTAGGCAAGAGGGGATACGTAAATTCCAAGTTATTTTTGTTTCTTTTTACAATGATAACTTTTAAGATGTTCCAGAAAAGAAGATCAAGCCAAAACTAAAGAAAAATCCAGAATTCCAAGTATGAGACTCTCCTAGTAATTCAGACTCAAAGAGAAAAGATCTTTAGACACCACTTGGTCTGGAGTTCTCCTTTGACCTTGTTATAGTCCAACTAGCATAGTACTAATCTGATTCATACCATATCCTTTCATTAGATTTTGGGCTCTTTTTAAACAGAATGTCACTTTCATCTGCTCTCTGTTTCTTCAGAGCAGGTCTTGCACCAGTAAGCACTTAACAGATGTTGAATTGAGATAAAGCCCAACCCCCCCACCTCCCACCCCCCAGCTCCATCCAACTATGTTGGACTCTTAGGGCTGATACAAGAGTAGGTCTTCAGAGATTATTGTGGTTATCCTGACTACATAATAAAGTCAAAGTTTTAGCAGAATTTCGATAACCTATCTGTGTCCTTAAGTTTGTAAATTGGGGCCAGAGCATTTAAGATTTTAAATTTAAATAATCTCCTTAGGTGTCAGTTTCTTCATCTAAAAATGAGAATATGAAGAGTATGAATAAATAGTTTTGCAAAACCCCATGAAGAATGTTCAATGTTCTTCATACAAAAGATTTCAGTAAATATTTGCTGAATTTAATTCAAAGACAAATCCATTTTATCATTACCAAACATAATTCATACCAGGGGATGCAAGACATCCACCAAATTATAAAAACCTTCAATATAATACAATATATAAACTTTAAAAATTAAAAAACACATCTAATTCTATCTATAGGTATAGAAAAGGCCCTTGATAAACTCTAACATTCATTCAGGATACAAAAACATTAAAAAGAAGAGCTATAAAAGGATTTTTTTCTTTAAGACAATAAAAGACTCTAAGCCAAGAATCAACATAATATACAATGGAAAAAGATTAGAAATATTCCCACTGAAAAATAGGTATAAAATGAATGTATCTGTTTTTATTTGATGCAGTATTAGAAATTTTAGCAATTAAAATAGGAAAAGAAAAATATCCTAATGTGATTAATATTGGAAAGGAAGAGGTAAAAATATTATTTTCAGATGACAGTAGATCTACAAAATGTGATTGTCTCCAATTAAAATTCATGGAGATAATGAGTTCAACAAGATCACAGGAAACTGGAATAACATGCATATAAATGGAATTCTTATGAGTTGCCAATAAAAATCAAGACACAAAATAAAAATAAAGCCCACTCTTTGCACAATGAAAACCATCACATGATTGTGAATTAACCTTCCTAGAGACACACACGAATAAGGGTAAATTATATAGAGTAAAATAAGTAAAGACAAATAATCGGAGGGAGTATCAATGCCGATAGATGGATCAGATCAACATCAAAAACTAACACTCCCTCCCAAATAATATATTTGGTACAAGAAAAGTTTTAAAAAATTCAAGAGGTTTATTTTATAGATCTGGACAAAATCATAATAAAGCTTAAATAGAACTGATCTTCCTCAAATCTCTCCTCTCTCTAGTCCATCCTAACATAGTTGCCACTGGGATATTTGAAAACACTCATCTGATTGTGTCATTAATTCCTCTCAGAAAGCTTCAGTGGTTCCTCATTGACTCTAGCCAAATAAATAATCTTTTTTGTTTGGCATTTTAAGTCTTTCAGAATCTGAGTCCAGCCAACTTTTCTTGACTTATTACATATTACTTCCCTTGAAACACTCAACATATGAGCCAAAATGGCCCACTTTATATTTCTCACACTGGACCATCTATCTCCCATCTTGCTGCCTTTGAACAGGGTGTCCCTCATCCTTGAATGCATTCTTTCCTTATCACCTCTTGGTTTCCTTATCTTAATTCAAAGCTCAGTTTAAATGCCACCTTCTTTAAAAGATCTTTCCTCATTCCTTCTATCTACTAATGCCCTCTGAATTTGTTTAATATTGACTTTCTCTTCTATGGCCAGATGTTTTCTCTCCAGATAGAATTCAAGCTCCCTGAAGGCAAGAATTGTTTTGGGTTTTGGTTTTACTTTTTGTTTTTATTGATGGAAAAACAAATAGACAAGTTATCATATGCATGACAAAAAAAAAGTATTTAAGATGCCCTTCAATCATTATATTTTTAAAATACATTACAATGCAGTTTTCTTACACACTATCTGGTATTCAGGAGAGAAAAAAAAAACAGAAATAGTCTAACGGAATAGAAGAGATATACTTGGCATCCAACCAAATATGTACCCAAAATAGTGTTTGATAAATGAATAGAAAATGAGAAATACAGAAAGGACTCATTAATTAACAAATGTACTTGGGGAAAGTGGCAATTTGAAAGGAAATGGATTTAGACTCAAATCTCCTACCATGTGCCTCAGTGACTTCCTGCTGGATGACAAACTTAAGCTCTGAGAAAAGGAACAAACACAGAAGAAAACTGAACAAATCTCAATTATCAGAGGACAGAGAGCTTTTTGAAAGCCCAAAAAATAGAAAGAATTAATAGGGAAGAGATGCATGATTGATTACATTAAAATAAAAATTCTGCCTAAAACCGATAAAATTAAAAATGAAAAGAAAAAGAGAAACTCTTTGTGGAAATTGTAATAGATAAAAACTTGACATCTAAAATAGATTAGAATAGATAAATAAATGTAGATAATAAAGATAGGATAAATAAATAAGAAAATAGATGTTAAGAACTTAACAACTTACTACCTCTTCCTTAATTCTATGATGGCAACCCTATTAGTTTCTTTTCTTCCATGAAGGAGGATTTAGTTATATATATGTAATTTTTCTCATAATGAATTATAAGGGAAGACAGTGATGAGGAACAAGAGGAGGGAATAAACATTTATTAGGTTCCTAAAAGTGCTATACTGAATGCTTTAAAATATTATTATATTTAATAATATTCAATTTGTATTCCAAAAGAAGCAAGTAATGAACATAATCACTTAAACCAAATTAGACTTATCACCTTTCACGTATAAAATTGGTACATATGATTGAATAACAAAGTGCCATGCTGGCAGGTCTGGGAAGAAGTACATATGCTTATTCCTGCAAGTGGAGTTGCAAAATAGGTTTTCAGCAAGGCTTTCTGGAGAGGAAAGGCAATATACAGTATAAGTTATCAAAATTATCACGTTACTTATCCAATAATTCCATGGTTTGGAATGCACACTTAAGTGATGCTTTTTAAAAAGTGTTAAATTGAAAGGTTTTGATAGAAAATTTAGTTGTAATTCCAAAAATAAACACTTCAAGTAACCTAAATCAACAAGGGAATAGTTAACTATAATGAAATACAATAATGGAATTTGGACTGGCAGGAATAATACAATATAAATAATACATAAAGAATAGTACAAAGAAAATATTATATTATATTAATTATATCATGTCATGCCATGCCATGTCATGTCATATCACATCACATCACATCACATCATATCATATTATATTACTGTTATGTTGTTATGTTATATTAATTATATTATTATTACATTATATTATTATATTACATCATATTTATTATGTTATTATACTTTTGGGGGCCTGGTTGCAGATTGGGCAGGTGTGTTGTTGCTATGCTCAAGGGATTCCTCTAGTTTCAGGATATCTTCTGAGGATGAAGCTCAGAATTTGCTTTTGCCCTGCTCCAATAATAGTGTTGGTATGAATCTGAATGAGCAACTGCTCCAACTGCATTAATTTTTCCCATGTGGCTTCATCTTCCTCAGGAGATTTTCTTGACACTTCTATCCAGGTTGTGGATACCACCAGTGCATAACCAAAACTTCAGCGTCACCTATCCATACTCCAAATTGTGACTGGAGCATTGAAGGCCAAGAGAGACAAACATGGTACCTTTGTGGTGGCTATTAAGTACTATATTTGCCAGAAATAACCAACTGTTGATATGAAAAGACTCAAATACTTGCTGAAACAAGCCATGGTCAAGGATGTTAGTGACAGGGTGATTATGAGGTCATGAAATTCTATTGCTACTAGAGCGAGGGGAAGATTCAAATTAGTGTCCAAGGCTAAAACCAATGTGATGCAGATTGAGAAATCAACAAAAAACTGCCAAACTCAGGTGGGGAGGGAGGGGAAGTTTGCTGAAACAAATACATCTGGAAAGGTTTATTCAGAAGCTTTGACTGAGAGGAAAGTTTCCTGCAGAGACTTTCACCAAAAAGAAGGTTCCTGCCACCAAGAAGAAGATTCCTGTGGAGGCTTTGGTGAATAGGAAAAGTTCCTGAGACAGCTAACAAAATGGAGATGGTTAAGAGGGACTCAAAATCACAAGGTTCTAGAGTGAAAAATCATGTGGAGGAGGTGAGAATCAAAGCCAGGGGCATGAAACCAAAGGCTGAATTTCTCAAAGGCAAGAAAAAAACTCATACTTCACTCAAGAAAGTAGTAGAGGAATGTAAGGGCAGCTTCTGAAGCATGTCCCCCAAGGCTAGAAAGGAAAAGGGACCAACTAGAATGCAAGCAAAATCCAAAGGCACAGTTGCCATGTCTAAAATGAGAAGACTGGGGAAATCTGAAGAGTCCAGTGATTAACCAAAAGACACCAGGGTAAGCTGGATATGGTAAGTCTTCTACTTCCTAATATAAGGTTTAGTTAATTAATATAATCTTTAAATTAAACCTTTAACCTTTGAAATAAACTTTATTTTTTTCTTTTAAAGAATGAGACTGGGATAATGGTATCTATTTGTTAATAAAATTCTTTTGCATTAAAATAATAAAAAGTAATATAAAGAAATGTGGAAAGAATTGAATAAAATCACAGAAAACAAAACCAGAGCAGCAGCATCAACCATTTGGTCTAGACTGGTGATTTTTATCAGAGTAGGGAATTATTAGCATGGGAGCTCTCTCCAACAATGCAGAACAGAGTTAGCCTGTAATTTAGGCTCTTAGAAGGGTAACTGGAGTACTGAGAGATTAAATGATTTATCCATGGTCATACAGAATCAGAGACAAAACTTGAACCCAAATTTTCTTAACTCCAAGTATAAACCCTCTAAACACCATACCATGTTTCCTCTCAAGTATAACCACATAAAAGGAAAAGTGAGTAAGAATGAATGGTCAAGAGCAAATTCTGAAGGAGACCAAATGGGAGTTCCTGAAAAGATTTTGTAATATTTTATGTGTTAGATGTATTTAAATTTAAATTGTTACAACTTAAGTTTTACTAATTGTATGTATGTACTGCATTGATAATAAATCATTTAAAATAAATGTCAGAACCCAGTACCTATATGAACACAACTACAAAACACTTTTCACACAGATAAAATCAGATCTAACCAATTGGAAAAACATCAATTGCTTATGGCTGGGTAGAGCTAATATAATAAAAAAGACAATTTTACCTAGATTAAATTACATATTTAGTGCCATACCAACCAATCTACCCAAAAATTACTTTATTGAGCTAGAGAAAATGGTGACAAAATTCATTTGGAAGAACAAAAGGTCCAGAATATCAAGACAATTAATGAAAAGAAATGCCAGGGAAGATGGCCTAGCTGTACCAGATTTTAATCTCTATTATAAAGCAGCAGTCATCAAAACTATTTGGTACTGGCTGAAGAATAGAGTAGTAGATCAATGGAATAGATTGGGTACAAATGACTCAGTAGTCAACAATTATAATAATATACTGTTTGATAAGCCCAAAGACCCCAGTTTTTGGGATAAGAACTCACTATTTGACAAAAACTGCTGGGAAAACTGGAATATAGTATGGCAGAAACTAGGCATAGAACCATCATCTAACGCCGTACATCAAAATCAAGTCCAAATGGGTACATGACCTAGGTATACAGGCTGATACTGTGAATAATCTGGGGAAGCAAGGAATAGTCTACCTGTCAGATTTATGGAATAGGGAAGACTTTATGACCAAAGACGAGTTAGAGAGCATTATAAAATGTAAAATGGATAATCTTGATTACATTAAATTGAAAAGTTTCTGTACAAACAAAGCCAATGTAACCAAGATTAAGAGGGAAGCAGGAAACTGGGAAAGAATTTTTATAACCAGTGTCTCTGATAAAGGCCTCATTTCTAAAATATACAAGGAATTATGTAAAATCTATAAGAATACAAGTCATTCCCCAATTGATAAATGGTCAAAGGATATGAACAGGCAATTCTCAGAGGTAGAAATTAAAGATATATATAAGCATATGAAAAATGCTCTCAATCACTCTTGATTTGAGAAATGCAAATCAAAACAACTTTGAGGTACCACATGTCACCAGCCAGATTGGCTAAGATGACAAAATGGGAAAATGACAAATGCTGGAGAGGATGTGGAAAAATTGGAACAATAATGCATTATTGGTGGAGCTGTGAACTGATACAACCATTCTGGAGAGCAATCAGGAACTATGCCCAAAGGGCTATACATAATTGCATACCCTTTGACCCAGTAACACCACTTCTGGGATTGTATCCCAAAGAGATCACAGAAGCGGGAGGAAGACCCATATGTACAAAAATATTTATTGCGGCTCTCTTTGTGGTGGCAAAAAACTGGAAATTAAGGGGATGCCCATCAATTGGGAATGGCTAAACAAGTTGTAGTGTATGAATGTAATGGAATATTATTGTGCTATAAGAAATGGGGATGAGATAGGCTTCATATTTACCTGGAGAGGCTTATATAAACTGATACTAAGTG
>CM053581.1:533499221-533514221 GCA_028627135.1 Pseudochirops cupreus
CTACAAGTCTCAGGATGGAAGGAGATACCTACATTCAGAGAAAGAACTAGAAAGAACAGAGTTTAAATGGAGACTGAAGCAACCTACATGCTATCGCTCTTTTCCATGTTTGGTTTTGTTTCCTTTTTCCCATTGTTCACTCCATTGCTTACAACCCTTCTATACAATCAGACTAATGTCCAACATGAAGGTATTTGCAGATTCTATACTTGACTGCATGCCGCCATGGTGGGGGTGGGGGGAGAGGGAGGGGAGAAAATTTAAAACTCAAGGGACTCTGGAACCGAATCTCGTTAACTAAAAGTAAATAAACAAATCAATTTTTAAAAAAATAATAAAAAAATAGAAAAAAACAAAAATAAAATATATGTCAGCAACTCAGATTGGAATATTTGGACATATGCTATAAAGAAATGAGATCATTCAATGAACATACTGTCATTTCATTACTTCTGTTTCCTGAATTCGGGACTGGCAAAAGTCACTGTAGGTAACCTACCTGTTTGATGCCTTTTATATTTTCTTGTCCTCTCATTAATTCTTCCTCTAATTCTTAGCCTAAGAGTCCATGAACTTGGTTTTTTTTTTAATTATTTGTATGAGAGATTCAAAGATCCCACAATTCTGGCATTAATCAGTTTTCCTTCTATAGTTTTGTGCTTATCCTCTTCCTTTGACACTGCTATCAGCACCACGCCACCCACATTCGTATTTCATTTAGGAGAAATTATGGAAGCAATGAGAAATTTTCCTTACACACAAACACAAGCTATCAATAAACCAGTAAGAATGGTTCCATTATTTGCAGGTAAGGGCTACCTCACTCTTAATTGAGATTCAAACACTTGAATTAGAAATACTTTCAAGACATTGGGAAAAGTATGAGCAAAGGCATGTGGGTTGGGGAATTTCAGGGTTTGAATGAATGAATGAATGGGCAATTATCAAATACCTGTGCTCAGCACAGTGATTTCTGCTAGGTATACACATAGGAAAGTGTTCCATTCTAACAAGGAGAGATAGTATATATAGGGTGATTAGACCATAAGGTGGTCTGCAGGGCCCAGCAGGACTTAGGTGCAGAGAGGATGGTAAGGACCAAGGGTTTAGAGGGCCCAGAAGTATTCAGAAGCAAAATCAATAGCAAATCCCAAGTACCTAGAAGGTACAAAGGCAGGCCAGATGGAAAGGCCAAGTTAGTAGTTGATGACACAGTTGTTATGTGGATAGAAATGCTATGAGTTCATCCCCTTGTCTACCAAAAAATTCACATCACCCATCATCTTCTGCTGAAGAGGAAGGCAAACTATTTTTACTGTGGGATTTCTTGACTGCCAGTTGTAGACACTTATCAGCATCAGTCCTGTTACCACTGCTATCCACCTACCCATTCTGCCCCAACATTCTCTGGAAAGACTGGGGCTGTTGTCCTTCCAACCACTCACTACTGCTATAGCTGAACTTTCCCAAAGGCCACATGAGACCTGGGTGGTGGTGACAACACTGGAAACTGAGAAGTAGGAAGAGACCACTGTGGTGAAGCTGAGGTAACTGCTGCTGGTTTCCTTGAGGTTGAGGCTAGGTTACTGTAGAGCCCTTGTAACTCAGGTTTGGATCTACTTCTGCTTCCATAGTCATTCCACTCCTTCAATGGGTAGAACAGACTGCTTCTACTAGCATCCTTCTCAAAAAGACTGGGGGATAAGTAGTCCAGTTTGATGAAATGTAGAATAAATGTTTGGGGATACTATGAGAAAAGATTTAAAAGGTAATGCGATGTCAAATTTTAGAGAATGCTGAATCCCTTATGTGCACATAATGCAAACAACAAGAAACTGGAAGTAAAATGGGTGTCCCTTAATTAGGAAGTGGCTGAACAAACAGTGATGTGTAAAATAATGTAAGAAATAACATAAGAAACATGTATGAGAAATTAAAAAAAATAAAGTTACCGAAGATTTGTATGAACTGATGTTGAGCAAAGAAAGCAGAACTAAGGAAATAATACACAAGTGATCACAATCATGTAAAGGAAGAGAAAAAAAGAACCATGGTTCTCTAATGATGATAGGCAAAAGAAGATTCAGAAGAAAAGGGATAGTCAAGAGTGTCATATGTTGCAGACATCAAGAAGAAGAAAAGCAGGTTCAGTACAATGAGGGTAGAAGTTAGATTAGGTTGAGATGGAGAATGGGTTCTAAGGAAGTGGAAATTTTGTACATAGTTATCTCGTTCAAGAAGTATAGAAATGAATGAGAGGAACACAGCAGAATGACACTGGATTGAGTAAAAGACTAAAGGAAAAACTTTCTAGTGTAACAAGTACATCACACCTTTCACACAGGGCCTATGGGCACTAACTTTCTCTGCTGGTTTGCTTAATACAACCCGATCTCACATTGTCAAATTTGGGTACCCACCAAATACTAAACACTCAAATTCTTTCTGGGTAATAAGTATGACCCTCTAGAGCAGTGGTTCTCAACCTTCCTAAGGCCGCAACCCTTTAATACTCGTATGTGGGAGTGTCTACATGTGGGCAGGCCCATCTGGAGACAGATAGAGGAGCACAGTGTGGAGCGTGGAAATATGTGTTTTCTGATGGTCTTAGGTGCCCCTGTCACCCCCGTGAAAGGGTTGTTTGACCCCCAAAGGGGTCACAACCCACAGGTTGAGAACTGCTGCTCTAGAGGTAGACCATATCTCCTCATTTACCATTCTAGCTCTTAAGCCCCCACCAATGTGCTTATATTTACATAAACCCAACATTCACAATAAACTTTTAGATCTTAACAAAATGACTATTAATGCGATAAGACACAATCAGATCAAAGGTGCTCATATAATAAAAAACAATGCAGGAATAGCAATCATATCAAAATTTATAAATAAACTTGAGTAATACTCTCCCACCAACATATTCAGGTTTGTTTGTTTGTTTGTTTGTTTTTTAGGGAGAGTGGACACACACAGAAAACTATCAAGGAGGCACATAAGTGAGGAAAACTCAACTCTAGAACTATAGCATTTTGAGTTCTCTTTTTATCTCAGGAACTTTCCATAAAACTTATTTAATGAATGTAGTTTTGTGTTAAACAGTTGTTTCCACTACTAAACTGTGCTGAGCTACAGTTTACTTGACTAACATCTCACGGGGCATAAGATCTCACTCAAACTATTAGATCAACTGAGAGACTCCCCTGATTCCATGATATTCCTCTGCTCAGCTTTATTTATTCCCCAAAAGATGACTTTGGTACATATCACTTAGCTGATGTAGTCCTGAAACTTGCCTTTTCTTATTGCTCCTTTCTCCTTCTGCCTGTTCCTCTCTGTCTTTCTGTCTCTCTCACCCCCTCCCCTCCCTCTCCTTTCCCTTCCCTCTCCTCTCCTCTCTTCTCTTCTCTTCTCTTCTCTTCTCTTCTCTTCTCTTCTCTTCTCTTCTCTTCTCTTCTCTTCTCTTCTCTTCTCTTCTCTCCTCTCCTTTCCTCTCCTCTCCTCTCTTCTCTTCTCTTCTCTTCTCTTCTCTTCTCTTCTCTTCTCTCCTCTCCTCTCCTCTCCTCTCCTCTCCTCTCCTCTCCTTTTTTCTCCTCTCCTCTCCTCTCCTCTCTTCTCCTCTCCTCTTCTCTTCTCTCTTCCTCCCTCCCTCCCTATGTTAGCTTATGGTAGTAGCCATGTTCCTACTTTACGTCTATAATAAGATAAAACATTTTCTTTTAATCATAAGACAAAATCTTATATCCATATCTCTCTAGTATACTCCAGTGTATCATATTCAAAAATCAATAACAACCTTCTCAAAACTCTGAGTCAGAGTAACCTTTTTTTTTTTTTTAGAACTCTGCAACAAACTGCTCCATATGAAAGGGAAATATCTTACAATAGAACTGGGAGAAAGTACACATGCTTGTTGGCAGAGAGAAAGGAACCAATGGAAAGGGAGACATTAAAGATATTGGAGAGATAGAGGGGAGAAAGAGGGAGAGAAAGAGACAGAGACAGAGAGAGACTGAGACTGAGAGAGACAGAGAGAAACCAAGAGAGACAAACAGACAGACAGAGAGACAAAGAGAGGATCACCAGAGCAAAATCCTGGTTGAAAGAAGGGGTGGAATATCAAGGAATCAGGAATTCATCCAGGAATCATTTGCAAAGAGTATCAATACGATTTCTCTGGGATGCACGCTGTGTTGGAATCAGAAGGAGGCCCTATGCAAAAATGAAGTTTTCATATTCTAATTTTAATACTTTTACCTTAGCCACCCACTCCAGATATTTTTTTCTTATCTGTTCCAAGGGAGATGTGCTCATTGTTTACACGGCCCAGGGTTTCATTCAGGGCTTTGCAAATGAACAGCCTCTGCTGTGTACTGTTTGCTTTTTACTGCCTCCTTGGGATCAAACAGAAATGAAGATTTCTCAAATTAAACATAGCCTTATGAAACAGCAGCTAACAGCCACCAGTGAAGTAAATATGCAAGAGGACTAGGGTGGTATTTGGGTGGTATTTGGGCTATGTGGAAGGATTTGGGTTTGCTCTTTTCATGTGTGGTAGAATAATGAGCTATAAAGAACATTCTATAGAGGCATACTGGGCAAATCCCAGGAAACCTTGGGTAGCTTTAAACTTATATTATTTATTTTTCATGTTTAAACAAAAGTGGGATTTTTTTTAAATGATGGGAGAAGGGCCTAGTAGACAGCCTACACTGCTTCAATAATTTCTAAATGATGCTCCAATATATGATGCAGCATCATTTTATTTAACAAAGGGTCTTTGGAGTTGGGTGTGACCAGATGCAGCTGGTAAGGATGTGTAAAGAGCAGTATGTATGTCACGTAGAGCCAAGATTCCCTGAATAGCTTATTAAGCCTGATAAATTCATTTTAACATTAAAGATCTAACTCTACATTGTCCTCCCAGTTTTTATTCCAAACCATTTGTACTTGAACATATTTTGCTTTTGTTTCAGGGACAAGTATTTTGGATGTCTCTTTTGGTTGAACAGAATCTGATTAATTGCAGCTTTGTGGACATTGCCTCCCCTGGGTTGGCATTATGAAAAACTACCTGAAACATAAAACACCTAACCTGCTCCAAAGAAGAATGAGAGGATTACATGTGATCCAATCAGCAAGAATTGATCAGGGGTCTACTATTGTGTGAGGTGTTGGGGATACAGACAAGGATGAAACTATTAAGGTAAACATTTATGAACATAGGTGGCATCCTCATAGGTTTACAGGTTTACTTTCCAAGTCCCACTAGCACTGGCAGGTTAGGGTTATTTTGTTTTTCCTAGCACTATGGCTCACAAACCCTTTTCCATTGTGTTCTCTATCACCAGTCATTTAGTGGTTGGGTTGTTGTCCTTCATTCTTGAAGAGTACCAAAATGACATTACTATGTCAGGGTAAAGGTACAGTGCACTTAACCATTAATCCTCATCATTATACCCAGTCCTTGCACAGTACCAAGGACTTTATATATGCCAATATATGCCACTCTTTCTTTGGTATCTTCACTCTCATCGAGCTAATTACTTTATCCAAAAAACTCTCGAAAGTCACTTTCACCCTTGTGACTTTGCTACCTAACTGGAAGAGAGCAAATAATTTCCCTCTTTATACCATTCTTTATAAACATGCAAATCTCACAACTTTCCTTTCTCATCTATTCCCACCAAATACACTTACGTCATTGATTATTTCTTTCTATCTACCTCGGCATCTAGTATAGTACTTACAAATATATTAAAAACATTTATTAGGTCCTTGTTGTATGCAGAGTACTAAACTAATAACTGGGAGAGATAGAAGGAAGGAAGGAAGAAAAAAAGGGAGGAAGCATTTATTAAGCACCAACTTAACATGTACTATGTGCCAGCATTTTACACACCTGACAAATATCTCATTTCATTTTTATAACAACCCTGAGACATAGGTGCTATTACTATCTTCATTTTACATTTGAGGAAACTGAGACAGACAGAGGTTAAGTGATTTGTTCAGTTACATAGGTAGCAAGTGTCTGAGGCCATATTTGAACTCAGGATCACATACAGAACATTGAAAACCCATGGGATCTTTCACCTGCCCTTTGGGACAATTCCAGAAGGCTATGAATTTGAAAAGTGGAAAAAGAAAAGAACAGGACAAAAAGAGAGTCTTGTAATGTCCCTGAAGTGCCACAGGCAGAGTTAAACTTGAGTAGTAACCTGAGAAAAGTTATAAGGGCCAAGGTTTTCAGAGTAACTAAAAGGATGAGTATTTCACAAAGTTTCGTGCAAAAATGTGATTAATATTATAATTATATAGATAGGCTAAAACAGACTGTTCAAATATTTTCATTTTACAGGGAAAAAAACACTCAAATCTTGTGAGAAGGCATAACTAGGAGCCAATGGTTGAAGTACTAGGGAAAGTCTACATCTTGATATAAGAGAAACTTCCTAATAATTACACACATATCTGGACATATATGAATTGGCTGCAGGAGGCAGTGTATCCTTCATCAATGGACATCAGGTGAAGGTAACCATTTGCCAGGGCTGTGGAAAAAGTTCTTAGTGAAATTCTGGTTGATGTAGGTGCACCTTCCTCATTTTTCCAACTCTGAGACTCTATGATAAGTTAAATATTGCATAGAAGCGCATGTGGACAACAATGGCATGAAGAATGAAAAGGGAGACAGAATCATACCACTGGACAGTTTGGATTGCCTTCCAACTTTCACCTTTTATCTATTCACTGAATGTATGTGTGTATATATTCCATATATATCCATATTTGTGTAATGGTACCACAGCTGCACATACATATCTGGGTGTATTGTTGACATACTGATATTTCTTCAAACATAAGGGAAAACTTCCTAGCAATTAAAAAACTAAAAAGAAATGTAGTGGGATGCCTTAGGGAAGTAGTGAGTATTCTGTCATTGGAAGTTTTCTGACTAAAATGAGATAAACACTTATTTGTGATGTTATAAAGGGGAGCCATGTCTTCCATAAAACCCTGAATTAGAAAGTTCCTACAACTCTAAAATTTGTTGAGTCCATGATCCATAAGAAAATAGTCAAATTCAGCCAAGCATCTAAATCCTGTGTCTAATGAATCCAACTAATCTGGATACTTATACAACTCTTCATCCTTGACATCAGTGTGGTTATAGCTAAAGTTCTGGCGTCATGTAGACAACCAGAATTGATGCATTCTGAAAGAGAGAGATTAAGTGACTTGCAAAAGGTAAAATAGGCCGTAAGTATCAAAAGCAGAATCTGAGCCCAAGTTCTCACTGCAGAGTCAGTGCTCCAGTGCAAAAATCATTGACTTCAAATCCCATGTTTACTCCACTCTACTGTTTAGATGGAAATTAACTCACTTGGCAACAAGCAGGCACATAGAATGGACACAAACCAGTTTAATATAAATGTGCTTTATTGCAGAGAAGTTATATTATTTACATGCTGTAACACATCACAACATAAATTGACCAAATATTTCCTGTTGGATGCTGTAGGTTGCCAGATAATAGTTTTAGAACCACAGAATAAAGTGAATAGACTTACAGTGATATTGACTCTACAACTCTCAGCAGCTATAATGCTAGCAGTCAAACGGCAGTGTTTTCTCAGTCCTTCCTGTCATTGCTCGCATGCAGAAACCTAAGGAGCAAATGCAAAAGTGCTGTCGATTTTCCAATCCATATGGCCACCAAAGCGTACAATGGGTTGATTAATTTATTCATGTCTTAAAGCATTTAATTTTTGCATAAAACATACAAGTCTATTGAGGTTAGCATAAATCTATTTCCTCATAAACCTGGATTAGAAACAAAGGAGTAATGATACAGTCCATACATGCATGGAAGGACAACCTAACAAAGTTTGTAACCTCAGTGTTTGTGGACTTCATTTTGATTGATTTTGCTAGTAAATGCTTTAACAATTCTAGATTCTAATTCTTTTGGTTGAATATTACACTGGTGGACACAACTGTGGGTTGAAGAATGTCACATAGATCTAATTTAGTATTTCTCATTGAAGCCGTGTCTCTAGCAAGATCAATACAATGACACTTGACTTCTTACTTTTTGGAAGATAAGTTATAATAAAACTGAGGAATATTTGAAATGACTCACTGGGCTCAAACTGCACTAACCTAGGGAGCAAAAAAAAAACTTTTTAAAAATAGTACTTTCAAGGTCATCACAAGGGCATGTCTTGAGTGATCAAGTGTAGAGGAAGGGAGCATTCTATGGGGAAAAAAATAGATTCTTTTCATTTCCACTTGATCTTGGCCTACCAACCTGAGTAAAGCAACAAGCAGACAAATGATCATATAGGGCACATGGATAGTGGGTAGGGTAACAGAGAGACCCCTGCTTGAGACTTGTTCCAGAACAAAGGAGCGGGGGAGACTTTAATTGTAAAGGAAGAGAACTCTTGGGTCCTGTGCCATCCCCGTAGGGATAAGATTCTCCATAGATGTCCTATTTCCTGCTTGCAATTCCTTTGTTCCTTTCTTCCTCCTATATTTTGTCTGTATTCCCTGGCTAAATGAAACCCAATCATTTGGATTAGAAATGAAAAGGGCAGAATAGGCACTTGACATACTACTATGTTTGGAATAGGCAAGGTGATGTCTGTTAAACTTTAAATTAAAATACATTTTTGAGTTTTTCTAATAAAATAACACTAAACTTGTATAAGGAAGCTACCAACGTCATATTGACAGGCAGAAGTCAGACCAGAGTCAGGACAAAGCAACTGCACTCCCAAGACAAAGCTTGAGGATCATAACTGGCCTCTCCATTGGTGTTAGTCATTCAATTAACCCAAGAAGCACTTATTGAGGACTATGTGCTAGACATTATTACTATCTCAAAATAACTTTGAGCCTTCAGTAAAAACACATGGGACTTTTAATTATCACAAAATAAACTCCTACATACCCTGGAGAGCAATTTTCTGGCATTAAAATATGTGCATTTATAAAAATAATATTAAAATGTACCTTTTTGTCCCTCCCAACATGTTACACCCTAGGCAACTACCTTGCTTGCCTAGCTTCCTCCTGGATCTTAGCAGGTTAGTGTTTTCAGCACTTCCCAATCCTATGGCCATTAGAAAAGAATGACTTTTAGAAAACTTGCCAGCACAATGTTTTGTCTTTAGAGGCAGAACTCTATTCTTTTATTACTTCTCCAGTCCACATATATTACAATGTGAAGCCATGGGATATGGAACTTTCCCGGTGTTTAAGAGAATGAAGGACCAACATCACCTTGTTACAACTAAAATAGAAAGGGTTTGGAACCTAAAGTTGAACTTCAGAACTTTTATTCCTACCTGAACCAATGAGGAAGTCTAAGTAAATAAAGCCTATAAGACAGATGAATCGACTTTACATTCAATATGCATAATTAGAAAATATCCATGAAATGATCTAGATGTAAACCCAATTTTTCTTAGTAGTTCTTTAAAAAAATAGTCACTTAAAAGTGCTAGCAGGGAATACCTACATGTCTTTCCTTTGAAAGGCAGATTCCCTGGTTGTATAGTATATCTATAACTAGAATGTCATTCCTTAGAGTCTTCTCTTTCCAAAAAAATAATCTTTTAAAGCATATTTTTCTCACTCTTAGCTCTTCCTTTAGACAGGGATGCTAAGTATGAAATACTGAGAAATATAATAGTAATTGACAATTAACCAGAATGATTGGCTTCAGGTCTGGCTTATAACAAACAATGGATAAGTTGTCCTTAACTCATTGAAATATACAGCTAAGTAGGACCACTTGATCTCCAGTATCAATAGAGTTTCTGAGTGCTAACATAGAAGTGCAAAACAAGTAACTTATCTGCATAAAAACCTTGAATAATACCATATCAAACTATGATGTGAAAAATAGTCAAACCCAAATTCACAAGATAAATCACAGCCAAAACCAAAAAATTTTCTCATACCAAATTATGGCCTCCCAAGCCAGGGAAAGCTTGCCAAACTTCTAGAAATGAACCGAAGTTGTAGATAGCAGGTATGTTATAAGGTACAATAACAACTGAGTATCTGAAGATTGCATAAACATGTTGTTGTGTCACATAATATCAAAGTTATTTGCAAAAATTATACAATCTGGAATGCTTAAATATGAGACACAACAATGTACTGAAACATACATTTATAAGAAAATGAGAGCAATCAGTAATATAAAATGTATTTTTTTGGGATGCATTAAGTTAGCAGTGCTATCAAGGTTAAATGAGTAAAGTGAAAAGTTCATTCCAGTCAGCTGCTCAAGGATACAACTTTTCTTCATTTCTTAATTTTTTTCCCCCAAACTCTTTCTTTATGATTTAGAATTCCCTCCATTTGTCTCTTCAAAGGTAAATTTCAATGGGGGATGGGGAAGGGTAAACCTTAAATGAACATTTCCCTTACATACATAGTATCCCAAAAGTCTTAGTGTTAAAACTGCACTAAAACTTTTGGGACACCTCATAATTGCACCTTTTCTCTAGATTATTAAGGAAATTTCCTTTTTTGGTGGTGGGAGGGGGTTGGGGAAATTGTGACTCTGATATTTGTCCCCAAGGTATTTTCCGTATCTCCAACTCCAAACTCTACCGTTGTTGAAACCTGATGTTCTTCCACGATCCCTCCTTGATTAACAAGTTCTTCTTGGGAATTCTCAGACCCTTCCTAATCTTTAGTGGGTATTGACATCAGAGTTTCCTCCTTTCTCCTTTCGTTTTTCACAACATTCCTTTATGGGCATGCTACACTTTAAAAGTGTCCCCAACCTCTTATTTGCGGGATGTTGGTGTTTTATTTGCACTTAAAGCAGAGGAGGCCAACAAGGCTACACTTCTCTCAGCATTTGGTAAACCTGGGGTTTCGTACTCCCAGGGACACACCTCAGCTCGGGATGTTAAAGGCTGCTGAAAGTTATTACTTGAGTTAAAGGAGGCAGACGAAAGCATATTTCCCTCAGAGGAAGACGGAGTTTTTTTCTGGTCTTCTATTTGGTTGGTATTTTCTTGCTCTGCTTTTGACGCTACAACTTTTAAAGGTAGTTCATCATATTGACCTACACAAACCTTGGCTGACGGAGGTTGACCACCATTTTCACCTTTCCCACCCCCAGGGAGAAGCTGAGTCTTAGCATTCAAATGCTGTTTCTCTTCTTCAAAAGCATACTGTTCTGCGCTCTCCCAAGGGCACACCTCAGCCTTGTCAACACTTTTCTGATCAGATTGCTGATAGCCTTCATTGGGTTTAGGCTTGTGCTGAGATTTCTCCTTTGGGTGGGGGAGGAAGTTTTTCTCCATTTCAGAAGCTGCGATAGACACATGTTTCTGAACTTTTGATTCTGAAGGCACAGGACCTGACGTCAAGTCATAAACCTCCCAAGGACATACTTCCCCAATGTCAAAGTTATCCTTTAACAAGCCTGGGCCTGTTTCAGAATTGGTAGTGGGTGCACTCACCCGCTGTTGTTTCATAATTCCAGATTTGGGGAGTTTCCTTAGTTCTTCAGAATGAGTGGAATTTTTCCAGGCAGAATCTTTAGTCTCTATTTTATCAGGGTTGGAATGTTTTCGGTTGAACTCTTTGCCTTTGAGTGGTGGTTTGGGGGACTTATCATTTTCTTCCAGGCCTTGAAGTGATGTTTTCCCAGTCAAACTAAGAGTCTTCTCCTTGGCACTTGCTATAACACTGAGTGACTTCTGTAACACAGATGTTCTGGGATGCCCGGGCTTCTTCTCTGAGCTGAGGTTGTGAGCACTTGCTGACTTACACACCAAAGGGACTGACTCAGTGGATGAAGACTCCATGTTTTCTGTAACCTTCTTGCTGATTTTTTTACCTGGAAGGGAATCCAGTAGGGAGTTCTCTGTGGTCTCTACTTCATTTTCTGTTGGTATACTATTGGACTCTTCTGACTGGTCTCTAACATGATCATAAGTGCTATGTGACTTTTTTAAGGAGAAGACACGGTTTTTCAGAGACTCTTCCTTTGCCTTTACAGTGCCACTGGAGGATTCTTGGGGGTTTTTCCTCACAATGACAGCATTTTTGGCTGCATTGTGGTCCATGACCTCCTTATCCTCCTTAGAGCATTGCCTGCTGACTGTTTCCGGGATCTCAGTAATGCGCCTCATGATGGAACGGCCAAGGCCCTTTTTTGAGCACCGCTTTTTCTGGAGGTGTGGATTATTTGTGATCATCTTCTTCCTTTTGTAGATTTCCAGCTGAGCATAGAGTTTCTTTAATTCATCCTGAGAAGAGGGAAAAACCAGAAGGTTACAAGATGAAGGCAGTGAACTAAACAGGACAGTTAAGTGTGAGTCAAATTAGACAGATCTGAACATTGTAAGAAAATAATATCTAAACAGATCACCTTATTCCTTTTTTTCTGCTATATAATCCTATTACAAATTTGTGTTTAGAGACTGATCTTCAAGAGAGAAAAAGTCCAAGGCCTCACACAGCATATATTCCACATTCATTTTTCATTGAACACCTACTTTGGATTTGTCATTACTATGGTCAGGATTGAATCTGGACCATCACATTAGGGATTTGTTGGTAAGACATAACTAAAGACTTTTTTGGAGAAATCATGAATTTACTCAGAAAGTGGTTTCTAAGACAGTAGATTTAGGTCAGATTGAAAGGTTTCAAAAATATTGAGTAATTACATAGCAGATCATCTTCCCAGAAGCAATATTCTTCCGCCAGTTGTTGTCATAGTCTGTCATGACCAATTCTTAATAATATGGCTCTCTATCCTACCCATCTGACAAGAAGATATAATATTTAATATAATGAGATAACCACTGACAGCCCCAGGACACAAGGCCAGCTTTCACCTTCACATTCTATCCATCCATTTGTCCATTTACTCAGGCCATCTCATCATCTGCCTATTGCCATTAACCTGCTTCTCTCCGTCAGGTCCAGTATCTCTTGCATCGGACCTGCTGGTGAGGATTTGCAGAGTCCATGCCCTAGACCAGAGGTGCTCAACCTGTGGGTCGTGACCCTTTTGGGGGTCGAATGACCCTTTCACTGGGGTCACAGGGGTCACCTGAGACCATTGGAAGACACATATTTCTGATGGTCTTAGGAACCGAGACACCGCTCCTTTATCCATCTCCAGGCAGGTCCGCCTACATGCAGATACGCCTACATATGAGTAATGAAGGGTTGCGGCATTAGGAAGGTTGAGAACCACTGCCCTAGACCATTAGAAATTTAATTCATTTATTTGTAGAGTTCCTGGCCAGTGTCCTATCAAATTTCAGGGGACTAGGTATGTTGAAACTAGCCCACTATGTCTATAGCCTGGTCCTAGACACCAGACAAGTCATCTAGACATTTGACAATGCCATTTAACTTTCTCTCTGCCCCAACATCCCCACTTTACCCCTCCACAGAATAAAACTTCCTTTTGGCCACCTCTCTCTATGTGTGCTGTCTTCCCTTATTCAATGGATAAAGTCCTTGAGGACCAGAACCATCTCTTTTTAAATCTTTCTATTCCTCATGCTTAGAACAGTGTTTGGCATAGAATAAATGCTTAATTTCATATAACAATAAATAAGAATTTTTAAAATCAGCAAGCACTTATGAGAATCTTTATACATTTTGTTGTCCAGTCAAACTTGCTTTCTTATTTTTTTTCTTCCCCACACATTACACAATTTCCATCACCCCTTTGCATTGGATGTGGATCATTCCACTTCACAAATGCTGCTCTGCCTGGTCTCAGTTCCATAGAGCAAAATGCCCCTCAACCAGGCATCCCCTTTTGTCTCCCACATTCTTTTCCCAACTCCTTTGAGGTGTTGTTTTTTCCCTTTAGATTGCAATCTCTTAGAGGGCAGGGATTGCCTTTCTTTTTATTATTCATATCCCCAGCACTTAACATTGTGCCTGCCACATAGTAAGTGCCTAAAAAATGTTTATTAAGTTGGACTGAAAATCACTCTTGAGGGAGAAATGTTCTGCCTTCTCATCTCTTCCTGTGAAAATCTTCAAATCCCGGTAAGACTCAAACCAAGTGCTTTCTTCTGTTTGAGGTCTTTCCTGATTCCTTTAGCTGCTAGTTCCTTTCCTCCACACCTCATTACATCTTCTCCAGTAGAATGTAAGCTCCTTTAAGGACAGGACTGTTTCACTTTTGTCTTTGTACAGTCACACAGTAGGCACTTAAAAGTTTGTTTTTTTAATAGATATTATGTCCTAGGTACCATTAGATGTTAGGAACAAAAAGACAGGAGCAGCTAGGTGGTGCAGTGAATAGAGCACTGACCCTGTAGTCAGGAGGACCTGAGTTCAAATCCAGCCTCAGACACTTAACACTTACTAGCCATGTGACCTTGGGAAAGTCACTTAACCCCAACTTCCTTGGCTTCCCCCTCCAAAAAGTTAAAAAAAAAATCAAATGAGAGAGACTGAGGAAAAATTTTTAAAAAATAAGAACAATTAAAACAAGAAGATTGTGAAAAGAAAGTGAACCAATTAGAAAAGAAGATTCAGAATTTTAAGGAAGCAAACAACTTCTTGAAAATCAGAATTAGGCAAGGGGAAGCCAGCAAAGTCATAAGAGACTAAGAAATAATAAAACAAAAAAAACAAAGAATGAAAAAATAGAAGAAAATATGAAACATATCATAAGAAAAACAAATGACCTGGAGAACAGATCAAAAGGAAACATAAGAATAATTAGACTACCAGAAAGCTATGATCAAAAAAAGAATCTTGATGTAATACTACAAGAAATAATTTAAGAAAATTGTCCCAAAGCATTAGAATAAGAGGGAAAAGTAGAAATAGAAAAAATCTACCAATTGCCACCTGAAAGACATCCTATGAGGAAAACCCACAGGAATATCCTAGTCAAATTCCAAAACTCTCAGATCAGGGATAAAATATTATGAGCAACAAGAAAAAAAAAACAATTAAAAATGGCATTGCCACAGTTAT
>CM053581.1:533515739-533569797 GCA_028627135.1 Pseudochirops cupreus
AGCCCAGTGTCTGGCCCAGAGAAATCACTGTTTAACTGTTAGCTATGAAAACCTCCATGATGTAAGTGAAGAAACCTTCACACCAAGCTCTCTGCTCAAGGCTTCAGGGTTCTTAACATACACTTGCAAGGGGTGGTTTGGTGCATTTTGCACTGCTTTCTCATCAAGCATAACTTTAAAAATCACATTTCTAATTAAGCAATTAAAAATGAGACAAATGCCAAAAAAAAAAATTTATGAGCTCAATTCATTAAAATAGATTTCTTAGTCTTACTGATGAATAACTTAATATTACTGAGGCTCTGCTTTTTGATATGTAAAAACTGGTGTAGTAATGCCAGAACTCCCTAAATCACACTCAGAATAGTGAGGAAAACACTTTGTTAAAACATGAGTGCTATACAAATGTGAATTACTATTATCAGCTCTACTAATACTAATTTAAGAGTGACTTCAAATTCTGTATTGCTCTGTAATCATCACAAAGTGAAATCCTAAAAATGACACTAATGTAAACATCTCTTCATTTAAAAAAATAGGACTCATGTAGAAACTATTAGGGAGGTCTAAGGAGCTCATATAATTAGAATACTAAGAAAAAATATGACATGAGAAAAGTGTCCCAGGGTGCTTCCCAAAGGACTGGGAACTTAAAAGGGGAGTGTGGATCTAACCATTGAAACATTCACTTGTATGTCCTGGCTAAACAATGATTGATTTGAGATGGTTAGGTAGATTTTACTTCAAGGGGAAAATGAAAAAAAAGTTTGAGCATCTAATCAGTGTTCTCTAGCCAATTGTACATACAGTTGCTGAGCTATATTAATTATGTCAGGAATAAAACTTAACAGCAAGTTCAGACTATACAGAGCCTAACAGTGCACCCTTAATGAGGTACTTAAGCTTTATCTAGTAGTTCTTTCCTGCAGGAAACTTTTTTTAAAACAAAATTGGTGATAAGCATACACTTACTAACAGTTTATTGTTTATGATGCCAATAGGTGACCAAAAGATTTTTACTCATCAAAACATATTCCAAGTTGGGTTGCCTTCCCTTCAGAATTTCTCCTGTACTTGACCTTTTTTTGATGCTACATGGAAAGAGCTGTTTTTTGGAAATGAAGATATAGAAGTGAATTGTTGAAGTCCAATACTATATAGAACTGAAATATTAATTGCTGACTCCTCAAAAACAATGCCTCTCTCACCAAACCCGAGACAGAAATCCTTGCTGTTTTTAGGATCATAGATTTAGGAGGGATATGGGACCTTAAAGGACACTTTGATCAACACCCTCCTTTGACAGATGAAGAAATTAAAGCCAAGAGGAGTAAAGTGACTTGTTCAAGGTCACACATGTAGTAAGAGAGATCCAGAACTGGAGATTAGGTCCTCTTAATCTTGAGGTCGTTAGGTAAGTTATCCTATCAATGAAATCATTATTTCATCTAACTTGAAAAGAACTAGGAGTAGTTAGAGAAATATGCCCATCAGAGATAGTTTCAGGGTATCAAAGAGGAGACAGAATTGTACATTACAAACTAATTGTTACAATATCTTGTTGTGCTGGTTATTATGTGCTTGCTGCTATACATTTTTTTTCACCAAGTCTCCTGAGTATTTGGAATACTAGAATTATCTATTCTATTCAGTGTATTTCCCAGCTAGCATAATTAACTCTATAAAAAGAAAACAAAATGCCCAAATAATATTATTTTAAAGAGTTTCATGTCACTTATTTGTACTCAGAATTAACATGACAAATTGATATCTCAAAGTTCTTTAAATCTTGGACTGAAAAATGACAATGTAACATCCTTTGACCAGACTCTCCGCTGTCTAGCCTGGTCTGGCCACATTCAGAGCAATGTGCTCACCACAGGACACCACATTTTAGGATAAACAGTGAAAGTCAGAGAGCAAAGGAAGGTGAAGCAGAATGTAGAGAAGCATAAAAGGATAGAGAATGCTTTCCCCAGGAAATCAAGAGCAACAAACCATACCAGAGAAGGATGTTAGCCTCCTAAGCTATTAGCCCTAGCTCACTACCTGACTGAAGACATTTGGTAGCATGCTTGTAGCACAGACTGCACAGGAAAATGTTGTGGTAAACATGCTACTTAGGGAAATATGTATACAAGGAACTGAAAGGGGGCATATGCTACGTACTAGAAAATGTTAAATTCAAGAAAGCTAAATGTAGCATCATTTGGATGCTATCTTGTTGAAAATAGGGTAAAAATGGAAAGTATACATCTGTGTGAAAGCATATATTACTAGTACTCAGAGATAGTCTTCAGAAGAGTTGGCGTAGGGGGACACCTATCAGGTGTGATGGAAGGGGTGCTAGGCATAGTGCATCCCCAAATAGCTCTCTGCCACTAGCCTCTTCCACTCTCCAAGAAGCCTGTATTAAAATGCAAATAAGCCCTCATCAGTAAACCCATTGGCAAGGATCAGTTTAATAGCTAGAGGAACGCAAAACACTGTCAAAATAGGATACAGTTTAGGTATTTGGGTTGGCATGGAGGACAGTGTAGAGAGGAGGCAGAACAAGACCAAAGGTAAACTTTACTTAGGGTCCAATTTTGCTTTGTCACGTTGCTTTCTTGATTGGCCCAGTTACAACAGTTTGAAAATTCTCTGTGAAGTAAAACTGAACCAGCAGAGGACCAGGAAGAGGCTACTCACTTCATTAAATGAGGATGATAGTCTCTGATTACATTTTCCTTTGGTTCTGAATAACTTTATAAAAATGAAAAGTCTTCTCTTATTTCCCTCTTGCTGGTGGCAAAACACCAAGCCTTCTTTGGAGAATTTAATCTCAGAGGGATGCAGGTCACTGACAATAGTCTTCCTCTTGCTACCAAATTTTCTTATGCCCTTTCCTCCTCCTGCTGCCACAATTTGAGCTTCCTGTCTTTGCCCAGAGCCTTGGCTTTGACTTCTTTATTATGTGATCAGCACAAGATGCTAGTGTCAGGGGGAGCATCATGAACAGAATGAACTAGACGCTACTGGATGCTTAGTTAACACTTGTTAACCAACTAATAGTATGAAAGTAAGAGTGCTGAGGCTTGCTTTGGTTTTATATTAGTTTGATCTGAGATTTGCTGATATTTGCAACTAGCAAATAGTACATGTTTAGTTCTGTATGTATTATACTAGGAATAGGGAAACCTTCAAGTGAATTCCCATGAAGACTGGGTCTTGCTCTTGACAACCTAATAAAACCAACAATATACACAAAGAGGAGATAACCCCACTCTTGATCTACAGTGTTAAAAACACAAGAAAACTTTCATTTATGAGAGACATCCTAAAAGGCCTTAATATGGGAAGACTGGTCTATAAAAGTCTGGTTTTGGTGATTCACACTATCACTGTGTATTGTCACTACATCTCTCTCTCTCTCTCTCTCTCTCTCTCTCTCTCTCTCTCTCTCTGTCTTTCTCTTTCTCTTTCTTTGTCGCTCTCTGTCTCTCTCTTTTTCTGTGGACCTGGGTTTGTCTTAGCAACTGTGAACATTTAACTATGTACCTCTCTGTCTCATCTACTGTGTCCAGGTTCCCTCCCTCCCCGCCCCCCCTTTTTTCTTTAATTTCACATTTGGTATCCTTTTCTTTTTCTGGCTTCCCAACTTTTGCTTTCACCTCTCTTTCTTAACTAACCATATTAAAATGAAACAGATCAAAATTTATTTTTATTATTTTCTTCATTTATTTGACCTTCTCTAATACTATAGATCAATATTCATAAAACACTGCTTTTAGCATGTAACATTTCTGTATACAAAACCTTAAAATGTTTCTTTTATGTCTACTAACCTGAGTTCATTCTTCACCTGGCTTCCAAGGACCTCAATTATATACCACTGCCCTTTCTAACCAACTTATTTGCTATTATTTCACCTCCAAGCTTTGCTTTAGTCAGTCATTTTCCTCTTTGTCTGAATGGCCATTCAGCTCAATACCTTTTTTTTATATATATATTTTTTCCATCACTTATGATGCTCCCTTTCTTCTGACAATCTAAATTTTACCAATCAAGGCTGAAATTAAATACAATTTCTCACTTGTGTTTATATTTCAAATATTCTCCTCAGCTCTGTTTTTTTTTTAAACCAAGAATGCTTGAAAGTCCTTTCTTCTATCATATGTCTACTTTTTCCTCTGTAGTTTTTAGGATGTTACTCTTAAGTGGAAACCTATGTCTTTTAGAATATCATTTTCCAAAATTTCTCTTCTTTTAAGTGGTTTCAGCATACTTCAGGGGATATAGGAAGTCCATTATTCAGGTAAATTTTCCCCCCTCCTTATGTTCCAAGCTTATGTAATCATGCCATTTTTTTCCCCCTTGAGAGCTCTAATTTATTTATTTTTATCTTTAGCTTTATTTCTTTCAGTCTTTCTTGGAGTCCTTGTGGTCAAACCATTATTTCCTCCAGGATTTTACTTGTACTTTTGTACAGTTACTGTCATCTTCTGGGATTATCTCTTGGGCTTCTCTTAACCCATAGTAACTTTCATTTAATTTGAAGTTTTCTTCATTTTACCCAAACCATTAGTTTCAATTCCTAGATTGGAACTTTGGTCTTATCATCTTTGTAGTATAGATGTTAAGAGTTTGTTATTTCTGGATGAGGTGGCTGGACTCAGGCTTTGCCCTATTTTGCAGGCTTATGAGCCTGTCTCCTTGCAGCCCAGTGTGAGTGTTGGTCTCATCCCATCTCTGTCCCCTTACCCATGCATTATCTCCAGGTCAGTTGAATGTTGGAATTCAGGCTGGTCTTGGGGCTCTTAGAAGGCTCCCCATAGCATAAACTGTGTGGGAAATGTTCTGGCCCTTTCTTCTGCTTTGACTTCAGTAGCAGAGTTGCCTTCAGGTCTTTTGGAGGGCTGCCAAGAACAGGTGCAATGCCAAGACTATCTTATGGACAAGTGACTAGGTGCTGGTTCTGTCTTTCACTGGGGTTCCAAAAGATCAAAGTCAAGATTTCACTGACTTCAGACTCTATTTAGATGAAATTGGCTTCTCCTTCATCCCCACAGAGGATCCCTACTCCAAGCACTTGCAGGCTTCTTCTTGTAAGCTACCTTCTTGTGGGGATAATAATAACATCATTTACATAGCACCTTAAGCTTTATACTATTACATTTAATCCTCCCAATAACCCTGTGAAGTAGGTGTTATTATTATGCCCATTTTACAATGGGCATAATGAGACAACAAAGACTGAGAGAGGCTAAGCAACTTGCCTATGATAAGATAACACAGCTACTATATATCTAAAAAAAGATGTTAACTTCCTGACTCTTCAGTCCAGTTCTCTTTCCTTTGGGCCACCTAGTTGGCATTTTGTTCAGTCTTGGACTGGATGGAATTGATTCCTGTTGCTTCTCTTTAGTTTTCTTCATCTATTTCCCATTTAAATATTTACTAGCAAGTTTGTTGGAACGGTTGGAATTCACTTCACTTCAACATCTTAACTAGAAGCCTCCAACAACCTTCCCATGAAGTCTTCTCTGCCCATTGCAGCACGTACTGATGATGTTACATCTTGTGCTAGTAGTGTACTGAAAGTCAGCACCATATTAATTAGCCTTTAATTATGTTCTACTTATTTTACATGTGTTATTGTTTTTCTCCATAATTATAAGTACCCTGGCAAAAGTGAATATGTACACACACACACACACATACACACACACACACATTCCTTATAGCACCTAATAGAGTGTTAGATACATAGTAGGCTCTTGATAAATCCTGATGATTAATCAACCAGTATTTATTGATTGAATAATCAATGTTGATAATTTAATTGATAAGTAGAATATTATTTATTTATGGCTTTTAAAATATCCTAACAGTTGCTTTAAAAATTATTTTCTCAACTGCATTCTTTCTAATGGGTCAGAAATCTATTGTCCTTCACATTTGCTGCACATTATATAAATATAGATGAATCTTGCTTTATGCCTTCTGAAAAGTTGACTTCTCAGCATTTCTATAATTCAGACTTTCATTTAATGTTGGTTCCACTCCTACCTCTTTTCCTGTGGTGGGGAGGGAAGTTTAGAATCTCTTAAGAAACAATCAAATTCTAACCTAGTTGCATCAAGCCTCAGATCAGGGGCTACTTTGCATTACATTTCTTTCCTGATTCTTCAGGTGTTAATAATCTTACCTTCTCAAGTCACATTGTATATATCTTATATTTTATTAATATCATATTTTCCCCTAGCAGAAATATAGGACTACTTCATCTCTTCCTTTTGTCTTAGAAATGCCCTGCTCTAGCACCTAGTATAGTTCGTTGCTCATAGTAGCTACTTAATTGAATTTAAATTTTAGTAACATGTTCCATGATAGAAGCTGTTCCCCTAAATGATCCAGAATATATTTGCAATATACTTTAAATAATTTAGATCTCTTAAGGAATTTAAAAAATGCAATATAGATAGTTTATGTCTCCTCTCCAATGTACCTCCAATCCCCCTGATTTTCAGAACTCTGTGAAAACAGAAAGAAAAAGATAGATGACATAGGATCAAGAGTGCCTAGGACTAGTCAGTCATGATCCTTCTAGAGGTGAAAAGGAGTTCCTTTTCAGTGGAATTTCAAATTAAGACATTGATTAGCATGTAGAAAAGTACTCTCGATTCAATACACATTTGTCAATAAATGTGGGAGGGAAAACTGCAGAGAAAGTCAGTTTTATGCTTTACACAAATATGTCCTCTTCAAAGGAAGACTTTCTTTATACTACCCTCTACCATAGAATGAAATGTATAAACACCATATACACAAGTTTTTATCCTTGCACATTTTAAAATTTTCTACCCATTTTATACTGGGGTCTCCCTAAAGCCTTGATGTGAAATAGTTTCTTAGCATTTAGCTATGAAACTTCATTAATTATGAGATCACATTTCTTAAGACTCCCAAATAAGTCATCTTTCATCTTTTGGAAAAGAAAAAAGGGGAGGGGAGCAAACTGAAAAAAAAAATCATAAAAACGTGGGCAGCTAGGTGGCACAGTGAATAGAGCACAGGCTCTGGAGTTAGGAGGACCTGAGTACAAATTCTACCTCAGACACTTAACACTTACTAGCCATGTGACCTTGGGCAAGTCACTTAACCCCAGTTGCCCTGCCCTCCAAAAAGCAAAAAAAAAAAAAATCATAAAAACAGTTACATACCAATTGCTGTCATGTAATCCCAGCGGTCAATGAGGCACATGTTAAAGATGAGGTGGTCTGATGTTCGCCCCTGTCCAATGAGTGAGATGTGCCTCTCCAAATTTTGGCAGACAGCTGAAGTCCAACCAATGAGAAACCAAAATACTATCAGAAGAATTACTGCCAGCATCCTCATCACCCGGCCACCAGTCATATAGGGGATACGTTGAGCTGTTCGTGAAAGGAAAACCTTCAAAACCCTGGAAAAGCAAATTATAGGAATATTACAGGATCATCTGTGTAAAAAAAATGAAGAAACTGAGTGGTACATTGTCTTTCTAGAGGAAACTAGGACTATGAGATTTAAAACTAAGAGAGATCTTAGAGATCTAACTCCATTCTGTTACAGAGGAAAAAACTGAGACCAAGAGAAGTCAGTCCATTTGGTCCAAGGTCACATAACTAACTGATAAAAGCAAAGCCAGAGTTCAACCTAGGGTTCTCTATCTCCAAATCTAGTACTGTTTCTATTAGATGCTTGGCGACTTCAAAAACCAAGGACCACCTCTTCTGAAGTTTGCTGTTGCAACTTTTTTATACAAGTCAGATAAAATGCTAAGATTTGGATAACTCTTATTATATTTCATTCTAATTTATTTTCTAATAATGAAATAGGCTATCTTGTGGGGGAACTTTTTCAAGTATGTCACAGATTCCCTTTAGAATGTTTTGGGATTTTTTGGGGGGGAAATACCAAGAACTTAGACAAATCTCAAGGCAACTATTGATACTTAGACAAAACTAGCCTTTTATGGTTGGGAGATTTTAAACAACAGAACATTACTTTCTTGTGTTTTTTTTTCTCATGCATATTTTCTCATGCTCACTGCCCCTAGCTTTTTGGTCTCATTTTTACTGTAGTGGTAGTTTATTGAGAGCTTTCTGAAACTTATTCACAAGATTCTTCTTCAAGAGTACTTTACATTATTGCCAAAAACAGTAATGAAAACAGTCAATGGTCTATTCAAACACTAGCTTTATGTAACAGACTATTGCATTAAGGAGCTACACTGAGTCAGCACATAGATAATTAGGTCTATTTTTCTGGGAAAAGTTCTTCATTTAATTTAAGGAATGATTTGGTGTGTTACCAAAAGACTCATCAGGATCCTTCATTCAAAAAGCATTGAGTCTCATTTCCCAGATGCCATTACTTCTCTAGTTCCATTCAGTGCAGGGCAATAATGTAGTTTCTTAGGCTAGCTGTTGTGTCTCCTGAACACATCAGACTTATGAGTCACAACAACTCATCCTGCATCTCTTTCCCTAGAGACTCAGCCAGATACCTTGCAATGCTCAGATTGTGGAGTAAAACCACAGAGAAATCAGGTTAAAAGAGAGGAGGAAGATCTGTAGGCACTTTACAATTATAACAATTGAAGTGTTAACAAGATTATATTTATCCAATTTGGCAAAGTAATAGATTGCGCTTTTGTTAACTCTACTGTACTCAACTCAATGGTTTATTTAAATGGTGGCTGTGGGCCATGAAGGGATGCATGTTAGCTCATCAAAGTGGTATTTGTCAAGTATAAGAAAATAGTATTTTCTTTGTCACTTCTGTGTCCTAGGTTTACTAAACATTCATTTTGTGGAATAATAAAGTAATTAATTATAACTACCATCTTACATGTATCATTACATTATTAATTCCTTAGTTATTAAAGTGTGTTTGAAGTTAAAAGCTACTCTGTCCTTCATCCTTCTCAAAACTGTCTTAGTATTTTGTACCTCTTGGATGCAGTTACCACACTCTACTATGTAGTGATTTCTTTGTGTGTATTTTTTCTTATAACTCTTACTAGACCATAAAAGCCCCTGAAATCTGAACTTCATGGGAACAACTCCCAGGGAAACATCCTATCCCCCAAGTTTTCTCTTTTTCAGGCTAAATGTCCCTAATTTCTTCAACTGATTTTTCTATCACATGAACTATGGACCCTTCACTCCCCTAATTACTCTCCACCGGCCACTCTTAGGTTTATCAATGTCCTTCCAAAATGTGGTGCCCCAAAATGAACATAGTAGTCCAGAGGTAGTCTGACCAGGGCAGAGTAGCAATCAATTAACAGATATTTCTTAAGCACCTACTTTATTCTCAACAGTAGGCTAAATACTATGGAAGAAGTACAGAATAATAAATATTAGACATGCTCCTTGCCCTCAAGTAACTTATAATCTAATTAGGGGGTGACAAGAACTACACACATGAAATAACTAGCAGGAAAAGGAGGGAAACGTGTGCAGGATTAAAGAGTCTGTGCCAGTTCTGGTATCCAACACTGCATGGAGAAAGGAGCAATGGAACCTCTCTGCCTCCTCCAAACACAACTCAACAGATCTGTCAGCATACAGAACAAATGCACAGGGATGTCAGGGATGCAGGACTGCTGCAGGGTTGCCAAGAGGTGGTTAGCACATCTCACACATAAAAGATCTATGTATTCTAGCAATACTTTTGCCACTAACTAGAGATGTAAATCAGTGAATTCAGATAAGAAACCTTTAAAAAAATGTCTAGTCTGAATCCTTCATTGAATAAACAAAGAGGTCAGTAGACTGGGGTTGTCTCCAAAATGATAGGAAGAGTAGGTAGCAAATGTGGAAATCAAATTGAAGTTTTTGGAAAATGTAGTCTAGAACTATTTCCTTTACCCACATCACTTAAGAACTCAGAAACTCAGGTTCCTTACCTATAAAAGTAGAATGCTAATATGCGCTCTCTTTATGTCATGAGATTGTTGTGAGAATCAAATGAACTAGTATTATAGTATTAGAGTCAGCAAAGGACTTTAGATATCATCTAGTCCAATTTCCTCATTTTATAGTCGAAAAAACCAGAAACAGAGAGAGGAAGTAATTCTGCTGAAAGACACACAACTATTAAGTGATGCAGCCAGGCTTTGAACACAGGTCTTCTGAACATTTTAACTCTAAGTCAAATATTCCTCTCTTCATGTGGTTCCTCATGAAATTAAGCATAAACCTATAAAATATGGAAATGTAAGATATTATATCCAAAATGGCTTTGGGGTATTGTCAGTAATTTATTTCCAGTGCTCTCACTGTTCTACCCAGACTGTATTATAAGGACTTGTTTAAGATTATTTCTTTTAACATCTGATTTCATCTTTGTATTCATAAGAGCTACTACAGTGCCTTGAATATAACTGCTGTTTAATAAACATTTTTTTTAGTTTAAAAATCATTGGTCATAGTGTTTTGGAAGCTTTGGAGAATTCTTGTATATGTTTGCTTTATCCTTTAAAAAAAAACTCTCCTTTCTTTATATTCATCCCCAGGGGTCGCTGTTGGCCCTCTCTAAGTCACTGCTCCAGACCTTCATTTCTAGTGACTTCCTCCATCATTTCTCTTACCCTCCTAGTCAGTTCTCTCCTCCCTTCTCCCTCCACACTCCTCCCTTGAAAAGCGGTTGCTATTTATACTCTACTTCCATTTCTCCCTTCCTTTCTCAATTGCTTCCCCAGACTCATCTCTGTTTTGATGGGCCCCTTAGTGATAGGAGTAGAAGAGGCTGGACCTCCACAAAGGAACATAAATTAGCTCCTGAAGGAGTGTTAAATGTCATTTTGGCTAATGTCCTTATCATATATAGACAAGGAAATTGGACCCCAGAAAACGTTAACTGATTTGTCCAAGGTCTCTGCCCTCCAAAATTCCCTCTCACTTTTCTAATTTCATTAAGATATTCTATTTGACTGATCCCTAAAGTGGGCCTCTCTTTGTCTACCTATGAACTCTGAGATCTACTAATGCAGAGGCTGGTACCTGTTGCCTTACCCAACTGATTTTACCCATTGCTTAAATTTTCAGACAAAAAAAGAAATGTGATTTGAAGTATATCTCTGTAAGCACAACAGGGTTTTAGAAAGAACAAATATTTATTTCCTCACAATTTTTCTATTTCCCTTCAGCACAAAATAAATTGCAGTTTTCTTTGCCTTTTCCTATCTCATAATATCTACAGAACTATATTCATTTCCTCTCATGAAAATCCCCAGAAAGTCCATAGTCATAAATGGCTATGGCTTTGATATTTACATCTGCAATATTTTGTGTGTAAATCTCTGCTAGAAAAGATTGAAACCTCCCCTCCCCTCCCCACCCCCATGCTTTCTCATCTTCCATAGAGAATTCACCACACACATTGGAGGCCTTCCTCTTGTTGTTTTAATATTAAATGCGCAACAGCACAATGCCCTGGCCATCCATCTGTTTTCATTCTCCCTACCTGTCAGTCTGATTTTAGAAATCTTTGTCTGTAAAGTCCCTTTCAGTTCTAAGACATTGTGATTCCTGGATGATTTTTTTTAAATATTACTTTAATTGTCCCTAAGATTAAATATAAACCTTCTGACTGGAATTTAAAGTCCATTAAAATGTGGCTGCTGTCTACCTTTGTAAATTGATTTCATATTATTATCCCTTATATACTTGAAGTTCTAGTCAAATTGGGTTATATGCAGCTCCCCCAGTATGATATTTGATATCTCACTGCCAGATCTTTGCAATAGAACCTATAAACAGATCATGCCTAGAACATTGTCCTTTTTTATTTTGACCTTTTGGAATCCTTAACATCTTTCAAGGCATTGGTGCTACCTCCTACATGACGACTTTTTCTTCTCCTATCCCTTGAAATTAATTTGTTTCCACTTTGTACATCTTTTTTAAAAATTTACTTGTATTTGAATACATTTTCTTCCCCAAGTGAAGTGTAATCTTCTTGAGGGTAAGGATTATTTTGTTTTTGTCTTCAAATCTCCAGCACTTAGCACAGTGCCTTATACACAGAAGAGCTTAATAATTGTTTGTTGAATTGAAGGGATTTACAATTTTGGAATCCTATTTGGATTCTATGTAGGAATCCTCTATGACATTGGTGACTACTATAAGGAAGCATGTCTCCCTGGTTTATGCCTTGCTTGATGCAATGTATGTGCCAACCAAACTGACCTATTTGCTATTCCCTGTACACAGCAATCCATCTTTGGGTATCTGCACTTTGCACAAAATGTCTCTGCTAACCTCATGCCTAGAATGCGCTCCCTTCTCACCTCCATCTCAGAGAATCACTAGCTTCTTTTAAAACTCAAAGTGTCATCTCTAACAGGAAATGTATCATGATTGCTCTAGTTTCTTCTGCTCTCCCATGACCAAGAAATTATTTTGTATTTAACTTTCTGTTAAATGAATATGCTGTTTCCCTTTCAATAAAAAACAAATACCCAAAGAGCAGATGCTGTTTCCTTTTTGTCAAAGTATCCTTAGCCCTTAAGTACCTAGTATAGCATATGGCATGTAGCAAGTATTTAACAATTGTTGTTTAGTCCTTTCAGTCATGTTTGACTCTTTGTGACCCCATCTGAGGTTTTCTTGGCAGAGATATTAGAGTGTTTAGCCACTTCCTTCCCCAGCTCACTTTACAGATGAGGAAACTGAGGCACACAGGGTTGAGTAATTTGCCTAGAGTTGCACAGCTACTCTGAGGCTGGACTTGAACTCAGGAAAATGAATTTTCACACATCCAGGCCCAGCATTTTATCCACTGCACACCAACCTGCTCTGATGTTTAATAATAATAGCTAGCATTTCTATAGTGCTTTAAGGTATACACAGCACTTACAAAGAACATTTCATTTTATTCTTATAACAGTCCTGTGAAATAGACACTATTATTATTCTCATCTTGCAGAGGAGGAGACTGATGTCAAGTGACTTGCCTAGGCTCACACATAGTAACTATATGATGCTGGATTTGAATCCATGCTTTCCAGATTTCAGGACTATTGATCTATCCATTGTGCCACCTACTTTCCTCAAAACAGTGCCTGTTGAATGTTTAATGAAAGGAAACATTTAGCAAATCCATCATTTCATAGTTCATAGAATCTTACATGTTATGGATGCAAAGGAAATTGCATTAGAAGAATCTCCGAGTTCTGCATTTTGCTCTACTAAGTCAGCACTTTTTTGAAATAGAAAATTAATGATTTTAAAAGGGCTTTATATTCTCCACATCAGTCTATTATTCGTTTGAATATATGTGTGTGTATTCTTTAGAAAATTGTGATAGTCTATTACCCACTTCATGTTTTTATTAAGGATGATTCCATCAATGTGTGCACAGACCAGAGAGGATGTTAGGAATATAGATCTAGAGGTGGAAGACACGTCAGAAATCAGCCATTCAAACTAATTCATTTTATGGTTTAAGAATTGGAAACTTAAAATGTCACCTGACTCATCCAAGGTCATGCAGACCCAGATAGTAAGTGAGGAAGGAGCTCAATCAATAAAGATGTCTTAGTAATAAAGAAGACCTATAATTATACTTTCTATGTGGGTGATTTTCTCTTGGTTTTCTTTAAACAGCTGATTTTTAAGTTGATTGGATTTGTCTCCAGTGTCAAGTCAAAGTTTATCGTTTCCAAAAAGTGAAGTAAAAATAGTGGCTTTTAGAATCTTTTCTAAAATATATAGAAAATCAATCCTATCGCAGTACCTTCAAAAGTTTGTCACTTACAGTATGACCTCCTGTCTTTTTTTTTTAGGTCAAGTTACTCAGACCAACTTCATATTATGAGTGCAGTCCTTTCTACTTTTTCATATAATATACTGGGGACTGAAGTTAAAGAGTTCAGATGTGCTGGGCTTCTAACATCATAGAGGATTAGACTAGCTCTACTATCCATGCCTAACATACCTTATTTCATAACTTAACATTAGATGAGACATCAAAAGTTATCTAATCCAAACCCAACATTTACAGATGGCAAGACCTGAAGCAAAAAAAAAAAAATTATTAACCTGCTTAAGGTCACCGAGTTAACCAGGACTTGCACTCACACGCTCTGCCTCCATACTCAGTGCTCTCTTCAAAACTACCTTCTGTTTTAGATTGTTACTTATTTTTTCTCTTCAGAATCTCCACTTTACTTAATTAAGGGAACATTGCAGACAGGAAACTCTTTATCTGACAACCTCTTCTTTATCTCCCTGTTATCCTTAATCCTATCCTCACTTGGCAGTTTACAAAATGAAGTCCCCTGTAATGAAACCTAACTCAATGATCTCCATTTCTGTGCAAAACAACTCTTGGTATTAAAGAGAGTGGGATTGTTTTGGTACTTGATGGTTCATATGTCAAAGAGCAGTCCATTCAAACAATCTTTATCCAGGTAATTCAGAGAAAATAAATAAATCTCCAATATTGAATATCTTTGCCAACTTGGCCTCATACAATCATTCCAAAGATGGCAAAATCAAGTTACAATTTATTTTATGAAGAATCTCAAGTCATTACATGGACATTTTGATTGTATATATTAAGACTTTTCTTCACAATTGCTTAGGTTAATCTTGATTAATTAATTAAAATATGCCAAACCAGCATTTAAATAGGGAAAGTGTTTTGGTTTTATAATCTTACCTGAGCTATTGGGGAGGAGGGGGACTTAAAATTTTTCATTTGTATCAGGGGTTATTTAACCAGGGTCCAGCAGCTTGGTTTTCTTGTTTGTTTATTTAAAATTTTGTAACTTTTATTGATTTCCTTTGTAATATGATATATTTTATTTTAATTCACTTAAGAATATTCTGAGAAGGAGTCCATAGACTTCACCAGACTGCCAAATGGGTCCAAGACACACACACACAACATGACTAAGAATTCATGATGTATTCAGTGAAAATATAATTGCCAAAACAGGTCTTATTGAATTTCTAGTATTTGGTACTGTCCAAGGTACAAAAAGGTTTAGGAGGTGAGTATGAGGAGAGAGATACAAAGAAGCATAATCTATAATCTGTGCATTTCAGTAGTTATGATCTAGGTGGAACGATAACACAGGCCCAAATAATTATGACACAAAGTAATATAGGTGTAGTACAGCAGTGTTATCAAAACACACTGGAAAGAGAGGTATCTTCTGATTGTCTTAGGTTTCTGTTTGTATCCCAAACACTTAGCACAGTGATTTGCATATAGTTAATAAATACTTCATTCCTTCAATAAAGGTAGTTCAGTTTAGAAAATTTCTCAGGTTTGAAAAATTCCGGGTTTCCCCTCCTCTCTAACAGTCTCTAGTCAGCTACTATCAGACAACTCATCAGTAGCAACTCTGTAAAGACCTATTTGAGGTATCAGGAAGTCCTCAGGATCACTCTTTGTATACATCTATCTGACTTGAATGTTTTCAAAGTAAAGTTTTCCTGCCTCCATGCCCTGTGCCACCCCGCTGCCTAAGGTTTCCAGTTGTTTTTTTGACCAGGCTTGGCTACAGTTAGGTAAATCAGTATACACTAATAAAGGCACCTTGGCAGAGGGGGAACATATTATAGAAACAAATATTAAGGGCTTATTCATTTATCTTCTAAGCCAAATTAAGGAGAAGATGAACAATAAGGATTTACTATTTTTATTCTTTAATCCCATCAGAGCATGACTGAATCAATTCTCTCTAAGTAAGAGATATCATACTAGTTCTTTAAAAGAAGTGGGCCTGGGACAACTGTATCGTGCAGCATATCAAGCAAATCCTTGGCATTAAATAGTATTCTCCATAGGTCTGTTAGGGAGAAGGAAAGAGAATAAGCATTTAACTGTCTACTATGTGTCAGGAACTGTGCTAAGCATTTTATAGATGTTATCTCATTTGATTTTCATGACTACCCTATCAGGTGGGTACTATTATTATCATCTCAATTTTGTAGTTGAGTCAACTGAGGGAGATAGAAGTTATATAACCTGTCCAGGGTCACACAGATAGTAAGTGAGTCAGGAGTTGAAATCAGGTCTTTCTTACTCCAGGCCTAGTACTCTCTCCACAGAACCATCTACCTTTCTCTTTTATAACCAATTTTTAAACTTGAATCATAAGTTAGATCATAGAATGGGGGTGGGGTGGGGTGGAAATCTTAGAAGTCATCTATTTAGGCAGTTAGTCAATTTTCATTTACCAATGTTTACTATGTGCCAGATGCTGTTAAGTACCACGGATGCAAAGAAAGGCAAAAACAGCCCCTGCCCTCAAGGAGCATACATTCTAAATGGGGAGACAGCATGGAAATAACTCAGTACATACAACTGGAGGGTAATATGAAAGGAGAAAGTATGAACAACTGGGAGAACCAGGAAAATCCTCCTGCCAAAGTCTGGATTTGAGCCAACCTCCTTATTATAAAGATGAGGAAATGAAGAAGTTAAAGTGATTTAGTCCACAATTAGTTGAGTGACTTGTGACATAATCCAGTTTTGAGTCCTGTGGGTCTAAGCTCATCTCTTTTCTGGTGCACTGTGCCACTTTGCTAATTGGAATCATAAGAACTGAGTTTGATGCTCTTCTCTCTGTGACTTTGGGCAAGTTATCCAACCTCGCTGTTTTCATTTTCCTCATCTATAAAAGGGAAAGGTTACACACCGTATACTAACATAAGCTCAAAATAGATACACGATTTAGACATAAAGAGTGATATGATAAGCAAATTAGAGGAGCATAGACTATTTTACCTCTCAGTTTTATGGATAAGGGAAGAATCTAGGACCAAACAAGAGATAGAGCATTACAGGATATAGAATTGATAATTTTGATAACATCAAATTAAATAGTTTTTGCACAAATAAAATCAATGTATCCTAGATTAGAAGGAAAGTAGGAAACTGGGAAAATATTATAGAAAATTTCTCCAACAAAGGCTTCATTACTCAAATATATAGAGATGTGAGTCAAATTTATAAGCCATTGCCCAGTAGATAAATGGTCAAAGGATATGGACAGGCTGTTTTCACAAGAAGAAATCAAAGTTATCTATTTTGTTGTTGTTGTTCAGTCATTTAGTCATGTCCAATTGTTCATGATCCTATGGACCATAGTACAGTAAATCCTTTTGTTGTCCACTGTCTCCTGAAGTTTGTCCAAGCTCCTACTCATTGCTTCTGTGATACTTTCCATCCATCTCATCCTCTGTCATCCCTTTTTTCCTTTTGCCTTTAATCTTTCCAACACTAGTGTCTTTTCCAATGAGTCCTGTCTTCTCATCATGTAGCCAAAGTATTTAAAATTTAGCTTTAGTATTAGTTCTTCCAGTAAATCATCTCAATTAATTTAAATACTGATTGATTTGATCTCCTTGCTGTCCAAAGGATTCCCAAACTCCATCACTACAATGTGAAAGCATTGATTCTGCAGCACTCAGTTTTCCTTATAGTTGAACTCTCACAACAATACATTGCTACCGGAAAAACCAAAACTTTGACTATATGAACCCTCGCTGGCATGATTTTGCCTCTGCTTTTTAGTATGGTGTCTAGATTTTCCCTAGTTTTCATTCCAAGAAGCAAGACTTTTTTTTAATGTCATGACTGCAGCTACTATCTGCAGTGATCCTTGAGCCTAAGAATATAAAATTTGAGACTGCTTTCATTTCTTCTCCCTCTATTTGCCAGAAAGTGATGGAACCAGTTGCCAAGATCTTAGCTGTGTTTTTCAAGCTAAGGTTCAAGCTAACTTTTATATTCTCTTCTTTCATCCTCATTAAGAGGTTTATTAATCCTTCTTCACTTTTTGCCATCAGAGTGGTATCATCTGCATAGCTGAAATTATTGTCATTTCTCCTGGCAACCTTTATCCTGGCTTTTGATTCATCCATCCTGATAATTTGTATGATGTATTCTACATGGAAGTTATCCTTATCATAAGTTAGCCTTATTTTTATGATAAGTTAGCCTTATCATACTCCTTTTTCACTCTTAAACCTATCAGTTGTTCCATGTTCAGTTTTAATTATTGTTTCTTGCTGCACATGCAGGTTCCTAAGGAAAAAAGTAAGAAATTCTGGTACTCCCATCTTTTTAAAGACTTGCCACACTTTGTTGTGACCCACACAGTCAAAGGCTTCAGTCTAGTCAACAAAACAGAAGTTGAAATTTTTTTTGGAACCTCCTTGTTTTCTGCATAATTCTGTGAATGTTGGCAATTTGGCCTCTAGTTCCTCTGCTTCTTTAAAAATCAGCTTGCTCTTCTAGCAATTCTCATTTCACCTACTGCAGAAGCTTAGACTACAGAATCTTAAGCATACCCTTGAAATAGGTGCAACTGTTCAATAATTTGAATATTCTTTGGCATTGCCCTTCTTTAGAATTGGGACAAAATTGATCTATTCTAATCCAGTGGCTGCTCTTGAGTTTTCCAAATTTGATATAGTGTGTAGTACTTTAATAGTATCATCTTTTAGCATTTCAAATTCCTCAGGCGAAATTTTGTGACCTTCACTAGTATAATTTTTAGCAATTGACATCATTCTTCAGGATGTCTAGCTTTAGATCAGTAACTATACCATCATAGTTATTAGTGATGTTAATATCTTTCTTTCCTAGTTCTTCTGTATATTCTTGCCACCTCTTCTTAATCTCTTCTATTTATCTTAAGTCCCTACCATTTTTGTCCTTTATCATGCCCACTTTTACATGAAACATTCCCTTGATATCTCTATATAGTCACTTAAAACAAGACCTGGAGCTGACTGTGACTCAGATCATGAGTTTCTTATTGCAAAATTCAGACATAATTTGAAGAAAGTAGGGGAAACCATCAGACCATATAAGTATGTCATAAATAACGTCCTTTATGAATACAAAGAAGAAATGATAAATATATTTAAAGGATTACACCTGGTAGATAGAGTGACTGAAGAATACAGGTTCCCAATATTGCATAGGAGGCAGCAACAACAACAACAAATTCCAAAGAAAAAGGAACAAGAAAGCAAAATGGCTATCTGATGAGGTTTTACAAATAGTTGAGGAGAGAAGGAAAGTTAAATGGAAAGGAGAATGGGAAAGATATCCAACTGAATGCAGAATTCCAGAGAATAATAGGAAGAGATAAGGAGGTTTTATTAAATAAGCAATGTGAAGAAATAGATGAAAATAATAGAATGGAAAAGACAAGAGACCTGTTAAAAAATCAGATACCAAAGGAACATTTCATGCAAAAATGAACATGATAAAAGCTATCCATAATAGTATGAAAAATGCTCTTAATAACTGTTGATTAGAGAAATGCAAATTAAAACAACTCTGAGGTACCACCTCACATTTATCAGATTGGCTAATATGAGAGAAATGGAAGATGTTGGAGGGGGATATGGAAAAATTGGGACACAAATACATCATTCTTGGAGTTGTGAACTGATCCAACCATTCTGGAGAGCAACTTGAAACTATGCCCAAAGAGCTATAAAACTGTATATCCCCCTTGAACTAGCAATATCACTACCATCACTACCACAGACCCCAAAAAGATCAAAGGAAAAGGACCTATGTGTATAAAAACATCTTAGCAGCTCTTTTGTGGTAGCAAACAATTGGAAAGCAAGAGAATACCCATAAATTTTGGAATGGCTGAACAAGTTATGGTATATGATTGTGATGGAATACCATTGTGCTATAAGAAATGATGAGCAGGATGCTTTCAGAAAAACCTGTTGAAACTTACATGAACTGAGGCAAAGTGAAATGAACAGAACTGGAAGAACATTGAACACAATAACAACAATTTTGTAAGATGATCCACTATGAGTGACTTAGCTACAGCAATACAATGATCCAAGACAATTCCAAAGGATTTATGATGAAAAATTCTAACTGCATCCAGAGAAAGAACTGATGGGGTCTAAATGAAGATTGAAGCATATTTTTTAAAAGTTATTATTCTTGAGGTTTTTTTGTCCACATTTTCTTTTGTAAAATGTCTAATAAAATGTTTTGCATGACTGCATGTGTATAATCTATATCAAGTTGCTTGTCTTCTCAATAAGAACCAAGAAGAGCAAAAGAGAAACAGAATATGAAACTCAAATTCTTTTAAAGAATTTTTTAAAATTTTGTTCACATATAAGTGAGAAAAAGATAAAATTTAAATGTGAAAAAAGGAAAAGTAAGACTATATGACTTCAAAGGTCCTTTACAGTTATACTTTCCTTTTGTGATGCTATGATACTGTGTATATTTTCTGCATTATGAGTGTACAAACTATGACATAGGATCTGGTCCTTGCTAGTGAATTTACAGTGTAACTAAAGAAGCCATACTCTACAGTGATCTTTGATTTGCTCAGCTCTGTATATTCTAAAATGAAATACAACTGTTTACATATGCAGCTTTAACAGTTTTATTACAATAATGCTTAGGTACCTAAAGCTGAGTTGCTAGTTCTCCAATCAGTGCACACTTGAGCTCCTCATCAACAACTTGTCCAGAGTGCTATCCATTTTGTAATTTATCTGAAAGTTACAAAGCATTCTATGATTCTTTGAAAAAAAAAGCCCACATAAGACCCTTTAAAATATAGTATTATAGTTTTGAGCCTTCAGTTAAAGTGTCAGATAAGAAATTTGAGAATTTTAGATTGGGTAAGAGAATTAGAGACAATTATATGCAATTCCCTAATTTTTCAGGGGAAGAAACTGAGGCACAGAAAAGGGTTTTAGGGAAGCAACAGGTAAAGTCCTGTGCTTAGAAGCAAAGGTGAGAGTAGAACTAACAGCTCTGAACCTTCTAACTTAGTTCTCTAGACATTAAACCACAAGGAAATTCTCATAATTTTTTTTGGTCTCAGTTTCCTCATCTGTACAATGAGGGATTTGGACCAGATAACCTTTCAGCTATAAATCAATGATATTATGATTCTACAGAACTTCTGATATGTTTTTGCAAAATTCAATGTGTTGACAGGAGCAAACACACACATAGTAATCTAGCAGTTCAAAGGCTTGCTTTTTTCCCTTTTCTAAATGCATTTATCTTTATTTTTTTCCCACTAAAAACGTGCAGAAGGATTTCTACTCACCAGCCAAGGTCTATTGCAATCTTGTCTCTATCCATTTGAATAGTAATAATTTAAAAAAAACATACAAAAGGCAGCAGGCCTTAGACCTAGATTAATGTCTATTAATCTCTTAGATTTCAATGACATTTAGAAATATAGGTATGAGTGTTAAAAGTTATCAAGTTATGATTATCCTGTTGTAAAATCTAAAGCCACTCAATTCCTCATGCTTATCAAAAGAACTTTCAGATAAAGCAACACAAAGGGGATTGAAGGTCATTACCTGTATCAGAGAGCTTATCCACATCAGAGATGCCCCAGCCTGCCAATCTGCTTAATTCAATGAAATTGTCATCACTTTCTTAGAATTTTACTCTTAGAAGAAAGCTGCAGCGAATATTTGATGATTGCATGAGCTACTCTATAGGCTTAATCATATTTATGCTAAAAAAGACAGTTATTCCCTGCAAAAAAGTAATTTTCATTTACTCCATGTGAAAGTTATAGATTTTGCCTTTTCTAATCACTTAAATAGGCTTGCTTTTGTCTACCTAGAATTCAATCCAATTATTTGTGAAGATTTTGTCTTTCATGTATATTAATGCTTTTAGTATGAACAAAGAAGGCAGGAAGAAGAGTCATACACACACAAACGTATGTATATATGTATGTATGTGTGAGTATGTATGTATTTGCTATTTTAGGCCAATAGTGGGAGAACTCAAATTTCAAGAAGGTCTCCTTTATTACTTGACTGAAGGGTGAAAAGGTGAAATCAGGAAGCAAAAAAGTAAGGGAAAGAAAGAAAGATTTTAAGTTCCCTTTGAAAAGTATAATGGAATGAACATTAGAATTCTAGAATGTGAAAGAGACCAGGAGTATTACAGATCACCTTGGCTAATTTCCTCCTCCAATTTTGTTAACTAAATACTTAAGGTCACAGAGTTTTACTGACTTGCCCAAGGCCATAGAATTAGCTGGTGGACAATGTTGATTCTCAGTGTCCACATTATACCAAAAATCAACTTGATAGTATCTGGGTCAGGGCAATTCACTCCAAACCTATTGATTAACTCTCTTGCTTTAACCTTTTCTCCTTTCATGTCCTAATATTCCTTTTCCTTCCTGTCCTCAGTCCCTAAATATGCACTCTATCACTTCTGTCTACTGATTATACTAGTTTTCCTCTACATAGCATCTGTCAAGATTTTACCCATCTTTTGAGACCCAGATCAATGTCATTTAACCTTCATTTCTTTCTATCATTCATTTTACTTCTATGTGTAAATATAGCTTGTCTCCACAATTAGAACATAAGCTTACTGAGGTCACAGACCATATCTTTGTAGTTCTTTTTGTTTCCCACAGCACTCAAGGAACTATCATACTTTATCTCTCATTCCCCTTATAGACAATCTAGAAAAAAGTTGTCTATGTAAGCTTCCTTCACTTTCTCACTTCCCAGTCATTCTCCATCCCTTTATAATCTGACCTCTGATTCTATTACTAAAATGAAATTGTTTTCTCCATGGCAAGAAGATAATTCTATATCCTGTTCAGTTTTCTCTTTTCTCTCAACAATCACTATGCTCTTAATGTAATCAGCTCCTATAGATTCATTTATCTCTATGCAGATGAAACCAGAGTCTATGATCTCTGGGTTGCTAAATTCAATAATTTTTTTTCATTTCTCATACATCTTGACTGTCTTACATTTGACCCATTGATCATTTTTTTTAAGTTAAGAAATTGATGCCACTTGTTTTTATATTATCTTTATTTGATAATATAGCCCTCAATTCTCCAAAGTCCAGTGGTGTATCCCTTGTAACAAAGAATTTTTAAAAGAGGAAAAAACAAAAGCAATCAGACAATCCCTTGGCTGAATTTGAAAGACTATACGATGTTTCTTAGCCATTGTCACCCAGTTCTGTGAAGAAGATGTGAAAGAACATTTTCTCATCTCTTCTATAGAGCCATGCTTGGTCAGTATAATTACAGAATTCATACTTTTTTCTATAAATTTATATTATAGCCATAGTGTTTATTTTTTTCTACTTCTTCATTCTGCATCAGTTGATATGTTTTCCTAAACTTCTCTGAATCCTTCATATTCATCATTTCTTACTCTCCCCATGAGTTTTCATGAAATTATTATCATATGGTTCTCCTATCTGTCTGATCATTCTTTCTTGGTCTCCTATCCTGGAGCATTGTCTACTTATCTTGCTATGTATGACTAGGTATACTCCAGAGGTCAGTATCCTGGGCTATCTTCTCCTCTCCCTTGACAATCAGTGTCCTGATGATCTCATTTGTTTCTATGGGTTCAATGATCATACCTATGCAAACAAAACCTCAAGTTATTTGTTTAATTCTCACTTTTCTCTTGAGCTGCCCCAGCAGAGTCACAGAAATAAGTAGGGCCAAGACACAGCCAGGCTAGCAGATAGTTAGTGTAACATTTGGCCAATGTCTGACCCATAGTAGGAAAAAAGGACAAAGGAGCCTTTGAGGGGCAAAAAATTTAGTTTTTCTTCAAAACACCTATTACTAGAGAAATTAACAGTATCTGTTTGAGGACTGTCAGGGTCACAGGAATGGACTGAGATAACTATGGGTTTAGAAGCTTCCAAGAAGAAAAATTAGAAAAGGATGAGACCCAAACATAAGTTAAGTCACCAGAGGACTGAGCTAAAACCCAGGAATTCCTGTAAAATCCAGGGCCTTGGCTTAGCCACAGTATCCAGAACCAAGCAGTGTCTGCCCACAATATCCAAAAGTGTGGGAGAGAGCAGAATGTAACCCAAGCAGAAAGTGCCAATCCAAAGACTAAGGTTGAAAATAAGAGTAAAATAAGAAAATGCTGATCACAATGGAAAAAACTACTACAAAATGAGAGAAGTTCATCAGAAAGTACAGCCTTAGAGAAAAGAATGACCTGGTGACTAGGAGTACTTCCAAGAGTACTTGGAAGAGATAAATGTAATGGTAAATGAAATATCCCTTACTTCATAGGCAATACAAAATGTAATCATAAATGAAATATTGTCTACCTCAGAAGGTTGTTGTGAGGGCCAAAAGAGATAATGAGGGTAAAGTGATTTGTAAACATCAATGCTTGGTACTATTATTATTAACCAACTAAATGATCTCCCATTCTCCAAGCATCCTTTTATAGTTACCAAAATAATCATCCTAGTACAAAATCTTACCAAAACACTCCTCTGCTCAAAAACACTAATATTGACTCTAAGATAAAATATAAAAAATCTCTCATATGGACTCTATTGACTCTAATTCCAGCGCGGTACAAATGGAATCTTTACTAAGTATTCTAAGGAAGAGCTGAGAAGAACATTGAAGAGGGAGTTTTGCCTTCTAATCAAGCTATAGCTTGTGGATGATGTGCTAGTAGTGACCCCAAGCTGGCTGATAGCGCCATTATTGAAATGAAGCAACTAAATTGCAAACTCAAAAGTTGTAGACTTAATTAATTGCATATTTTCCTATAGCTTATAACAAGTCTTTAATGTCAACATTTTGAACTTGAGATGAAATTGGTCATCTCTTTGCTTCCTTAAGAAAGGATACATAGATAAATAAGGATAGAGAGATACAGTAGATATTGATATCAATAGATAGATATAGAGATAGAATACTTAATGATGTTAATCATCCATTCTCCATGAAGACCACCAGGGAAAGTATTTTTATCCAGTTTCTTGCCTAACTGGCATTTATAGTCTAAATTGCAATGTTTCTGGTGTGATTAAGGAAAAAGTTACTTCAATTTCTAAGGAATGACTTAATGTTACCTCCTCATGACTTAATCCTAGCTACACCAAAACAGAACATTTAATTACTTGGCCACTGGCCAGAGCACACAGGATCTTACCTCAAATCCCATTCTTTGGAAACGTGAAATCACTATTTAGCTTGAGTACAAGCACAAGGGAATTAGAAAGACCTATTTAATTCACCAAGACTATTCAAACAATGAATAGCTGTTCCTAAATTTTCTAGGCTATCAGTTACATTTTAAAATCCATTAAATGCTTTCTAATTAAAATTGTAAACAATCCATATATATGCATATATACATTGACATCTATATACACACATACATAATCTTTACCTCATTTTACATTATAGGGTTGAATAAAGGGAAACCAATTGATCTAAGTTATTGGAATTCCTCCCATGGAGTTGAGTATATACCCTCTCATGCCAGTCAGCATTTGACTTCAAGAATATCCTATCTTGTCAGCTTGGAGGCTACTACCAGTACATCATTTACAGATTGTAGTTTGATCAGAAGGCTAAAACTCCCTTCTCAAATCTCCCGTAGTATACTTATTGAATACTCCATTGTTTCTGTGCTGGAATTCAGCCTTCAATTGGAGTTTCTTAACCTTATTTGTATGTCATGGACCCCTTTGATAGTCTTGTTAAGTCAATGGATCCCTTCTCAGAAGAATGTTTTTAAATACATAAAGCAAAATACATAGGGTTATAAAGGAAACCAATTATGCTGAAATAGTAGACCTTTTTTTCAAATGTATGAATTCTAGGTTAAGAATTCTTGCCTTTGATAGAGTTTATCACTCATTTGGGCTGCATTCCAAGCAACCAGAATCTGACAAAAAGAGATAGAAAAAGAGCTGATTCTCTTTGGTTCCACTTATAGTCTACTGAGTGGGAAACTCTTTCTGACTCAATCATCAATCAATTCTGACACAATCATATGGTCAGGGAACAATAAATATTTCTGCATCATCCCAAAGCATTCCTTTGGGCACTGAATCAGTATATATATTTCTCCTAAAGGAACCAAATCACACATTTCCAGTTCCTTGGTAGATACCCCAGTCCAGCAGTTTATGGGGGGTCCCCTTATCACTCATGTTGCACTTCCCTGATTATCTTTATTTCACAGGAAAGAGGTAGTAATGGGAAATACGTTTAATGAGAATTGAATCATAGAACCCAGTTGGAGTTCTCAGAAACAAGGAACACTCAAATGTATGGATCAGCTCGTTAGATCCTCCTAAGGATATAGTTGCATGGGTTATTTCTATGAGCACAAACAAAATTTATTTCATATGGGGCTATAAAATTGGGAAAATATAGGCTTCAGGGAAGTGTTTTCTTACCAGGTAATGGACCCAGTCAGCCATGACCTACTTCTATGCTAATACTATTTTCTTGCCCATAAGTCTACATAAGTCTTGATCTTGTAGAGTAAAAGAAATCCATTTCCATTTTTAGAAGATGATTTGTTCACATGAGGCAAAAAATTTCAACAGAGAATAAAATTAGGGATGCCAATAACCTTGCTAAGTTATATACTGTGCTACCATCTGAGATTAGATTACTAAAATGAGTGTCAAAAGTCTGCTCAATAAAGCTTATTTGTTTCATAATATGATAAAGTAGAAAGAATTCCCTATTAGGATTCAGAGAACTTGAGTTTCTGCAATTTACAACCCTTGTGACCTTGTAAAAGTCATTTGACTTCTTTCTTAGCTTCCTCATCTATAAAAAATGAAGTGCTAAACTAGATGACCTCTAATGTCTTAATGTCTGCTAGCTCTCTGTATATGATTCCTATTTAGAACCTATTTACTTTTACTTTACACACGGTTTTAAAAATTATTTAGGGGCAGCTGGGTGGTGCAGTGAATAGAGCACTGGTCCTGAAGTCAGGAGGACTGAGTTCAAATTCAGCCTCAGACACTTGACACTTAACTAGATGTGTGACCTTGGGCAAGTCACTTAACCCCAAATGTGTTGCCTTCTGCTCTACTTCAAAGAATTTTTAAATTAGCCTCTCTAATCACAATTACCTGTTCTGCTATCTCTCCCAATGAACCTACTCTTTTTCCTCACTATTATATCCTATTACTTGGTCCTACTCAATTCAATTTATCAATTACCCTACTTCTAGGTTCCAATTACCTCTGACTACCTAATTTCTTTTATTGATCTCTCTATTATGTGAATCCCTAGCTCTAAATAACCTCCTTCATCACTTTTCTCTAATATTTCTCCCAAACTACTCAACTTTTTGTAGAAATTGCACATCTACTTAAACTTGGCCAGTCTCTCACTGCTACTCAGCAGTCCTTTTATTGACTCCCTATTACATTCCCCATGTGGGTTGTTCTGGACCTTTTCCATTTACCTCACTCTTACCCTTTCCCCTTGACTCTAAGTAGATGTATTCACCTCCTCCTTTACTGAAATTAGAAGAATTCATCAGGAGTTCCCTCAACTCCCATTCTACATTTCACAACTTGTCTGAATCTAAAATGATCTTTTTCCTGCCCTCAGGAAAGTGACTGTTTTCCTTTTCCATACTTACCAAATAAAGTCCAAACTACTTATCTTAGCATAAAGAAGAGCCCAAAGGTGGAGAAGGATACCCAAAGGATACCTCCTTTGAGAGGAGACCTCCAAGAAGTGGCATGTAGTCCTGATCTCTGATAAGACAATACAAAAGTTTATCTACTAGAATTGGGGGCCCAAGGCTAGAGTCCAAATATTCAGTGGGGTAGGGATGGTGGCAGAGGAGAGCAATGGTGAGAAGATAGCAGGGAAAGGCAGGGAAGATGAACAAGCTGAGGCAATCATAGAATTGTAGATCTAGACCTGGAAGGGACCAGAGAGACCTACTAATCCAACTTCTTCATTTTAAAGTTTAGGAAACTGAGTTCCAGAGAAGGTAAGCGGCATGTCCAACATCACATTGGTAGCAAGGGTTGGAGGTAAGATCTGAATCTCATTCCTCTGACTTCTGAAACAGTGTTCTTTCTCCTATACCACTTTGGCTCTTCAGGAGTAGAGTGTTAGATCTGTGCTTCTCAAAGATACCATGAGATTAGTAGACCCAGAAAGGTACATTATACAGGATAGTTCCCTGGCCTTTCAATCCATGCTAAGGCTAACACTGCAAAATTTACTGTTGAACTTGAATCTAGCATTTAATGTATTACAGACATCACACAAGTGTGAGAGGCAACATGGTCTCTAGGAAAGAGCACTGGACTGAGAGTATTAAAACTTGGGTTCTACTTACAACTTTGCAACTTACTAGCTATCTGACGAACACATTACCTTAACGAAGGCATTAACAGATGTATTATACCTTTGATTCTTTCAGAAATCTAATGTGTGTGTGTGTGTGTGTGTGTGTGTGTGTGTGTGTCTGTGCCTGTGTTCATGTAGCAAAAAACTTAGATATAATGATGTCAAGTCTCAAGAAGATATGTGCATGCATGCATATATATATATATAAAATAAATACACATAAGTATGTATGTATATACTATATACACATATGTATTTATATATATATATATATACACTGAGATGTGTATGATATATACATACATATGATATATATGCATTTATTGTTTAGTCAGTTAGTCCTATCTGACTCTTTGTGACTCCATTTCTGGCAAAGATCTTGCAAAAATTTGCATTCCCTTCTCCAACTCACTTTAGAGAGAAGGAACAGAGGCAAACAGGGTTAAGTGACTTGCCCAGGGTCATACAACTAGTAAGTATCTGAGGCAGGATTTGAACTCAGGTCCTCCTAACTCCAGGCCTGGTACTCTTTCCACTGTACCTTCTACTGCATATATATGCATATATCTTATTAAATGGAAATGGATAGTTATCTAGTCTAACTCCTAATTCAATGCCTTTTCAGTTCTAATGTTCCATCATACTTTGATTCTATAAACATGAGAAGAGAAGAAGTCGTTAGGATTCTAATGATGTGCAAGCATGGCTGTGGCGGTTGGCAGTCTCTGAGTATTTCCCATCCTGATATGTCTGTGTCTGTATAGTATGCCTTCTTTTCATGGCCTGTCTTCAGAGAAGTGTTTGACATGCATTTTCCTCTAGGGATATTATTAAATTACGTAGCAGGTAAAACCTACAGTGACAAAATTCTGTTTCTGACAGTGGCACTAAAGGGTAATTTGTGAAAGAATGTAACCCTGCATAATTTTAATCGATGGAAGTCAGGGATGGCATCCAAACTTTTCTTTGAAAACTTGTTGTTTGAGATGTAGTGAAGATGATAGGGTAGAGGAAGCAGTGCGGCTGAGCTCCTATCCATATCGCCTCCCAACTGATCTATAAAATGCACCAGACTAAATCATGATGGAGAAATCCAGAAAAAAAAATCAGAGCAAATCCTTTTTTCTAGACCACAACAGCATAGTGAAACAGACAAAGAAATCTAGACACCCTGGGGCCAGCATCAAGGCACAAACATGTGGTGAGCAGAGAACTCCAGTGTCCAGGGAAAGGCTGCATACCAACACAAAAGGAGGTCCCAGATTCATGTTGGCATCCCCAAACCCATACCCTGGCACTGCAATTGGGACAGATGTTAACTGGCAGCTTAGTTGCCCACTCCCCAAACCTGTGTTGCAGATTTTGAGTAGAGCAATAAGGGGACCTCCAGACAGTGTAATAAAGCAATGGTATGCTTTTCCCAGAGAGGGAGATCTCGGTGGTATACAGAGAAAGGAGGATGTTTAGAAGCCAGTCAGCAGTAGTGATATGGCTCAGATTGCCAAGTTCAGAGTGGGGTCTAACTTCCAGCATCTAGCCCAGCATGCAAAGGAATAATCCAGACAAGAAACCCATACCAAAGGGAAGCCTACACTTTGAACCAATATGGCTTTCCAGCTTACTGATTGGAGCAGACTGTAGCAGAAAGACCCAAATCCAGGTTAGGAACTTGCAGAACTAAGATTAAGAGAATGTCAGTCATTTTTTCCCTTAGATCAGAACCCCTTGGGACCACTGAAACCTTTTAGGTCCCCAGTGTGTCCCTGAGATCCCAGAATAACATAACACTCTACCTCAAAAAGGCATTAACAGGACTAGCCTAGACCTTCCCTTCAAAACTACCACAGAGCCTATCCCTAACATCATATACAAAGTCAGGAAATGGGCTGGAATAATGGGCAAGCAAAAAAGGAACCATCTGATAATGAGCTATAAGGATGGCATGGGTGCTCAAGACACACACACACACAGAAGAAAAGAATGACTCTGAAACATCTATAAGCAATGCTTCCTAGAAAAACACAGCTTGGGCACAAACTCAAGTAGAATTCCTGGAAGAGAAGAAGCAAGAATTAAAAAAAAAAACAAAAAAACAAAAAACAACCAAAACAACCTCAGGTCTCCTGACTTGAAGCTCAGCACTCTCATCCACTGCCCCTCCTAGCTGTCTCCAAAGAAAGTATTCTGGTTTTGTCTAGTACCCATCATAATTACAACCAGCATTTTTGACAGGGAATGCTTTTGGGAAACAATAATTAGAATCGCTACCAATGCTACTTCTACTTCCACTACAGTTATACACTGATGATTCACTATGGCATAAATGTTTGTGTCAGCACAGAGTAAAATCTTGCATGTTCTAACAAACCTAGACCTTCCATTATGGGTCTGGGTATAGTCAGTATGACTTTTCCCCCACTCCATTAACTATTATCTCCCAAGACTTCCTTTTCTGCCTCCTTCTACCCTCTGACTACCTGTGGTTGTGCAAGCCCCCAAATCCTCCACCTTGCCATCAGGTAATAGATCCCTAGGGGGCATTTCTGACCTAATGGCACTAATATCATCCACTTTGAGGAAAACATTAATCTCCACTCATGATGTCGTCATACTCTGCCTCCAGATTACCCTGTTTCTGGGGCAGACACCTCTGAGAAGTGTAGGGGAGGGTGATATGCACTCCGCTGTAATATATGTTGTGGGACATTTGTACTAAGTTAGGATCCTCTTGGAAGATTGATTCATAATGTACAGGGCATAGTCACTCCTTGTCCTGAGAGATGAATTACAGCTTAAGGCCCTAACATGTACAAAAATAAAGAGTTTTTGTATTTGTTCTGCCCCTAAGGAGCTGAATAACTATCGACAAGTGGCTACTTCTCTGGGCATTAATTTTATCACCTATAAAATGAGGGGACTGGATTATATTGTCTTTATAGTCCCTTGAAGTTGGGTCATTTTATGATTTTATCATTCTTAAGCATTTCAAATTTGCTTTTCTGCTGAGCTTTTAGAAGAAACATGTGATGTCACTTCTACCAAGTGTCAAAGTAATTCTGAAAACTTCAACAACAACAAAAATTAGAACACAAATAAAATCATCCAGAATGCCCTTTGGGATGCTATGATGCTGCAGAAACTGAGCTACAAATGAAGCAAAGAGATTTTGAGAAATGGTTGGTGGTGCTGTCCAATGTACTTTATGTCTAGGAAATTGGGATCTGTCACAGATGTCACATAAAGCCCAAGTGCACTTTCCAACAATGACACTTAGCTCCATAATGAATACTTCATTACTTACATGATAAGAGAAGACCCTGGATAACAGGAGATATACTGGTTTGCAAACCACAGACCCAACTCCTTTGGACATGTGAAAAAGAGGAATGATGTTTGAACTTTGTCTTCTAAGGGTCAACCAGTGACCCCTGTTTAGCATATTTTTTTCCTAGTTTAAATATTTTATAAGAAACTCTAGTAGAATAACTAGGGTCAAGGTTAACTGATGGTTTATTAGAAGAACAACCATCTAATAATGTGGCCTAATTAGAATGTAAGCTCCTTGAGGGAAGGAATCATTTTAGGTTTCACATTTGTATTCCCATTGCCTAGCACAAGGCTTATTACATGGTAGGTGCTTAATAAATACTTTTTTATTGATTGATTTTTTACTCTCCTGAGTCATAACCAGAAACCAGATGGTGCTAATAAGCACTAAAGAAATTGCTTAACTCATTTTGGTGCCAGGTCTTTTCAAAGCTGAAGAAACCCAGATCTACAATGTTCTCTTTTTGGTCACATTTATCTGCCTTTTGCCTCATTTTAATGTACAAGGCATAGGAACTTTTTGCGTTAGTAGCACAAAATCAGGACAAAGGTTGTGACTATATCCCTGCCTTTACATAACATAAAAAGCATCAGATTTAACAGGGCAGCTAGGTGGTGCAGTAGATAGAGCACCCATCCCAGAGTCAGGAGGGCCTGAGTTCAAATCCAGCTTCAGACACTAACTGTGTGACCCTGGGCAAGTCACTTAAACCTGATTTCATCCCTCACAAAAGGGTTTAAAATCCCAGGAGACCTTGGTTCAAATTCTAGCTTTATTACTTACTACTTATGTGACTTAAGGAAAGTGACAACCTCCCCTTGGTTCCCAAATTTTATTCTGATTTTCTGCTCCCAAGGCAAAAGTTTCTGGGCCCTATACATAAAAATGGGAGAAATTAAATGAGAAGACAAACATAGCAACAAAAAATGAACTTTTCAGTATAAGGAAGTCATTAAAAGTAAATACATATAGGAAGTATTTGAAAGCAATATATCATAATGATATAACTTAAAACAGTCTATCAAGAATAGGAAATGAACTGTCTTTTGTTTATACTTCTGCTTCCAAGGAATATTGCTTAAATGAGAAGTTTCTTGTTACTTTTACTGTTAACCCTATGATTTTGTATGTGTTAAATGAAAGTCAGTTGCCATTTATATATGTTCTTCTATACCTCAATAAATTTTTTCATAAAGTAACATTTCTGATCAAGTCAGAGGACTTTATTTAAACAAGCAAATAATTAACCTCAAGAAGAGAAATGTGTACAAAAATAAAATCAATGAATTTGCTTTGCTTTGAGAATTTGCACTAACATATGAGTATCTATTAATCTCTAATTTAATTCATATTCATAAGTTTCCAGAGAGAAAAATCCATACTTCCAGAAATATATGTGCTTCTTGGTGGTGATTATGAACTTTACTTTGACGAATATATTGCCAGAGAGCCAATCAACCTCTCCTTTACTTCTTGGAATCTCACAGCTAGGAAAGCTTATTCTGTTAGCAATAGATATAGATGTACACATACATATACATTAAGAATTCAAAGGATCTCTGCTTTCAATACCATGAGGGTTAAGGGGTACAGATCCCAACCCATCTCTACTGTATAATCCTGTGCAATAAATTATTATCCTGCCCTGCATTAAATCTTTTAAAGGAAGTTCAGCTGATATTCTTGAATCCTTCCTTTAGGTCTTTTAACATTATATGGTGCTGGGACAGTTCCCGGCCTATCTGCCCTGTTATTTCTAACATTCACTACATGATTGATCCACCTCTGCTCCTGGGGGCCAAGCAGGAAAAAAAAAAACAAAAAACATGGCCATCTTTCCATGTGACAAGTCATCAAAGAGAGGGGACATGGTAAGAGAAGATTTCAGATCTCTTCTCTAGGGTAAATACCTCAAGTTCCTTAAATCAATATGGCAAGTCTTCCAGTTTTCTCTCCATCCTAGCTGCCCTCTTTTGCATATGCATTAGCATTTTAATACTCTTCCTAAAATATGGGGCATAGAAATAAACATCTTATAGAGGGGCACTGATCAGAGCAGAGCATAACAGAAATGACAATCCTCTTATTCTAAACACTTCTCCCAATGCAAATAAGGATGGCATCATCTTTTTTGCCTGCCAGCTCATGCTGCTAAAATATTGAATGTACAGTCTCCTAAAGTCCCTGCATAAAGATGCAGCCATATTGTTGTCTAGTCACATCTGTCCAATTTTGTATTTCACAGACTGGATCATAGATTTAGTGTTAGATGAGAACTTGCATGTTTTCAAGTCCAACCCCTTTATTTTATAGACAAGGAAACTAAAGTATAGAGAAGTTGACATGTTCTGAGTCACAAAGAGATGAAGCAGCAGTGCTAAGCCTTGAATTCAAGACTCAATCCAGGGCTTTTATTTCCATTGTGCTATGCTGACCACAAGGAAAGCTGATTTTTAAAACCAAAATATAGATGTATTCATATATTTATATTTATTATGTATTCATGTTAAATTTAATCTTTTATATTTTAAATTCAGTCTGTTGAGATTTTTCTAGATTCTGACTCTGCCAGCCAATGTATTAGCTATCCCTCTTCATTTCCAGTCAGTTACAGATCTAACAATCACAGATTCCTGGGCATTCCATCAGTTTCCAAGTCAATTCCAGCTGACTAATAATGACTCTTTGGGATCACTCCTTTGGCTGGATACAAATTCACTCCATGTAATCCACAAGTACAGTATGAGATTTTATCATATGTCACGTATACTATGCCCATAACACACCTACCAGTCTAGGGTTTTGTTTTGACTTGTTTGGCTTTGTTTATGTGAGTGGGGGAAGAAAGGAGATAAGATTGGGTCTAGATCTATAATTTCACTGGTGTAAGATAATCCTGGTGAATCAACTGCCTTTACAGGTGCAACAACATGCATTGAGAAGCTAAGGTACTTGCCTAGCCACTCAAAGTCAGCAAGCGCCACAGGTAAAATTTGAACCCAGGGCTTCCTGACTGTGAGACTGACTCTCCATACTATACCATGCTGGCCCTCTAGTTACCCTGTGAAAAGGGAAAATGGCTCTGGTTCAGTATGACCATTTCTTGAAGAAGCCTTTCCCAAAATGGTCTTTGGAACCACTTCTTCCCTTTTCTCATGCTCATGAACCATTCTCTTAGCAATATCATCTAGAATTTTAACTGGAATAGAATTCAAGAGCACTGGCTAATAGTTTTAAAACTAAGATAACATTTGCCCTTCTTCAGCCCTGAAATAACCTTTCAGTGGATAAAAAGTTTAGGCCCAAAGTCAGGAAGACCTGAGTTCAAATCTAGTCCCAGACTCTTGCCACCTATGTGGTCCTGGGCTAATCATTTAACCTCATTTTCCTCATCTATAAAAGAGGGATAATAATACCACCTACCTCTCAGGATTGTTGAGAGGATGAATTGTGAACTGCTTAGCACAGCGCCTGGCACATGATAGCGATTATATAAACTTTAGCTTTTATTATCCTCACCGTTATTGTTTGATTTGGGTGATGTTGGCAAATCACTTAGCCCATCCCTCGGGCAACGCCTTCAAAATTATAAATTGCAAAGGAATTATCAGTCTGACTTTTGAGTTTCTATTGAGAAATTCTCCCACACAGACAACATTTCTGATCTCAGTTTCTTCATCAAATTAAAGGTGATCATGTAACATAGCTTCTAAGACCCCTTCCAGCTCTAACTCTATAATCCTTCGTCCTACCACACTCAGCTCACAGGGCCTAGCCACGTTTGCAAGGGAAAAGAATGAGTTGAGGAGAGAAGGAAAGGGAATAAACATTTGTATAATACCCACTATGTGCCAGTCCCTATGCTAAATCTTTTTTTTCTTTCTTTAAATATATTCTATATCATTTAATCCTCACAGCAACCTTGTGAGGTAAATACTTCTATTGTCCTTATTCTACAGTTAATATAGTTGAGGCAAACAGAGGTTAAATTACTTGCCCAGTTACTAAGTTTCTGAGGCCAGATTTGAATTCAGGTCTCCCTTATTCCAGACCCAAATCTCTATCCACTGTAACATCAGCTGCCTTATTTTGACCGTCATTTTAGATTCTTCTAGTCTTGATTCTGATTTAGATATATTTATGTTCATAAATAGAAGAGTTCATTATTTTATGCAAATTCTGAATTCCAACCTTCCCCTAACTTATGGTCATTGACTCCACATATCCTGCACTCTTCCTTTATCATGGAGAAAACAACAGTTTCAGGTTCAATAGAAGCATACTGAATTATTAATAGCAGTTACTGATTACTATGGGAATAGTGCCAACCCAAGAGACTCTCAGCCATTTCTTGTTTTTGTGACTCTTCCATTTAGTATTGTATAGAAGCCTTTGGATTTATTGATTGGAAAGATTTCTTGGCTTAGAGGAGAGGAGATGCAACAGAAACATAGATTAGCAAAGTGAAAAGTGGGAGAAGAACCTGTGTAAACAGATGAGGCTTCTGAACCTAGTCAATGAAATCCCTTCCTTGATTAAGAAAGGTACCTTTGGTGGTACAAATGGTAACCTGCTTCTTTCCTTTCCTCAAACCAAAGCCTCCAATTGAAATCAGGTAAAATGAATTCTCAAAGGACAAGGGAATGGATACATACATACATACATACATACATATGTGTGTGACTGTGATTTGTTTGTTTTTAAATCACAGAAAAGCAGACACAAAAAACTAGTGGTCCTTACCCTTTCCCCAAATCACCTTACTTCAGATGGATCTGATGACTCTTGTTTCTAACTATGTACTTTTATTTTATTAAAGTTGCATCTGACTTATCTAATCTTATTTCTCATAAATACCAGTGATTTGTATTTCCCCAAGTCTCTATGTCTAAGTAATGAGGGCATCAAACAATTCTAGGAACCATACAGGGAAAAATGACCTTTCCTAGGGCAAAGCTGAGATCCCAACCCCGCTCTGCTTTTAGAGCATTTTTCCTCTCTAAGTGAGGATATTATTATAAGCCACTCATACATTATACTTCCAAGATCTGAATTACTAAGGACTAAGGAACACCTTCGATCTGCCTTATTACTTAGGGTTCAACCTGCATCATATTAATTACCAGGGTATCACAGAGAAAGTATTTTGTCAACCCCAAAATACTATGCAAGAAATATAAGTTGCTATTATTATCTATATTAAGAATATTTGCAATTGACTTGCATTTTTCTTCTCTAAGTGACATCATTTAATTTTCCTATTAATTTTGAAAGTGAAATGATATGATTTTCCCTAAAAAATTTTCTGAGATATTAACTCAGAGCTCTGGAAAACTACTCTTGGGAGATCATTTGCTTTTCTTTAAGAATTAGTATGGAGCAAAGAAAGAAATGATAGAGTTTGAATATAGATCAAAGCATACTTTTTTTTTTACTTTATTTTTTTGGGTTTTTATTTTGTTCTATGTTGTCTTTTACAACATGACAAATATGGACATATGTTTTATGTGACTATACTTGTATAACCTATGTCAAATTGCTTGCCTTCTCAATGAGCAGGGGGTGGGGAGAGAGGGAGAGAGTTTGGAATTCAATTTTTAAAATGAAAGCTGAAAATTGATTTTACATGTAATTACGGGAAAATAAAATACTATTTTAAAAAATAATAGGGAGAAAAAAGAAGTTCCTTACTAGCAAAACCCATGATATACTGGCTCACTGAGTATATGAAAAAATGTTCTGGACCTAAATCAAATGTCCTCATTGACACTAACTCTATGATCTTGGGCCTAAGTCATCTGAGCTTTCCAAATCTCAGAGATGTCACCTGAAAATGAAGACAGTTGCATCATAGGTTCAAATGAAACAATGGGGATGCCTTTTTAGGTATAAATTGAAGCAGATAACCATAGATGAGTTTCTTTCCAACTCTGAAATTCTCTGATTTTTTTTTTAGTCTAGCCTTCCCTAAGCCTTGAATTCTGTACACAAAATGCTTCATAAACCATAGCTCAATTTCACCAGCCTTCTCCATGGCCATATTGCCAAACATAAATCATTTTCATTTTTTCTTCTTTTCTGTACTTCTCCAAGTTTTTATTCTCTCACATGTTATAAGGCCCTGAACTATACCCCCTATAGACAGGGACTAATGAATAAAAGACTTCAGTGTGAAGATTACCACAAAATACTTCAATGAACCCTATTCTCAGAGATAAACAAGAGTGAAGACTTAGAATATCAGTATTAGCCCTGCCTCCTTACTTACTCACTCTCTTACTGGAATAATAGTTCCTTTTGGGAAACAGTAAAAATGAAAACAAGCACATAGACTGAAGGCAATTTTATGCAACCTACTCATTTTGGAAACCATGTCTGACCTAAGCCACCTGTTGATTATGAAGTTTACAAACTCAAATGAATTGTTTTGCAATTAAGCAAATCCAAGCAGCATTAAAGAAGTCAGTATACTGTCCTCTAGCCATATGGTTTGGAAGAAATACTGAGAATAATTCAGTTCATTAAATCAAGCTAGGTTTCTGCTCTGTTTAAACTTTCAGAAGGCTAATTCTTCACTGTACTGTTTTCCAAAGGACACACTGCCACAAGGGAAACATTTCAAGCTTCACTTGCTCATTCAGATTTCCCACTTGAAAAGGGCTTAGAATTCTAATCCTTAGTATAAAGAACTATGATCATATAGCTCAGAGTGAAAGAGAGAAAGGTAAATGGCATTACTTTTTATTAGATAGCCTACAAGGTTTTGTTTAAGTTCTGCAAAAACTGTCCTTGGAAAAGGCTTTCTAGGTCTATAGATAGCTTTTTCTCTTTAATGCTCACCATAAACTCCTCCATTGGCCAAACTCTCTTCCCAAGCAGAAAATGCCTATTTTATGTTTCTAGTGTGCTCACCACCCATACTACAGAATGATTACAACTTAATTTTTGGTGGCAAGATATCAAAAAAAACCCTTAAAGAATTGAGAAGAGGGAATAAAAGCAAGAATGGGGAGGCAAAATAGAATCCAAGGGCACAAGGTAATCTGCAGTAGATAGGCTTATGATTGTCAGGCCAGGCTAAATGAAAACTACTAATAATAATCTGAAGCAAATCCTTGTAACTAAATTTACATATAAAAAGAGGTAGAAGGGTCAATATTCTCAGGGTTCTTATTATTTAATAATAAATGCTTATTGATTGATTGATTTGATCAATATTGTTATGCCTTCCCCAAAATAAGTTCTGGCCATTCTTAGAGAAAACTATATGTAAGGAGAGATGATGTGTATGTATGTATATGTATAGGTGTGTATACACACAAATACATATGTATACACACATATATGTGTATATTCTTAAATCTAGGATGAACTGCTACATGAACCATATATAAATAATTTATTGAACTGTCACAGAAATGCATTAGCTGAAATCAAAATGGAAGGAAACATCAACACTTAAAATTTAAAATACTGACGTTAAAGATTTCTCTATAGGAGTAGTGGTATTTATTTACACTGGCAAAGCATATACAGCATGTTCTTTTCAAAGTCTCCATCAAACAACTAATTGTAAAGATAAGCACAAAAGATGGAAACAAGATCTAATGTTCAAGGATAAATATAAAAGTATAGTATCGTCCTATAAGAATAGGATTGATACTTGAAACAAATTGAGTCTGGTGAGGAAAGCTAAGAGCCTCCACAAAGGCTATATTCCTACGGTGGCCTCCCAGCACGTATGTACAACTGCTGTAGCACACTCAGGGAAGACATGGACCAGAGCTGCCTCACAGCATGGGCAGTCATGGATGGTTAATGATTAGATTGCCATAGTTGGAATGAAACCACACTGATGAGATGCCAAATTCATTGTATCTACTACTGATAACCTGAAAAGGAAGGTGGCCAGGATTCATTAGATGACTAGAGATAATGTCCTACCCTGACTGGTGAAAGGAACTAATGGTGTTAGTCAAGAAAGCAAAAATGTAAAAAATAAAAACAGAGGGACAAGATGGCCCCAGTATTTGAAGAGATGTCATGTGTAAAAGGATTTAAACTTCACTTTCTGGCCAGCAAACTTAGAACAAGCAGAAAACTTAAAAGTATAGATTTTGGCTCAATGCAAGGAAAATACTTTCAACAATTATATAAGAGTTCCAAAATAGAATAATATGATATATGAAGAAGTATGGAACTATATATGAAATGCAGTAGTTTGAACTTTGATACATCTTCAACAGATCAGTCTGTCATTAAACATTTATTAAGCATCTGCTATGTGTCAGGAACAATACTAAGTGCTAGGGATACAAAAAGAAGCAAAAGACAGCTCCTCTTCTCAAGGAGTTTATAAATCACTGAATCCTTTTGCAGAATGTTGTTACTTTGGTCAAGCAGCTTCTATAATTTCACTGCATATTCTTGGCAGAAAAGAATAAAGGATCTAACCTAGGCAAACATTTAGAATTTTACCTTTACTAAAGTTATCAAGGTGAAAACATTAATCCAAAAGTCTATGAAGAGAATAAATTTAAATGTTCTATTTACCTTGTTTTTAAAAATCAGTCAGTGTAAATGAGTTTGTGTGTTATTCAGATGTAAAAAATTGCTTTTTCAAACTTGAGGCATACATTTCCTTATTACCTAGGTTAGCTTGTACAGGTGAAATTGGCTTAAGGTGAATAGAACTTTGTCTCAAGTTGATGAAATTCCCCTTGCAGTGACCAGAGTTACTGCATCTAATTGTACAATCATCTGCCCACACGCAATCAGTGCCATACCTTTTTCCCTAATCCTTGATGAGGACAAAGACTAGACTTCCCCCTTTCCTAGCACTCATGATTGAACTTACCCCTGAACTACTATTACCATCCCTCCCCCTGAAATGGTTTTTGCTTTTGGTAAAAAACAAAACAAAACAAAATAAAAACCACCAGTTATGAATCTGCCTTTGTATGAGCTCTTACACTTCTTTCCTAGTTCCATAATATAGCACAATACAAAGGAAAGAGTTCAGAATTGAGAGAGGACAAGGGCTTGAATTTTAACTCTGACACTTATGACCTATGTGACTCTGGCCAAGTCAATTACCATTTTTGTTCCCCAGCTTCCTAATCTGTAAAATAAGGGGACTGGACTAGATGACTGTAGCATCTCATATCTTAATTATAGATGCATCATTTTAGTAAATATTCATGCCAAAAATCCTGGCTAGGTAGATGATTTTTGCTATCTTCTGTTGTTATTTTCATTAGAAAAGCTTAAAGAAAAGATAATGATTTGAATGAAAACAAAATCAAGTTAAATTGTTTAAGTTTGTGAAGGTAGAATATTTATGTGGCAAAATCAGCTTTCCAATCCATACCGAATAATGCACTGGGATCCTCCCACAGTACTGGAAAGTAAGAAAATTTGAAATACCTGTGAAGTTTGAGAGTCACAGTTCCATAAACAGTAGCAAAGCCCAGAAGACGAACCCATCTTAGAAGAATGCAGCGAAATGTGCTTGGCTCAAAATATAAAATGATAACCTATAGGATAAAAAGAGAAAGAAATAGACCTTCAAGATCAATTTGTGTTGGGAAAAAAAAGCTGATGGTCTGGACACAATCAATTAGCCACAACATAATGTATTAGATGAAATTCAGTAATTAAAATCAATAGTACTTTAAGCTCTAATATTACATGCAGCTATCAAGATAGTCTCCTTCAAGCATCATTTTAATCATTCTCTTCCTTGTTCAAGAAGCTGCGGTGGTTCCTTATTGCCCATCAGTTCATATTTAAGCCGCCAGTTTAGAAATTCTCTAGAAGGACCATTGGACTTGAACTAGACCTTGAGTCTGGAGGGATTCATGTTCAAATCCTGCCTTTTGCTTTTATTGTTTGTGTGTCTAGGGACAAGTCACTTAACCTTTCTAGGCCTCAGTTTTCTCATCTGCAAAGTGGGAATAATAATAATAACAGCAACAACAATAATTCCAGCATCTGGAACGAAGTTGGCATTTAATAAATGCTTATTGCTTATTTGATCGGAAGGAAGTCAGGTCTTGAATATAGAGCTTGGGGTTCTCCCTTTCACCATTAATAAACAGTAATTAATAGTTAGCTTGAACTTATATCCCTTAGATGAATAATATTTAAAGGAGCAAAGAGATATAATTCTATCCTACTACTTTCTCCCTGATGAGTGCAGAGTGGCCAGCCTGTCTGGCCCCAACCTCTGCTTCTTTCCCTAGCAAGAATCTATGTCTCCCTTGGAGAAAAGAGATCTCTGTATTGGTTGAAGCTGTGTCTGAAAACAATACATGGTATCCCATGCTATATATGGGGGGGCAGCCTTGTTACAGAAATAAAACAAGCAAATTTAACAATGCAGTAATCTCATCTGAAATGTAACACTCCACATCTGTAGGAGCTCTCACCTCTCTACTTTCAATTACTTTTTGATGAACAATAATGTATTTCTCTCTGTTTCCCTACCTTTACTCTTGTTCAGATACTTATACTTTCAGCAATTACTTCTCAATAAGGCCCATGGGAAAACCACTCTGTACATGGGGAGGTTTGGTACCATCTCTATGGTTTGCTATATCTGGAATGTCTCCTGCTAGTTAGCTCTTCTAATATTTATTCATTACTTCAATAACTAGTTCAAGACTTGCCATCTCTAGGAAGCCTTTTATGATTAAACCTAAACTGATCTCTGCCTACTTAGTTTGCCCTCAGGCTACTTACATAAAGTTTGAGAATAGAAAAAACCTTCCCTATAGTTTTATGTTGCTTTTCAAGTATTCCTTAGATATTTTGTGTATGGTAGGTAGATCATGTCTCCCAACTAGCCTGATAGCTCTTTGAAGACAAGAACAGTACCTTCATCTTCATTGTGTGCCCTTACTGTACATAATACTGTATCCACCAAGCAGTCAGTGTTCAATAAATGTTCCTTGGTTAATGTTGAACAAAAGACACTGATTAATTTGATACCAATGCTTTGAGAGGCCAGGGACTGAATCATCAGCAGAATGGTCTAAAAGTTGGCAAGTAGAAAATACACTCCATCTACTAAAGGGCTGACAATTGTTTTTGAATTGTTTTAATATCATGATCATGTATGTTAAGATAAATGAAATGGAGTTATGGAATTTTTTTTTGTTGAGTCATTTGTCAGTTGTGTCCAATTTTCTGGGACACCATTTGGAGTTCTCTTGGCAAAGATACTGGAGTGGTTTGCCATTTCCTTCTCCAGTTAATTTTACAGATGAGGAAACCAAGAAAAACAGGGTGAAATGACCTGCCCAGGGTCACATAGCTAGTAAGTGTCTGAGGCCAAATTTGAACTCATAAAGATGAGTTTTCCTGACTCCAGGCCTGTCCACTACACCAGCCAGTTGCCCTATGGGAAATATGTCAATGGGATATTTATCAGGAAAGGGTGTGTATGTGTGTGACACTAGTATTTTATGGACAGTGAAGTGGTACAGTGGATAGAATGTCAGAAAGACTCATCTTCCTGAGTTTAAATCAGACACTTATTAGCTGTGTAACCCTGGGCAAGTCACTTAACCTTGTTTACCTCAGTTTCCTCATCTGTAAAATAAACTGGAGAAGGAAATATCTTCTCCAGGGAAATTGCAAATGGGCTTATAAAGAGTCAGACATAACTGTAATGAATGAACAATAACAAAAAGTTATTTATAGGTGAAGCTATTCCCTTGAGTCCAAGGACACTCCATGAATGACATTCAATATTATTTTCCCTTGATTTATCTAGAGATAGTCTATCAAAGATGTTGACATTAATCCCAGAATTAAATCTGCAAGGGGAGAGGAGAAAGACTTGGAAACCTGTAGGTAGAGCTCACAAAAGATAAAAGACTGGGCTTTAGGCCATAAAAAACTGACAATCACTCCTTTAATAAGCATCTATTAAGCACCTGCCCAAAGTTGCCTTTGTGTATTCCTCTTTCAGCGTCAGTTCCTTAATTTGTGAAGTGGGAATAATAATGGCAATTATCTCTCAGGAGTATTGTGAAGATCCAATAAGGTAACACATGTGAAGTGTTTTATGAACCTTAAAGTGCTCTATAAATACTCAGTGATATGATAATATATTAACATATTATATAATATATAAATCTATGCAATATCTTATATTAATCCATGCAATATATTACTTATATATTTCTTTACATTATACTAATCATATTATACTACACTATACTGTATTATACTATATTGCATTTTAGTATATTTTGTTATATTTTATGCTAAACATGTATTAATTACTTTGATAAATATATGCTATAACATTATTACATAAGGTTGTTGTTAATTCATTTAGCTGTGTGATTTTTTTGTGACCCCCATGGACTGTACTATCTGTGGGACTTTCTTGGTAAAGATACTGGAGTGGTTTGCAATTTCCTTCTCCAGCAACTTAAGGCAAACAGAGGTTAATTGACTTGCTCAGGGTCACACAGATAGTGAGTGTCTGTGACCAGGCTATTGTTGTTATCATTCCATAAGCTCTTAGAGGGCAAAATTGAACTATATCTTAGCCTTCTTTGTATCCCCTCCAATGGCTTGCACAATGATATGACTCCATAAGTATTTCTTAAAAAATAACTTAGAAAAACTTTTTAGAAGATGGTGGGGTAGAAGCAGGAAAACTCCATGGCTCCCCCTATTACTACCTCAAATACCTATAAAATATGACTCTAAACAAATTTTAGAGCTAAAGAACCCATAAAATGACAGAGAGAAACAAAGCTCTGGTTGAAGGCAGCCTGGCAGGTGGACAGGAAGGGCTCATCACAGCATGCTATGAGCTGAGCTCAGTCCTGTGTGAGTCATGGTTTTAGCCCCAGGGAGGCCCAGACCAGCTGTGGCTGGAGCATTCAGGAGAGTGGATCACCAGCAGCTGTGGCGGTTTCCAGAGTTATCAACCCATAAATGCCAAAGACAAAGTAAAAGGTTGTTGGAACTCTCCTGGATCTGGGGGGGATGGAGTGCTGTCTGGTCTCTGGCCTCTGGCGCTGGAGTGAGAAGTGACAGAAACTGCAGCCCAGTAGCTGCCTTCATGTGGCTGCTCAAAGCTTCTGGCCTACAGATCGTAGGGGGGCCAAGGTACCATTCAGAGTCTAAGTGCTCTTGCCTTAACCTGCCTGGATAGGGATCGCAATCTTGAGGTATGTGACCATTGAAGCCAAAGTTGGTGGGGACTATAGAGATGGCACTCTCCTAATAGCTCTGGAAGCTGTGAAAACTCCAATAATTTGGGACAAAGCTCTCCTCTCTGGGAGTAGAATTCTACTATGGCAAAGAGCTCAAAAGTCAAGTAATTGACTGGTAATATAAGTAAGCAAAGGAAACAAAGCAAGCACAGCCATCCAACTTTAAATTCTTTTTGAGGGGACAGAAAGGATCAAAGCATGGAATGAGAGGAAGATGACACAGTCAGAACACCTGCACCAAAAGATTGCAAAAAAAAAAAAATATAAACTGATTACAGGCCATGGAGGAGTTCAAGAAGGATTTTGAAAATGAAGTAAGAGAAGAGGAGAAAAACCGGGAAGAGAACTGAGAATGATGCAAGAACATCATGAAAAAAGAGTCAACAACCTGACTGAAGAAAATAACACCTAAAAAACCAGACTAACTTAAATGGCAAAAAAGGCCCAAAAAGCCAAAGAGAAGAATGCCTTAAAAAGCCAAATTTGCCAGATGGAAAAAGAATTTCAAAAGCTCAGTGAAGAGAATAATTCTTCAGAATTAGAATGGAGCAAATGGAAGCTAATGACTTTATGAGAAATCAAGATACTATTAAACAGATAAAAAATGAAAAATTAGAAGGCAATGTGAAATATCTCATTGGAAAACCACTGACCTGGAAAACAGATGCAAGAGAGATTATTTAAAAATTATTGGACTACCTGAAAGCCATGATCAAAAAATGAACCTAGAAACTATCCTTCAAGAAATTCTCAAGGAAAATTGGCCTGATATTTTAGAATCAGAGGGCAAAATAGAAATTGAAAGAATTCACCAATCACCTGTTGAAAAAGATCCCCCAAAGAAAACTCCTAGGAATACTATAGCCAGGTTCCAGAGTTCTCAGACCAAGGAGAAAATATTACAAGCAGCCAAGAAGAAACAATTTGAAAAATGTGGAAACACAATCAGGATAACACAGGATCTAGCAGTTTCTACATTAATGGATTAAAGAGTTTGGAATATGATATTCTGGAGATCAAAGGAGCTAGGATTAAAACCAAGAATCACCTACTCAGCAAAACTGAGTATAATGTTTCAGGGGAAAATATGGTCATTCAATGAGGTGGAAGACTTTCAAGCATTTTTGATGAAAAAAAAAGAATTGAATAAAAAATTTGACATTCAAATACAAAAAGCATGAGAAGATAAACAAGGAAAAGAAATCATAAGGAACTTATCAAAGTTGAACTATTTACATGCCTACATGGAAAAACAATCATTGTAACTTATGAAACTTTTCTCAGTATGAGGATAGTTGAAGGGAATATAAATGTGTGTGTGTGTGCATACACACATATATACACATATGCATATATAGGAGGGTATATATGCAGATGATTACATATTTGAGTGTATGTATATATGTGTACAGGTATATATAGACAGAGGGCACAGGATCAATTGAATAGGAAAGGATGATATTTAAAAGGTGATATTGAGAGGTGAGAGAGGAATATAATGAGAGAGAGACAGAATGGGGCAAATTATCTCATAACAAAGAGGGAAGAGATAACTGTTACAATGGAGAGGAAGAACAGGAAGGCAAAAGGGAATGGATCAAACTTACTGTCATTGAATTTGGCTTAGGGAGCAAATGATATATACTCTGAATTGGGCATCTTGCCCTATAGGAGAGTAGGAGGGAAGGGGATGATGGGAGGGATGATGAAGGGGAAGGCAGGTTGGGGGGAGAGTAGTTAGAAGCACTTACTTTTGTAAAGGGACAGGGACAAAGTAAAGAATAGAACAAGTGGGGTGATAGGATGGAGGGAAATATAATCAGTCGTTAACAATATATCCACAATGAAAATGTTTTGCGTAACTACACATGTACCACCTATTTTGAATTGCTTATCTTCCCAGTAAGGGTGTGAGATGAGGGAGAAGGGGAAAGAATCTGGAATTTAAAGTTTTAAAATCAAATGTTTTAAAGATTATTATTGTTGTTGTTGTTGTTGTTGTTGTTATTTACATGCAACTGGGAAATAAGATATACAGGCACTGGGGTATGGCGATCCATCTTGCTCTACCAGAAAGCTGAGGGGGCATGGGGGAGGATATAGGAGAGAACAGATTGGGGGAGGGGGTATTCAATGGGATCATTGCTTTGTGGTGGTGGGTAGGGGAAAGACGGAGAAAATTTGTAACTCAAAATCTTGTGGAAATGAATTATGTAAAGGAAAACTAAACACAAAAGTTAATTTAAAAAAAGAATAACATATTTTAGTTATTTCAATAAAGAGAAAACTATTTGTACAGATACCTTGGATTTAAGGGGTCACTATTTGGGATCATACCATGAGGATCTTTCTGCTCAGCTTATGTAGGTTCACTCATATATTGAGGGCACAGAAGTAGCTTTCAGGGAAAAAAAAATTTTGTCTTTCAGACCCATTGCACTGAATGACAGAGTTAGGACAACTTTGTGAAGCTTTGCAAAAAGTTAAATGAGATGTAGGGAGGAATAGAGAAGATAAGGATGTAAAAGAAAGAAGGACAAATAAGTGGGAGGACAAAGCAGGGAATGACCAGGAGGAGAAATGAGTGGGAGAAGTGAGTAGGAGGAAATAGTAAAAGAAAAATAGCTAGAAAGAGGAAAGGAGGAGGAACAGAGTCTGATCTGATTGATTTTATATAGAATAATTCTTTCACTGAGAGAGCTGTCTGGTGTGTGTGTGTGTGTGTGTGTGTGTGTGTGTGTGCATATTCCTCCCTATATACACAGAGAGGACTGAATTCAAAGGAGTTGAATTCATTTTCTCCATTTTCTCTTTCTTCATTTTCTGAATGAATGAAAATGAAGGACCTTCATTTTCTCTTTCAACACCAAATAGTAATAATAGCTACAAAAGTATAACAACCTGGGAGCTTTAGAATGCATGTGCAATTATTCAGGGTTCTTATGAGGGTTCCTAAGTGTGAAAGAAAAATAAAAGTGAAAAAGATTTGTGATTAAAGAAATCCCGGAAGATGAGGGAAAGGAAGGAGGGGGGAAAGAAAGGAGAAAGAGAGAGAGTGAGAGAGAGGAGAAGAAGAAGAAGAAGAAGAAGAAGAAGAAGAAGAAGAAGAAGAAGAAGAAGAAGAAGAAGAAGAAGAAGAAGAAGAGGAATTAATTACCTAAGTGTTGATAACACTGCAACCATGAATTCTTTCCTTCAAAGTGCTGAAGAATTACCTAATAGGAACTTGAAATATATCTAGGTTCTGGGCCATTAGCTCTGAGAGTGAGATTTCAGAATTAAAGACTAATGTGTCTAAGTGTCTGTATAGAATTTTAAGATTAGATTAAAACACACAAATGAACTATATGAGCCTATCTATACATGTATGTCTGTATATATACATAAATACGAGAAATCAGTCTCAACTAATAGTAGAAGTAGAGCTAACAAACTTAAATTTCAGATAATTTTTGGTATGGATAAGATTAAATCAAGAGCTACCATCTCATGTCCTCACTCTAAATTTTAGCTTTCTCCCCAGGATGAGCTTGAACTAACTTTTCACCCAGTTACAAAACTGCAGTGATTTTAGTTGGCTTTTGAATTTTACTTTGATACTGAGCACAACCATTGGGTAAAGAAAGAGAACCCAGAAGCAAAGGACCATTAGGCTCTTTAAACAACAGTGAAAAAAAAAAACTTTGTAAATAGAGCAATATATTGTTCCAGTAGAGACCCAGGCCTAGAGACATGAAATTAAATGGTGTTCCCACTATTCATTGGTAAGGAAGGAAAATGATATGAGTGCTTCAAGATGAGGGACGCCTAGAAAGAAAAGTGTCCAGGGGCTCCATACATCCCCAAGTTATTTTGTTTGCTTGTGTTGTTTTTCAAAGAACTGTGAAGTTTCTCATTTAATTCTGCCACAGGAAGGAGTCAGGGAGGGAGTTTATGGAATGGAACCTGACAAACATCTCTACTTTCTTAATAATTCCTGAAGTGATGTGTCTCTGTCTAATGAAACTGGTTGTGAATTGAGCCACTTTTACATTGTTGAAGTGAAATGAAGGAGTCCTTACACGTCCCTAGTTTTCTGTCAGAAGGTCATTTTATTTATTGTAAGACATGTTGGACAAAGGGAATAGACCTAGAGTGAGCCAGGGGCAGCTAAGAGTTTCCTCTTCTGAAATGGCATTTGTTGGAAGGATTCGTAGCAAATGGGGCTTTGAAAGTCCTCTAGTTTTTTAAAATTTGTGGCTCTTGCTGTGATATATCTAGGACCGGAAGCAACTTCAGAGCCAACATGGTCCAACTGCTGCAATTTACAAATGATGATACAGAGGCCCAAACAGGTTGAGTTACTTGCCCAAGGTCACAAAAGTAGGTAGTAAACTTCTCATGGGCAGAGGCTGTATTTTCCCCTTTCTTTGTGTCCCTAGTGCTTAGCACAATACCTGATACATTGGCTTATGGGAGACATCCCAGGGAGATGCACCCGGTCTCTCCTGGAAATTCCTGAGGATTCCAGAGACATGGTGACTAAACATTTGGATGCAATGGAGAGAATGAACTCCCCCAGCTGCCTCTGGCCACATAGTTATTTAGAGCTGAAGGAGAAAGTGATTTGGAGTGACACCGTCATAAAAATCCTTTCACTGGTTGCTGAACCAAAGAGCTGAACCTTTCCAAGAAGTGACATCTTCTAGTTCCCTCTTCTTGCTTTGACTTCCATGTGGCAAGTAGCATGTTCTGATTCTAGATTCCCCATTAACCAGATATGAATATGGACTGTTCTTTTTCTTCCCACTCTATTGCAGGTCCATGTGGAACATGGATTCAATAAAACAAGCTTTCATCTATGCCTGTGAATATGTTTCCACCTTGTATTCTTGTTTTGGAGTTAATGACCCAACAAGCAACATCAATGTAGTCTTGAGACTTCACAGTGATCTTGTTAGTTCAAGAGGTTCAGAGGTCCTGTGATCATTGAGTGAAACTGCCTGGAATCAAAGGGACTTTCCTAATCAGAGAAGATAATCACTACTAATAAGAGCATAGGCCCCAGCCTTGTCCATTTTTTACCCAACAACCATGTTTCAATAGCACAGAGTCAAGGGTAAGTATAAAACATACAATCAGTTGTCCTGCAAATTGGTCTATGTTCTATTGAGTTTTAAGTATTGACCTCCCAGTTTATAATACAATTGATTATGTATAAGTCCTGGTAAGTTACTTATAAGTATACTCATAAGTTATACTTACGTATATCATGTTGTAATACTTATTAGTTAAATTTCTGAATCCCATTTTAAATTGTTCTTCCAAATTCATGCCGAATTTTTCTGTTTTACATGTCTTTTGTGTATAGAAATAAAATACTTGTAAAATACCTGATTCATATTGCAGAATGAGTATTTTAAAACTCCCTACTTTGGAGAAACAATAGATATGAGCCAAGACCCATATCTTAAGCGTTTTTTCTCTGTTACTCCAGTGTGGAGGACTTAATGAGCTGAAGTATGTGAGGAAAAGGAGCCTACCTTCATCTCACTGTAGAACAGGATCCCCCAGATATGAATATAGTTTGGAATATATAACTGGATCCAGAGCAGATGTGGCCCTTACAAAAAGGGAATGGATGTCATACCCACCTCTTGTGGACCCAGCCCTGGTTCCTTACAGCTAGGAAAGCATCAAAGGCAGGATTTGAACCTAGGTTCTTTGACTCTAGCTCCAGTGTTCTTTCTGCCATACCACCTTTAGAACATCAGCATAATAATAATAATAATAATAATAATAATAGCTTATATTTATATAGCATTATATTTATATTTATTATATTTATATTATATATGTGTATATAAATATATGTCAGTCACTGTATTAAGTGCTTTACAGTTATTATCTCATTTTATTCTCACAACAACTCTGGGAGGTAGGCACTATTATTATTTTCATTTTATAGACAAGGAAACTGAGGCAAGCAGAGGTTAAGTGACTTTCCCAGGCTCACACATCTAGTAACTATCTGAAGTCAACTATGAACTCAGGTCTTCTTGACTCCAGATCTGGCACTCCATCTATTGTGTCACCTAGCTGTTCCCTTTCTGCAAAGGGAGGTAGAGGACACAGTTCTTGAGAGTCTAAGAAAAGACATAGAATGTGACAAACAATTTAAAAGGAATAAAAAAGACAAGCTTTTAGCTTCACTATTTTTTTAAAAAATGTCAACATATGCTACTTCTCCTCCAAATGTGTTGTATTCAAACGGAATGAGTACTCAAGATTAAGACGCGGGAAAGAAAGGGAATCCTTTCAAGTCTGTGTTATATGCATTTTCAGTAGGAATAGAGAGGAAAATATAAAGCCAGGAATTTCAAAAACAGATTTCTCTTGCCAAGCCAGTATATGACTTTAGACAAGTCACTTAATCTCTTTGACATTAAGCTTACTATTTCTAAAATGTAAAAAGGTTGTGTCATTTGACCTCTAAGGTTGTTTCTAGGTCTAAACTTCTATAAATATCTTCTATGACTGAGGTTGGTATAGCACCCATTGAAACAAGGGGAATGGCGGGCACAGCCAAGATGGAGGATTAAAGGCAGGGACTCACCTGAGTTCTCCCCCAAAGCCTTCCAAATACCTGTAAAAAATGACTCTAAACAAATTCGAAAGCAGCAGAACCCACAAAAAAGACAGAGTGAAACAAATTTCCAGCCTAAGACAACCTGGAAGGTTGACAGGAACAGTCTGTTGCACCAGGCTGAAAGAGAAGTGCAATCTAACACAGACTTCAGAAGCACAAACTGGAGCCCCAGCAAACTCAGAGCAAACCTCAGGTGACTGAATCACTGGCAGCTGTGGTGAGTTCCAAAATTCTCAGCCAAGTGATGCCAAAGACAACTTAGGTCAGTGGGAAAGATCTGTTAGACTCAGGTGAGCGAGGAGGACAGTCCAGCCCTAGCAAACCAGAAACAGGGCTTGGGAGTGACTGAATCAGTAGTGGTGGCAGCAGTGGAAGCAGCTACTTCCAGAATCCACAACCTACAGACAGTAAGGGGATCAAACAACTGGTCAGAAGGAAATTATAGGGATCTCTTTGTTAACACTGAGGTAAGACTCTGTTACTCTGCCCAAATTTGGATGTGGGTCCCAGTCCTGGGTGGCAGTTCCAGGGAAAAGGAGGAGCACTAACACAGCAGAGCTTGTAGCAGTAGTGGAGAGGGGACCCTCTTCACAGTTCTAAGGCACAAAAGAGTGTTTATGGTCACTCACAGACCAGAGCACAAGCCAGGAGAGGAGTAAACATCTCTCCTTAGATCATACAAACTTGGAAGAAATGAAAACTTACAGGTCCCTCAAATTATCTGTGAGAACAGCTGCACAAACCCCCTGAAGCTTGGGAGAGTATCCCTTCCACACTGGAAGTAGAGCTCTACCTTAACAAAGAGTCAAAAAGTCAAGTAATCAGCTACAAAAATGAGCAAACAGGGGGTGGAGCCAAGATGGTGGTGTAGAAGCAGCAAGGTATGGCAGCTCCCACATAGCTACATCAAATACCAAAAAAATATCACTCTAAACAAATTTTAGGACTCTAAAACGCACACAGATACACCTCCCACTGAAGGCAGCTCGGCTTGAAGGGACCTTCTTAGTGCTGGGAGCTGAAAGCAGCCCACTCTGAAACCACGGCTTTGCCCTGGAGGTGGCTGGATGAGCCTAGGCAAGCCACAGCTGGAGCTTCAGGAGAGCAGTTCTGCGACAACTGTGGCAGTTTCCAGAATTATCAAGCCATAATAAAAAAAGGACTAAGTGAAAGGTCAATGGAACTCGGCTAAAATTGGGGAAGAAAAGCAGGTCCGGCCAAACTGCCTCCAGGGCAAGGAAGCAGCAGAAGTGGAGGCCCTGCAGCTGCCTCCACATTGCTACTTCAGAGCTCCCGGCCTGCAGACTCCAGGGGGCCAAGCCATCTTTCAGAGGCCAAGTGCTCTTGCATTGAGCAGCCTGGATCTGGATCATGGTCTTGAGTGGTGGTCCTGGGGTGCGTTTTCAGTGACCCAAAGCTTGTGGGGGCTGCAGCAGCCTCCTAAAAGCTCTGGCAGCTAGGAAAACCTCAACAATTTGGGGCAGAGCTTTCCCCTCTGGAAGCAGAGTTCCACAGAGCTAAAAAATCATTGACTGGCCATCATGAGCAGGCAAAAGAAGCAAAGTAAGAATAGCAACCAAACTCTAGATTCCTTCTTTAGGGACAAGAAGGATCAAAGCAGGGAACAGGAGGAAGACAACACAGTCAGAACTCCCACACCAAAAGCTTCCAAGAAACATGAAGACTGCCTAAAACTAGAAATCAGCTTAAGAAGGATTTTGAAAACCAAATGAGAGAAGTAGAGGAGAAATTGGGAAGAGAAATAAGAATGATGCAAGAAAATCATAAAAAGAGAGTCAACAACCTGACTGAAGAAATTAACACCTTAAAAAAGAGATTAACTCAAATGGCAAAAGAGGCCCAAAAAGCCAATGAGGAGAAGAATGCCTTAAAAAGTCAACTTTGCCAGATGGAAAAAGAATCTCAAAAGCTTTCTGAAGAGAATAATTCCTTCAGAATTAGAGTGGAGCAAATGGAAGCAAATGACTTTATGAGAAATCAAGATACTATCAAACAGATCCAAACAAATGAAAAAATAGAAGGCAATGTGAAATATCTCCTTGAAAAAAGCACTGACCTGGAAAACAGATCCAGAAGAGACAATTTAAAAATTATTGGACTACCTGAAAGCCATGACCAAAAAAAGAACTTAGAAAGCATCCTTCAAGAAATTCTCAAGGAAAATTACCCAGATATTTTAGAACCAGAGGGCAAAATAGAACGTGAAAGAATTCACCAATCACCTCTTGAAAAAGATCCCCCAAATAAAACTCTTAGAAATATTATAGCCAGGTTCTGGAGTCCCCAGATCAAGGAGAAAATATTACAAGCTGTAAGAAGAAGTAATTTGAATGTTGTGGAAACACAATTAGGATAACCCAGGATCTAGCAGCTTCTACATTAAGGGATTGAAGGGCCTGGAATATGATATTCCAGAGATCAAGGGAGCTTGTATTAAAACCAAGAATCACCTACCCAGCAAAATTGAGTATAATGTTCCAGGGGAAAATATGGTCATTCAGTGAGGTGGAAGACTTTCAAACATTCTTGCTGAAAAAACCAGAACTGAAAAGAAAGTTTGACACTCCAACACAAGAAGCATGAGAAGATAAACACAGAAAAGAAATCATAAGGAACTTATCAAAGATGAACTATTTACATGACAACATAGAAAA
>CM053581.1:533570297-533655817 GCA_028627135.1 Pseudochirops cupreus
GGACAGGGACAGGGACCAGGTAGAGAATAGAACAAGGCGGGGCAGGATAGGAAGGAGGGACATATAATCAGTCTCTCACAATATGCCCACTGTGGAGAGGTTCTGCATTATTACACATGTACAGCCTGTATTTAATTGCTTGTCCTTCCAGTGAGGGTGGGTGATGAGGGAGGGAGAGAAAGAATCTAAAATTTAAAGTTCTATAATCAAATGTTAAAAATATGTATGTATATATATACAATTATTATTATTATTGTCATTATTATTATTATTATTAACTATATCTAACTGGGACTTAAGATACATAGGCACTGTGGTAGGGAGATCCATCCTGCCCTACTGGAAAGTCAGAGGGGTGATGGGGGAGGACATAGGAGAGAACAGATTGGGGGAGGGGTTATACAATGGGATGGCTGTTTTGGGGTGGTAGGTAGGGGAAAGATGGAGAGAAAATTTGTAACTCAAATTTTCTTGGAAATGAATGATGTAAACTAAAATAAATAAAAGTTAAAATTAAAAAAAAGAAAGAAAAGAAAAAATAAGATTTTTTAAAAATGAGCAAACAATTGGGAAAAAACAGACTTTAGAAATTTGCTTTGGTGAAAAGGAAGATCAAAACATACACTCAGGAGAAAACAACATAGTCAAAGTTCCTACATCCAAAGCCTTCAAGAAAAATATGAATTGATCTTAGGCCATGGAAGAGCTCAAAAAGGCTTTTGAAAATCAAGTAAGAGAGGTAGAAGAAAAATTGGGAAGAGAAATGAGAAATGAGAAAAATCACAAAAGATGAGTCAATAGTTTGCTAAAAAAAAAAAAAAATAAGACCCTCAAAATACTGAAGAAAATAATACCTTAAAAAATTGACTCTATAAAATGGCAAAATGGCCAAAAAGCCAATGAGGAGAAGAATGCCTTAAAAAGAAGAATTGGCCAAATGGAAAAGGAGGTCCTGATGAAAATAATTTCTTAAAAATTTGAATGGAACAAATGGAAGCTAATGACTCTATAAGAAATCAAGAAATTACAAAACAAAACCAATAATGAAAAAATAGAAGGCAATGTTAAGTATTTCACTTCAAAAAAAAAAACTGACCTGGAAAATAGATCGAGGAGAGATAATTTAAAAATTTTTGGACTATCTGAAAGCCATAATCAAAAAAGAACCTAGACATCATCTTCAAAGAATTATCGAGGAAAACTGCCCTGATACTCTAGAACTAGAGGAAATACTCTAGAACTAAAATGGAAATTGAAATAATCCACTGATCACCTCCTGAAAGAGATCATAAAATGAAAACTCCCAGGAATATTATAACCAAATCCCAGAGTTCCCAGGTCAAGGAGAAAATATTGCAAGCAGTCATAATGAAACAATTCAAGTATTGTGGGACCACAATCAGGATTAACATAAGATTTAGAAGCTTCTATACTAAGGGATCAGAGGGCTTGGGATATGATATTCCAGGTCAAAGGACCTAGTATTAAAACCAAGAATCACCACCCAGCAAAACTGAGTATAATCCATGAGGGGGAAAAATTGACTTTCAATGAGACAGAGGAATTTAATGCATTCTTGAGAAAAGATCAGAACTAAATAGAAAATTTGACTTCCAAATATAAGACCCAAGAATGAAAAGGTAAATAGGAGAGAAATCATAAGGGACTCATTAAAGTTAAACCATTTACTTTCTTTTTTTAAATTCTTAAAACATTTTTAAAATTTAATTAATTTATTTATTTTCTTGTTTACATCACTCATTTCCATGAGATTTTGAGTTACAAATTTTCTCCCCATCTTTCACCTAATCACCACCTCAAAACAGCCATCCCACTGTATAGCCCTTCCCCCAATCTGCTCTCTCCTATGTCCTCCCCCATCACCCCTCTGACTTTCCAGTAGGGCAACCATTTACTTTCCTATGTGGAAAGATGATATTTGTAATTCATGAGACCTTTCTTATTATTGGGGTAGTTAGAATGACTACATATAGACAGATGGCATAGGGTGAGTTGAATATGAAGGAATGATATCTAAAAAATGATATTAAGGGGTGAGAGAGGAATGTACTGGGAGAAAGAGAAAGGGAGAGGTAGAATGGGGTAAATTATCTCATATAAAAAAGTCAAGAAAAAGCTTTTACAATAGAAGGTATGAGGGGAGAGGGGAGAAGGAATGAGTGAACCTTACTCTCATTAGAATCGGCTTAAAGAGAGAATAACATGCACACTCAGTTGGGTATAGAAATCTATCTTATCCTATAGAAAAGTAGGGGGGAAGGAAATAAGAGAATGGAGAGGAATGATTGAAGGAAGGAAAGATTGGGGGAGGCAGTAATCAGAACCAAATACTTACTAGCAGGGACAGGGTGAAAGGAGAGAATAGAATAAATGGGGGGGATAGGATGGAGGGAAATATAGATAATCTTTCACAACATGACTATTACGGAAGTGTTTTGCATTACCATATATATATATATATATATATAAAACCTATATCAAATTGCTTGCCTTCTCAATAAAAGGATATGAGGAGGGATTTGGAATGCAATGTTTTAAAAACAAATGCTAAAAGCTGTAATTGGGAAATAAGATACAGAGGATATAGGATATAGAAATCTATTGTAAGCTATATCTATCATCAGATATTTTCCTACAGGGAAATAGAAGGTAAAGGGGATAAGAGAAGCGGGATGATAAAAGTGAGGACAGATTGGGGGATGGTCAGAAGCAAAACACTTTTGAGGAGGGACAGAGTGAAAGAAAGAGAAGAGAATAAATAGGGGTAGGGGAAATAAGGTGGAGGAAAATACAGTTAATAATAATTTTGAAAAAAATTTTGAAGCAAAGGTCTCATGCCTTTAACTTAAAGAGAACTGTGTCAAATTTATAAAAATAAGTACCATTTCCCAATTGATAAATGATTAAAAGATATAATCAGTTTTCAGATTAAATAATCCAAGCTATTTATAGTCATATGAAAATAATATTCTAATTCATTATTGATTGGAGAAATGCAAATTAAAACAATTCGGAGGTAATACCTAATACCTATTAGATTCACTAATAGGACAGAAAAGGTAAATGACCAATATTGGAGGGGACCTGGGAAAAATGAGACATTAACGTACTGTTGTTGGAGTTGTGAATTGATTAAATCATTCTACAGAGCAGTTTGGAACTATGCCCAAAGTGTTATAAAACCATATCCTTTGACATAGCAATACCACTATTAAATCTGTATCCCAAAAGTGATTAAAAAGCAAAAAGGAAAAGTACCTATATGTACAAAAATATTTATAGCAGCTCTTTTATGGGGGTAAAGAATTGGAAATGGAGGGGGTACAATCAGTTGGGGAATGTGGCATATAATTATGATGGAATACTATTGTGTTATAAGAAATGATGAGCAGGATGCTGTCAGAAAAACCCTAGAAAGACTTGCATGGACTGATGCAAAATGAAATGTACTGGGTACAAAATAACAACAATATTCTAAGAAAACCAGCTGTGAATAACCTAGCTGTTCTCAGAAATACAATAATCCATGATAACTCTGAAGAATTTAAGATGAAAAATGTTATCCATCTCCAGAGAAAGAATTGATGGTGTCAGACTGAAGCATACTTTTTTTAACTTTATTTTTCTTGAGATTTTTTTTCTTTTGGTCTGTTTTCTTTTACAACATGACTATTATGGGTGTGTTTTACATGACTTCACATGTATAATCTATATGGAATTGCTTGCCTTCTCGATGTGGAGGGTGAGAGGGAGAAAGGGAGAGAATTTGGAACTCAAAATTTTTTAAAATGTTTAATTTTTTTTTTTACATGACTGGGGAAAACTAAATGCTAAATAAAAAAATAAATAAGAAATAAGGAAAATGGACTGGAGAACACAGAGTACATTTAGCCTCCTGGTAGCAGAAGCAGAGCTATTTTCATCCTTGTGATAGAGAAGGAAGCAGGGACTCTCTTTTCAAATCTATGAGAAATACTCAGTTACCTCTCACTCCCTAAAGTCAGTGAAAATAGGTAATTGGAGAAGCAATTCCATCCTTTCTATATCCTTGTTGTGAAACTCTAGATCATTATCCCAACTCTCTCAATATATTTTTTTAACCTAACTCATAACCTCTCCATCTCACATCCCTTGACCTTATCATCAGGAATGAATAAATGTGAATTTTCATGACCAGTCTAACTAAGAAAAACTAAAATCCTAAGAACCCTAGATGCTGCAAGAAAGAAAAAAGACAATAAAAAAAACAAACTCCATGACATAGATTAATTAATTAAAACTTCTAATGGACAGATAGTTGTTCAAGGTTCTAGCACCAATAACCACGGTTATCTTGCTATAAAGATGCCCCTAACCCTTCTCTACCAATAATGAAACATTTATTAAAAGCCTACTATGTACAAGTCACTTGACTAGATAGATACATTCCTATATTTGTCACATGAACACTTACCAGGCACCTATTATCATAGATCAAGATCATTTAAGTCTAAACTCATTTTACATATAAGGAAGCTGATGCCTAGAAAGGTTAACGTTCTTAAAAACGATTCTAAATCCAATTCCTCCATTTTGTTATCACCCATGGTCTCCTCAAACCCTTGAAGTCTTGGCATCCTATTACTTTAACAACTCTCTCAAAGGTCACCAGTGTCCTCTGGATTGCCAAATAAAAGAACCACAGGAGAGCTTTAGAGAAACTTGGAGATCAGCTACTCTAAAGGCCTTTATTTTATTAACTGAGAAAGATGTTAGGGGAACTAAAATTTGCCCAGAATCATATGGACAAGAAGCACAGAGCCAGATTTCAAACCCAAAACTTTGAACTCCAAATCCAGTCCACTGAATTACAATGGAATCTCATATTTGGACTTGCCTTTGTCTCTTCTTTCTCCCTTACCTCTCATTTCTAATTAGTTATCAAGTCATGGCAATTTCACCTTTGTTATTACTTTCTAGCTGTGTTATCTTAGAGAAGTCACTTTCTGACTATCTATGAATTTCAATAACATCATCTACAAAATATGAATAGCAAAACTCAAAATGCCTACCTATAAAACTACTGTGAAGAAAGGATTCTATAAGATTTCAAACATGTTAAATGAATGTGTGCTATTATAAGTCGTCATTGCTACTCATGTGAACTATCCTAACATCTCCTAATAAGGATTCCTCCTTTTTTACTCTCTTGGAAGCTACGTAGCATAATGGAGAGAGTGCTGGACATGGAGTTAGGAAGACCAGAGTTCAAATCCTGCCTCTGACACTTACTAGGTGTGTGACATTGAGCAAGTCACAACCTCTCCCATTCTCAGTTTCTTCAATTGTAAAAAGGGTTGTTGAGAGGGTCAAATAAGGTAATATGTGTATAAAGTCCTTTGTAGACCTTAAAATATTATATAAATGTTAACTATTATCCCCTCTTCAAGCCATCTTTTATGTCACCACTGCTTAAATCTGGTTATGTATTCCTCTCCTAAAACAAACAAGCAAACAAAACCTTCCATGGCTCTACAGTGCCTTTGGAGAAAAATTCAAATTCCTTTGCCTGACTTTTATAATAATACTTTCCAGTATTATTACATATGATGTTGCTTCAAGTAGTATAGACTATACTCCAGCCAAATTCTCAGCTTTCTCAGGATGTGCCAGTCCATCAGGCTTCTGTGCTTTTGATCTTTTCTGCCTTCACTCTCTAGCTTGGCCCGTTGGATTCCTACTCATTTACAGCCCAACTTCAATGCCACCCCCTTCCTGAAAACTTTTCTCATCTTCTCTCATGATGATGACCTTTTCTTGGCCTTTACTTAACGTGTTGTCTCATAGATCTGTAATACCCTAATTACTCATTTATGGCAGTGCCACAAGCTGGCTAGTAGACTATAAGTCCCATGAGGGGAGGAAACAGGTCTTATGTAAATTCTGTATCTTCTTTACTTAATAGCAGGGCATACTGTATACAACAGGTATGTAATAAATATTTTTCAAAATTTTGTTGAAGATAGAGTCTGCTTTTTAAGGAGTTCTTTTCTTCAGTGAACTTTTCTGCCTCTCTTATCATTAGGCCAATTCTGTTTTTTAAGGTGCTATTTTATTCAGTATTTTTGTGCCTCTTTTACCAAGCTGTCAAGTATCTTTTCATAATTTTCTTGCCTCACTCTCATTTCTTTCCCCAATTTTTCCCTCTACCACTCTGATCTCTTTCTTTAACTCTTCCAGGAATTCTTATTGGGCTTGAGTTCAATTAGCATTTTTGGAGACTTTTTTTGGTAGTTGTTTTCACATTGTCTTCTTCTGAGTTTATGTCTTCATCTTCCCTGCCACCATATTAGCTTTTTGTGATCAAGTTCTTTTTTTGTTGTTTGCTCATTTTTCCAGTGTATTTCTTGACCTTGAAATTTGTATTAAAGTTGGGCTCTGCTCACCTAGGGGTAGGGAGGTACTGTGACAAGGTTTAGGGGTTTTTTTTGTGCTGCTATTTTCAGGGCTAGTTCTGGGAGTTTGCAAGTTTTCAGTGCTTTCAAGTGATGTTATCCTTAAAGATGTGTGGTCATTGCTGTCCTGGTCTGTCCTCTAGTCTGCCCAGAAAAGACGACTAGTCCCCTGCAGTCATAAATATTAGCACTCTCTGCCTTAGAACTATGACCAGGGCCCCTGCTCCCTTGTGAGTAATTCCCAGCACTCCTCTCTGCTCTAAAACTGTAGCCCAGAACTGTCTATGGACAATAGAACTGCCAATCAATGTCAGCTATAATCAGTGTTAGCAAAGGGCACCCTGTAATCTCTTTCTGAGCTGTTGTCTGACCTCTTTACTGTCTCTGGTCTGAGAGCTCCCAAACCTGCTGCTATGACTGTTGTTGATGCCACTGTGTGTGTGGGTTCTGGACAGGTTTCTACTTTAGTGTCCCAAACTTCTTCTGCTGACCTCCTAAATTTTCTTATAACAGAAAAATATCTTATCCTGATCTTTTATTGGCTCTGCTGCTTCAAAATTTTATTTGAGGCATTATATTAAATTTGTTTGGAAGGGAATATTGAGAGAGTACAGCTGGGTTGTCTTCTAACCCACCATTTTAGGACTGATTTAATTTCTGACATTATTATTTGAGGGGAAGGACAATGTGAGACAGAATTAGTAACACAATAAATAAACAAAAGGAAAATGAATCCAGGAAGCCTTTGCCCCTTTAATAGGAAATGCTTATGAAATGGCTCATAAATTTGGGTTTATTATACATGTTATATCTGGCCATTTCCAAAGAAATAAATGGTTCATCAGTTGTAATTTTTTTTTTAAATTACTTCATGGAACAAGAAGAATAATATGATATAAGAAGGTAGACTGGAAATGACTAATGTAGAACTCTCCTTTTTCCTTTTAGGTTAATGTATTTATGTTTAAATTTTGATAAAGAAAGAACAGGAAAGAGAAAGCTTATGGCAGAATTCTAGGTAAATCGATCTCCTTTTAAAATTGTGGGCAGGGTTGGAGTATGCCAGAGGACACTTAGTTGTGTTCAATGGCCTGTGGGTTACTCAGATTTGTTTCAAGGGTCTGAGTGCATAGAAGCAGCATCCTAGAAACTCTAGCAATGCCTGGCATCCTAAAAATATGTCCACTGTGTTCAGCATCACTAGGCCAACCCAGTCTGCAGGAAGAACCTTCAGCTAGTCTAAACATGAAAAAATAGCCTATGATTGAAAAACGTTAACATAGGAAAGGAGCTAATGCAAAATGGGACAATTCAGTGGCAAATTGACTAGAGTATGAGGCTTGAAATCAAGATTACCTTAGTTTGAATCCTACCATGGACACTTGGTAGTTTTGTGACCCTGGAAAGTTACTTAATTGCATTTAGGCTCAGTTTCCTCATCTGTGAAATGGGGATAATAATAGCATCTACCTCACAGGGAGGATCAGATGAGATAATATATGTAAATTGCTTTACAAACCCTAAGAGGTTATGTAAATGTTAGCTATTATTATTGCTATTTTCATTATTATTGCCAAAGAGAAAAGGGTTGAATACTAAAGGCAAAGGAAACTCACACGGAGAAATCCTAAGGTGGAGAAATCCTAAGGTGGAAAAATATACCGCAAATATACATTAGAATTTTCAGGATATAGGAAAAGGACTAAAAAATGTATTAACAAACTGTAATAGTTTCCAAGGAAAAATAAAGAACACTGTACATACAATGTAGGGAAACTAAGATTTATGAGAAAAGAAAAAAAAATATGCTTCGGTACTGGTATAGAAATAGAAAACAGACCTGGAAACATCAAGGCTTGCTGACACCCACTTGTGACAGGTTTATCATAGCAAATAAGAGGAAGACCCAGTAATAGCAGCAAGTAATGCTTGTAGTATTAGGAAAGGTTATATCATTTTAAAATATGATGAAAAGGTGGGAAAGGTGCAGATAACCAATGCAGGGGAATTTAGCATTACAAAATAAGCATTTCTTAAAATGAAGACTTTCTGTCCAAATGGACTGATGCTTCTATCCATCCACATGTTGTGTCCATTTCTGTGTAGTTAAAATTCAATAACTCATTTTTTCAGGGCACATTCTTCTCATGTTTTCTTTGGAAAATAATATCCTTTACTATCAGGGTTCTTAACTTGGAATCCATTATTTTTTTTCCCCCACTGTAAGCCCATTATCTTATTCTTTTTTCATTTTATTTTTAATTTATGGAATAAAACAAGCATTTCTATAACAGTATAAGAAAAAAGATGATTGTGTGTGAAACTACAAATCTACTATACACAACTTGCTATTCTTTTCTATTATATAACAAAATTATCTTGTAAATTTCTTTTTTTTTCTTCCCTCCTCCCCACCCTAGAGATGGCCACCAATAGACACAAATACATGAGTCCAAGAATTTTTAAAAATATATTTCAATATATTTTGTTTCCTTTGTAATTTTGTGTATTTTATGTATTTAAAATGTCATACTAAGGAAAGGTTGATTGGCTTCACTAGACTGACAAAGAGGTCTAAGTCACAAAAATGGTTAAGAATTCTTGTTCTATATGGAAGCCAAAGCTGCCCATTAATGAAACTTAGTTTATGCATCCATTGTTATCCATCCCTTCACTATCGCAAGCATGAGAGAGATTAGCATAATTCATTATCTAAGGAAGGATTGTAAGGATTTATTGCCCCCACTCCACTTTTCCTCTCCAACCTTGATTTCTCATTACTAGATTTAAGAATAAGCTTTAGGTGATTCTCCCAGATGTTTTAAAAATTCTTCTTCTCTGGCAAATTACCATAACAAACATGGAATTTTTATCATTAGGGAAACGGCTTTGCTAGCCTGACTCAGCCTCTGAATCACTGTCTCACCCTACATTGAAAGGTCACATTTCTGTACTCAACTTCAAATGAAGGATATGAAAATAAATATCTAAGTTTAACTGTAGGTTGCCATATAGACTCTGCAGAATTTCTTTGTTGCTGATCAATAGCAAGTAGCTTTTCTCAACATACTATTTTTTTCAACCTCCCACTACATACCCTTCTACTCCAGATTCACTTGTTCAACACACAATAACTTGTGGAGGACGAGAAGCGATCTCACTTTACACGAATAGACCAGCTTCTAGTCTTTTCCTGTCTCAATCCTGACATTTGTATATAGATTGGGGCATTTTGGGGGGTTATCTTTATTCAGAAACCAGTGAGATAATTGATTCAACTGCCTTGGTGCTATGCAGAAGTGAGTGACAAAATCTCTGGTCAAGGTGAAGGAATCCATGGTAAATTTATACTGATTTCTTAAAACCTCACTTTCATAAGGAGAATATCAATTCAAAATTCAACCTTCCACATTTGTAGCTTGCAAAATATATCATAACATACAAAAAAGCAGAATAAACTCCAGGAGTATGGCTCTGTTACTAATCATGACACCTTAGACAGTTGCGCTAATCTTTCTGCATCTCAGTTTACTCTTCAGAATTAATCGTTACGATTACAGCAAGAGTTATTAACTTTTTTGGTATCATGTATCCCTCTGGCAATCAAGTGAAGCCCATGGATTCCTTTCCAAAATAATGTTTCTCAATGCATAAAATATTACATTATATGTGTATATAAGATTAGAAAAGAAACCAATTATGTTGAACTATAGATATAAAATGCATATTATAACAAACAAGTTTCACAGGCCTCAACTTAACCCTTATGCTAGCTAGAGGATCAATTAATTGCTGAATTATTTTTAGTTATCTTTGAGGATTCATAGAGAAAGAAAAAAAAACTTAAGAGAATGGAAATGGGCAAATCTATCCCAGTTTTCAAAAGTAGAAAGTACATTCTGAAAACTGTCCAGTGAGCTTGTCTTTGGTTCATAAAAAATTTATAGAATGTCTTCTCAAAAGGTGGTTTATTAGTAATTAGAAAAGAAAGTAGTGATTCCTATAAACTAGTATGGTTTCATTTCATAAAGAACAAGTCATTCCAACTTAACTTACTGACTTTGTTTTTGAACAAAGTAATTATATTAGTAGAAATAGAATATCTGGATTTCAACAAAGCATGTCAAAGTATTTATGATGCCCATATAGAAAAGATAGAGAGATAAAAAATAAAATGATACATAATCTAGGCAAATACATTTAGAACTGAACCTTCTTCCTTCCCCAAAGTATATATTAACAACAACTTAAGAAAGATGTCTTTGAGGAAGGCCATAGGATTTTGTCCTTAACTATGTTCTCTTTCATGTTTTCATTAATGTCTTGGGTAAAGGTACAGAGAGCACATTTTTCAAATTGATGGATGATGGGATGAAAATGGGGGATAACAGGCCATGAGTTTCATTATTTTCTTTCAAGTATTGGATCCTCCTCTCTCAGATAGCTTAAGAATTAATTCTTCAACAAACTCAAACATGATTTCTAGCATGGACTGTCTCTATGTATATTTGGTCTAGTCTAGCTCTTCTCATAGCTGTTTCATTTACAGTCATTTTGATTTTCTCATGCAGAACATGCCAGACTCTAATGTTAAAGAACAAAATGTGATAGCCCTGCTGTCTCTGAATAAGAAAAGTTTGTTTGTTTGTTTTTTTAAATGGACACATCTCTTTCATTTTCAGTTATTATCCTCATTCCAGTTTTATATGTATATGTTCTCTAGATGATGAGACTATTACATTTCTTCCTAAACTTTCTATAAATTTGTCATTCCATAGTATCTCACTGTCTGATGAGGCAGTAATGCACATAGTCTTTTTTTCATCCTCCTCCATAAGGTTTTATATATGAATTTATATTCTAAACAGTATTGAACTTGGAAGGAATTTTATGATCTCATGAAAAACGAAGTGAACAGAACCAGGAGAACATTGTAAACTGTAACAACAATACTGTAAGGATGATCAACTGTGAACCAAGATCTAACTACTCAGATCAAGAAAATGATTGAAGACAATTCCAAAGGACCACAGTGAAAAATGCTTCAGAGAGAGAACTGATAAACTTGCAATGAAGATTGAAAAATACTTTTAAAATACTTTATTTTTCTCATTTTATTTTTGTTCATATTTTCTTTTACAATATGTCTATATGGAAATATGTTTAGCATAACTTCACATGTATAATTGATATCAAATTGCTTGGCTTCTCAAGTCCAGGGGAAAGGAAAGAGGGAGGCTAAGATTTTGGAACTCGAACTTTAAAAAGAAAATTGCATTCATGACAGATTAATTTTACAAATACTTATCATGAGTAGTGAATTGAGATGCCCAAGTATATCATGAAATAATATTTCTAGTTTCCTTTGAATGTACAATAAAACCACCTCTACCAAATCATTTTATTTGCCTTTCCAAGGAAAACTAGAAATCCATCCTTCTATTTATCTGAAACTCCCTTTGGCTCTAGTACCATTTATAGTAAGAATGACAAGACTGATATGATTCATTTTTTCTTTAGTGTATCCATTCACTGGCTCCCTGGACAAAGAACTTGGGTGTAAGAAATAAGAAAGGTCAAATACATATAGAATACACTAAAGTCAGATTCCATCATATCATAAATATTTTCCTAAGAATAGAGCCAGAAAGAATGGCAAGCACCAAATGATATTGAAGAAAATGAAATTAATTATATTTTAATAGACAGAAAGTTGATGATTTTTATAAGGAGTTGTTTCTGAAGCAATTGCCTATGTATCGTTAGATCATCAGTTTCTTAGAACAAAGATCAAAATTCACCAACAAATAAGAAGAAAAAATTAGAAAATACAGCATGTAAATAAAGCAATTCCAACCTGACATTTGAAAAATATGATGAAATCTAAAACTGAGAAAAGACTAAAAGAACAGATATAGACATAGACTAGAAGTATTATCTATTGAAGTTTAACTGATATAAATCAATTGCCACAATGAGTCAGACAACATAAAATGCTTAGAAAGTTTCTTGTCCCGGGTTTTTCTGAAACCATCCTGCTCATCATTTCTTATAGCACAATAATATTTTGTCAGAATCATATATCACAACTTGTTCAACTATTCTCCAATTAATGAGCATGCCTTCAATTTCTAATTCTTTACTACCTCAAGGAAAGGTGCTACAAATGTTTTTATATAAGTAGGTTTTCCGCCTATTCTCTCATTTCTTTGAGATTCAGACCTAATACTGGGATTGTTGGGTTAAAGCATATGCACAGTTTTCTGACTCTTTGGGTAGTTCCAAATTGTTCTCCAGTGTGGTAGTGCATTAGTGTCCTAATTCTCCTGAAGGTGATTGTTGATTACATGACAATATCTATTACAGAGGATGATAAAGGTAGATAAAATCTACAAAAAAAAACAAAACAAAAACACAAAACAAAAAAAAATGAATTCAACCCTCCAATTAAGTCTATGTATATTTTAGTTCTTGGTGATGTCCAGGTGGTATAGGGAAGGATGACTTTTAAAAAGGGCTTACGTATACGTGGCTTAGTCAAGAGTGACAGCAAGTACTGGTAAAAACAAGTATGAGGCCAGACTCATACTGTGCTTTTCATGATGAATGCAGAATATACACAGGCTGGGTATTGGTATTCCTCTTATTTCCAGGGAAGTATTATGCTAAAGGGATGACACATGAACTCTCACGTAGGCTCCCTACCTAGGCTCATCATTGTCTAGAACAATAAGAAACATGCCAAACTGATTTGTGAATGGGCATTTTGCCACTGTAGCAGATGGTTTTTTCTATATATTTATTACATATATACTCTAACATTCCCACTCATATTTCCTCTAAACTAGTTAGGTACAATGGAAATGAGCTCCATCCAGGTATAAGCAGTAAGCTCTAAGGTCTATATTTACTATCACAAAATATGAATGTAAAGTCATGTGATTATTTTTCTTATGTGGCATAAAATCTGATACTAAAGAGAATTTCCAAAGAACAGTAAAAAATGGATTGAGTAATGGTACTCATTCCAAGGCTATAGTTATTCAAATGTATATTTGTTTTTGTTTATTTTTAGTCATATTACTTTACAGACATACTTTCTAAAATGGCTACTTTGGGCATTTTAACATTAATGTATTTAGTATAACTTACTCTTTTTGGTACCTATCAATAGGGAGCTAGATTCTTAATGGACATAACAACAATAATATATTATAGATATAGATACACACATATTTATGCATCAAGGGGTGTGTGTGTATGTAGTCTAAAAAATGAAGCAGAGTCTACAAAGATGGTGAAGTATCTGAAATAGCTCCTGGAAGGAGTTGTTCTCTCATCTCCAACTCCTCACCACCAACTCACTTCTTGATTTCTTACAGTCAGGTTTTTTACTTCACCACTCTACTGAAAATGTTTTCTCCAGGTTTGCCAGAGATATCTTAAATGCTTAATATCATAGACATTTCTCAGTCTTCACTCTCCTTGACTTATCTAAAGCTTTTGATACCATTAATCCTGTATACTCTTCTTCCTTCTCTGATGCTATTCTCTCTGGATTATCCCTTTACATATCTGTGCATTATTTGCTTAGTTTTTTTATTCTTTGTCTATTATTCTTCTCATGCTCCTTAAGTGTGGGTGTCCCTCAAGGTGTGATCTGACAGTTCTCTTTTTCTCTATTGCTAATACCCTCTCTAATGGTAATCTTATGGATTTAAAATCATCTTTGTACAAAAACTCCCAAACTATTCATCTACATACATACATACATACATACATACATACATACATACATACATATCCAGAGAGAGACAGTTGAATTTATTACGAACTTACTATGTGCAAGGTACTGTGCTAAGTTCTAGGAATACAAATATGAACAAAACAGAAAGTTCCTACCCTCAGGAAGACAGTACCCACCTTTATATTCTAATAGAGGAAATAACATGTAAAAATGAGCTAAAAAGAATTCAGGGAGAATATCAGCCTGGGATATAGTAGAAAAATCTAGAAAGTAAAAAGAAGACCAGGGTAGAAATCAGAATGGATCATCTAGGAACTTCTTAAAATGATGTGCCCAGATAATAACTGACAAATCACAAAAACACTTTGAATTTCTCACCTGATGCATGGTACCACATTTCCAATTCCTTATTGTATGGCTCTAACTGATTATCCCATCCATCATCTCCAACCTAACAAGTTCAAAATGAAAATTATCAGCTTTTTTCTTAAAACTGTACTTTGTACAATAACTCTGTTTCTGAGAAAGTACTATCACATCTCTTGGTCAACCAGATTTATAATCTTGGAGTTATCTGACTTTCTCCTTTTCTTTATCACTCATATTCTATCAGTTATCACCTTGCTAGCTCTAACTTTAAACATCTCATATCTCACCGCCTTCTCTCCACTTACATGGTCATGATGATGTCTCAACTTGTGTTAGTCTCATCCCTCTGCAGCCTACATACAACATAACTACCCAAGTATTTTTCTATAGCTCTGATTATATCCTTGCTCAAAAACCCTCAATGGATATCAGCTGCTCTAAGAGAAGGCGAAAACTTCTTAGTCTAGTATGTAATGCCCTCCACAATCTGCTTCCAACCTACCCTTTCCATCATTATTTCACATTATTACCCTTTATATACCAAATATTCCAGTCAAACTAGACTGCTAACCATTTCTCAAGATATGCTTTCCATCTTGTGCCTCTATACATTTATAGAAACTCTCATCTATTCTTAAACTACACTTCCTACAAGTCTACACTTCTCTGAATCCTCAAATTCCATCAAGGTTAGGTGAGGTATCAACATATCACCTCATCCATGAAACTTTCCTTGATATACCTGTTCCTTGGGTTGTTAATGTTCCCTCCATTCTCAAATTTATTTTTATTTGCTTATCAATTTATAAATTATATTTCTACAAAGAAAATACCACTTCCTTAAGGGAAAAGACATTTAAAGTCTCTAATGTTTTGTTTTGTCCTACTTTGTACCCCTAAAACCAGGCAAAGAGTTTTGTTTGTAATTGATGGTTAATAGACATTGAATTGCATTCAACTTGTCACAACTTTCCAGGGCCTTACAATTAAGATTCGAATAATAGTTTCAAGGTAAGAGGACTGTAGCTCACCCTTCAATAATGGTTCTAGCCTCAAGATTTCTAAAGCTAAAGGTATTGATTTTTACAAGGTTTTGGTAAGTAAAGATGGAGGAAAATATTGGCATATATTATTCTGGTTGGGGGTGGGCAATAGTGAAGTGGAAAGAGAATCTGGCTGTACCTCATTATAATTCAGCTCATTATTATATAGACTTGAAAATATTATGGGTCAAATATGGGATATAATATTATTAGTCCTTATATCTAATATCAATACTACAAAATAATACTTACGCTTTTCCCCATATTTATAAAAAGAAATGATGGCCAATGTAACCTATTCTGACAGATTTGATCCAAGTTTAAGATACAACTTAACATTACAAATGGGTTCCAACCAGCTTAAACCATTAGAGTTGAAATAAGTTCAAACTAGTGTTAAGTACTTCAATCCAAGTCAAGTCAGTCCTTTCTAGTTCATTTCAATCAACTCTAATTGTTCTCAATCACAAAAATCCAGATCAAACTCATGATAGTTGATTTAATCTGTTTCTGACCAGTACAAACTAGTTCCAACCAAACACTTCTTAAACTATCCCTTACTGGTTCAGTCTAGTCAAAGTAGTTCAAATTGGTTCCAGCCAGGTTCTGAGGTACTCAAATAAATCCCAGTTGAAACATTTCCAAATAGTCTGAAGTATGTCTGACAAATGTAAGCAGTTCTTAATAAATTCCTGTTGTCCACAGATAGCTCAAACTAATCCTAGTCAGTTCAAACAGGTTTCAATGGAAAGAACAAAAAAAGGATAAACAGAAGAAAATAGAATGGAGGGAAATGCACAGTTACTAACTGTGAATGTGAATGGAATGAATTCATTTATAAAACATAAGCATAGTAGAATGAATTAGAAACCAGATTCCAAAAATATTTCATTTATAAGAAATGCACTCAAAACAGAGACACACACAGAGTTAAAATAAGGGACTAGAGCAGAATCTATCACACTTCAGCTGAAGTTAAAAAAAAAAAAGGAGGCAGCTAGTAGCTCAGTGGATAGAGCACTGTGCCTGGAGTCAGGAAGACCTCAGTTCAAATCCTCTGAGTTCAAAGCCTCAGATACTTTCTAACTGTGTGCCCCTGGTCAAGTCGCTTAATCTCTAATTGTCTGACAAAATAGAACCACTGGAGAAGGAAACGGCAAATCACTCTGGTATATTTGCCAAGAAAACCCTCAATGGGGTCACAAAGAATCAGTCACAACTTAAACAACTGAACAACAACAACAAAAGGCAAGGGTATCAATCATGATCTCAGACATAGAAAAAACTAAAACAGACCTAATTAAACAAGATATGCAAGGAAGCTACATCTTGCTAAAAAGACATCACAGACAACGAAGTAATATTACTACAGAACATATATGGTTAAATGAATTATAGCGAGAAATAGACAGTAAAACTAAACTATACTCAGTTAGATAAATCTAACTCTAAAGTTAATAAAAAAGAAATGTGAGGGATGAATTGAATTTAGAAAAGGTAGATATGATGGACCTTTGGATAAAACCAAAGGGAAATAGAAAAGAGTCTCTTATCTTTTTCTCAACTATACATGGTACCTTCAAAAAATATTATGTATTAGGGGAGATGAACCTCACAAACAAATGCATAAAACAGAAATATCAAATGCACCTTTTTAGACCATAATGCAATAAAAGGCTATTGAGACATACATTAAAAATTAACTAAAATTAAACTATAATCCTAAAGAATGAGTGGGTCAAAAAACAAATAATGGAAACAATTATTTCATCAAAGGGAGTGACAAAAATGAGATAACATGTCAAAATTTGTGTGATCACAGCCAAAGCAACACTTGGAAATTTTTATCTCTAAGAAGAGAAAGAATAGATCAATGAATTGGGCGTACAACTAAAAAAGTGCAAAAAAGAACAAATTAAAAATTCCCAATTAAACATCAGAATGGAAATCCTGAAAATCAAAGGTGAGATTATTAAAACTGAAAGGAGAAAAAAAAGACCATTGAACTATAAATAAAACTAGGAGCTAGTTTTATGGAAAAACAAACAACAACAAGAAATTGCTGGTATGAAAAAAGAAAATCGAAAATTTCATCTTCACCACCAATAAAGAAGAAATTAAAGCAATTAGGAGATATTTTGCCCAATTATATGCCAGTAAAACTCATGATATAAGTGAAATGGATCAGTAATTATAAAAATATAGACTGTTCAGATTAAAAAAAGAAAACAGGATACTTAAATAGTGCTATCTTAAAAAAAAAAGAAATTGAATAAGCCATAAATGACCTCCCTAAGAGAAAATCCCCAAGACTACATTGGTTTACAAGTGAATTTTTCCAAATATTTAAGGAACAATTAATCCCAACACTATATAAACTATTTGTAAAAAAAAAAATTGGTAAAATGGGAGTCCTTCCCAATTCCTTTTCTGATATAAATATGATTTTGATACCTAAACCACAAAGAGCAAAAACAGAGAAAGAAAACCATAGACCAATTTTAATGAATATTGATGTAAAAAATTCAAATTAAATACTAGAAAGTAGATTAAAACAATAAATTACAAAGTTCATACACAATAACCAGGTGGGATTTATACCAGGTGTGCAGGGTTGGTTCAACATTAGGAAAACCATAAGCATAACTGACCACATCAATTTAAAAAATCAACAAAAATCATATGATTATGTCAATAGATGCAGAACAAGCTTTCGACAAAATACAATACTCATTTTTATTTAAAAAAAAAACACTAGAAAGCACAGGCATCAATAAAGCCTTTCTTAAAATGATAACTAGTATTGATGTAAACCAAGAACAGGCATTATCTGTAATAGATGTATCAACTGGAAGCTTTTCCAAAAGGATCAGGGGTGAAGCAAGAATATCCATTATCACTACTATTCTTCCATATTGTATTAGAAATGCAAGCAATAGCAATAAGACAAGAAAAAGTAATTGAAGAAATAAAAATGGGCAATGAGGAAACAAAACTACCATTATTTACTGATGATATGTTGGCATACTTAGAGAATACTAGAAAATCAACTAAAAAGTGAGTTGAAGCAATTAACTTTAGCATTTCTATACACTACCAACAAAACCCAGCAGGAAAAAATAGAATAATAAACTCCACTGAAAATCACTACAGACAATATAAAATTCTTGGGAGTCTACCTGCCAAGACAAACCCAAGGACTATATGAATATAATTACACAGCACTTTTCACACATATAAAGACGCAGATCTAAATAGTTGAAGAAATATTCATTTAATATTATAAAGTGACAATCACCAAAATATTCTGGTACTGGCTATGAAATAGAGTGGAGAATCAGTGAAATAGATTAGATATACAAAACAGTAATAAATGACCAGAGTGTTTGATAAAGCAAAAGATCCAGGCTTTGGAGGTAAGAACACACCATTTGACAAAAATTGCTGGGAAAACTGGAAAGCATTTTGGTAGAAAATAGGCAGAAACCAACATCTCACCCCATATACCAAGATAAAGTCAGAATAAGTAAATGATTTAAACATAAAGGGTAATATCTTTAACAAGTTAGGGTAGCATGGTAAAATTTACCTGTCAGACCTATAAATAAGAGTTTGTGACCAAACAAGAGATAGAAAGGATCATGGGAAGTAAAATGGATAATTTTGATTATAAGAAATGAAAAAGGTTTTACACAAACAAACCCAATACAAACAAAATTAGAAGGAAATCAAGAAACGAGGGAGAATTTTCCAGCATGTTTCCTGATAAAGGCCTCATTTTTAAAATATAGGTGGAACTGATGGATACAAATTTATATAAATAGGACTCATTCCCCAATTGACAAATGACCAAATAATGTGAACAGATAGTTTTCAGAAGTAGAAATCAAACCTTTCAACAGTCACATGAAAAAAATACTCTAAATCACTATTGATTTAAAAATGCAAATTAAAACAACAAAAAGATACCACTGCAAACCTATCAGAGTGGCTAACATGATAGAAAAAGAAAATGATAAATGCTAGAAGGGATATGGAAAAACAAGGATAACAATGTATTATTGTTGGAGTTGTGAAGATGTACAACCACTCTATAGAAAAAAATTACAACTATACCCACAGGAACATAAAACTATACATGCCATTGACTTGGCAATACACTATTAGGTCCGTATGTGAAAGAGATCAAAGTATTTATAGTAGCTCTTTTTGTGGTGGAAAGAATTGGAAAGCAAGGAGATCATTTCAGGAATGGCTGAACAACTTGTATATAATTGTGATGGAATACTACCATGTTATAAGAAATGAAAAGCAGGATGGCTTCAGAAAAATCTGGGATGACATGAACTGATGCAAAGTGAAGTGAGCAGAACCAAGAGAACACTATAAACAGTCAGAGAAATATTGTAACAATGATCAACTGGGAAAGACTTTATTAGCTAGTCTGCTCAATACAATGACCCAAGACAATTCCAAAGCCCTACAACGATGAATGCTATCCACCTCCAGAGTGCAAACTGATAAACTCTGAGGACTGGTTGAAGAATCCATCTTTATTTTTCTTTATTTCCCTTGGGTTTCTTGTTTGTTTTTTGTAAAATAGCTAATATGAAAGTATGTTTGGAATTAACTTCAGATGCAAAATTTGTATCATGTTGCTTGCCTTCATGATAGGTGGGAAAGGGGTTAGAAGGAGGAAGAGAGTTTAAAACTCAATTTTTTAAAATGAATGTTAAAAATAAATAATTTAAATGTTTTAAATACCTACTTCACTTATGTTTTAAATTGTTTTTCCTTTTTATTGCCAGTTAGGGCTATATGTCACACACACACACACACCCCATCCTGTCCTAGTCCCTTACATGATTAGGATAGCCTTCTTCTACCTTTTCCATTGCTTCTTTTGTTCATTTTCCCACTGTACTGCCCTTTTTTCTAATCCTTTAAATTTGATCTTTAAATGTAAATTCTGTTCCTACGTTACTTTTTTATGATGTGAACATCCTTGTTGTATTTCATTTCTATGCCAAATAACTATGTGGGCATTAGTGGAAACTCTTACCCTGCAGTTCTTGAAAGGTTTGAGTCAGTCACAAATGTTGACACAGACTGTGCCAAAGAAAGCTAGGAGGGCATACAAACACACTAGTATTTCACTGAGGCATCCTCTTTCTTCATCTCCCCTCATCCAGCCCGCTCTTCAACCAAGGGCATATCTTTTCAAGAGCATTCTGTGCATTTTGAGAGTGCAGTTTATGAATCATAATTCAAATAACTCAAGCCAATCAGCCCAGAGACAACGAGAATAGTGCCGTAAATGGCATCCAGGTGCCTACTTTTGTACTGTTTTCAGAACACTAGCGCTGCCTTTGCTGGTAAGTGAGTTTAAGAGATAATTGCCAATGTCCAAATAGAGCTGCAAATGTAAACAAAGCTATGAGGGCAGACATTAGCAATCTAATTAACCAAAACCAACAACTTCAGGGTTTGCCCCTGCTCTTCTCATTAACATACTCAGATGCCAGCACTTGTCATCCTATAGCCAAAGAACAGGAGGGAAATGGGGATCTTGGAGGTTGTCATAGCTGACACTGAAATATCTTCGCATGTTTACTCCTGCTTAGAGTGAGAAGATCAGGCACTTCCCATGATTCCAGCCAACCAGATCTGTTTCCAAGTATGAGAAGCCACTGCTGCCTTCCCCTCCCCAACTCTAAGCAAAAAAATAATTAAAAAACTCACAAGAGTAATTCAATTCCACAAGCAGTTATTCAGCACCAACTTGCCGTACTGTTCAAGAGCTATGTAGGATGCAACTTTATCAGACACTGTCCTTGCCACTTATAGTGTCACTATGAAGAGATATCACATCCATGCAAGAAATAGAAATAAGACAAGAAGATATTCATGAAAAATTATAACATAGACATTAAGTGCAATGTGTGTCCCTGAAATGGAGAAAAATCAACACATGCAAACACCTAGGGAGGTATTAGTATCTCTAGCGATGCTAGTTACAATACAGGATAATTGCTAACAGAAGTCAATAGGTAATTTTGTGGCACAGTGGCTAGAATTCTGGGCCTGGAGTCAGGAAGAGGTGAGTTCATATCCTGTCTCAGACACTTGGCACTTGAACCGTGTCAAATCATTTACCTCTTTTTGCCTCAGTGTCCTCATCTGTAAAATGAGTCTCATAATAGCATCTATTCCCAGAGTTGTTATGAGGGTAAAATGAGATAATATTTGTAAAGTACTGTATAAACCTTAAAATAGTTATTATTATTATTATGGTGTACATACTAGTGATTTAATCACTCCTTGGGAATGTATAATAGGTATGAGTTCTAGCTGCTCTACTTTTTAAAAACTAAATTTACAATTAAAAAAAGTAACACTCAGTAAAAACAAAAAATACAGACTTGGAAACACAAAAGGACCAAAATTTTAAAGAACATATATCTGATTACAGATATATGCTTCCCAAAAATTTCAATTTTTTCACACCTTTGGTAGCATCTCACTTGATGCTTAAATTTAGGTCTTTACGATGAAAGCCTCTTGTCCAATCTTTTTTTTCTTTCAAGTCAGGACAGATAGGAAATGGAGCTTCTGGAGGTCTCCAACTCCAACAATCTACATTAAGTCTAGCTTAACCTTGTGACAATTAAAATGTAAATTCTCTAATTAAAAGGTAAGATTTCTGAGGGCAGGAATGATTTTTCATTGCATTTCAAGTACTTAACAGAATTCATGACACAAAATAAGTCCTTAATAGCTACTTCTTGATTTTCCTTCTAAAGTTTTAAAAAACAGAGAAGCTCATAAAATATGTCAACGCAGAATAGTTTAGGAATTTCAATGACACACAATTTGATTTGTACATATTCCTTTGTAAAAAAAAAAAAAGCCCAGCAAATACATTCTTATAGTTTCTGAATATGTAGAGGACAGGACGATAAAAGGGAGAGCTCAGGCTATAAATGCCAGAATCAGGTATTCATTTATGGTTTATGGAAACAGATCGAGAACAAGAGTTCTCTTAACCCAACAAGATTCTCAGCGACTAGCTAGGCAAATTCAGCAAGCCCAGAGCCTTAAAGTCTGGCTCACAGATTGACAAAGGTTTGGAAATTAGGAAAAGAGGAAGCCTAGGGACAAGGGGGCCAGGATCCAAGCCTGAAAGTCGTTTGTCCTGGATCCAAGCAGAGAGAGGATTTTGGTATTCTGGGGAGCTTATGGGAGAGTAAGCCTAAAGCATAGGTCTGGAGCTTATTGAATAGAAAACAGAACTAAACCAAAATTTTATCTCCAACACAATCCCTTCTACACTTCCTTCCTAATTATCATGAGGATTCTTCAGAGATGAGAAGCTTAAAAATCACCAACATGGAAAACGTTTTCTCTCTCAACAGCTGCTTAGATTCTATTGAAGCACTGTCTGGCAGCAGAATGAGAGGCTTGGGATTCTCCTTTGGGTTTCTGGACCAGTTCTAGGCTTTGTGATTTTGGTTTGTAGTCAACATAGCTCATGAGGTTGCTACCTGCATGTTAATCATTACATTGTTCTGTAAACTGTGAGTAGCAACACCATAGTCTCAGTCTCTATGCACATGAAGGACAGGAATAAACATTGGTCAGTCAATTAAACATTTATTAAGTGCCTACTATGTGCCAGGCACTGTGCTAAGCACTCGGGATCCAAAGAAAGTTCTTGTCCTCAAGGAGCTCACAGTCTAATGAGGGAAAGAACTGCAAACAACTACAAACAAAAAAAGCTGAATACAGGATAAACAGAAAATAATCCACAGAGGGAAGGAATTAGCATTAAGGGAGATTGGGAAAGGCTTCCTTAGAAGGCTGGGATTTTAGATGGATCCTGAAGGAAGCTAGGGAAGCCAAGAGGCAGAGATGAGGAGGGAAAATATTTCAGGCAGAAGGAAAAACCAGAGAAAATTCTGAGAATTGGGAGATGAAGCATCTTGTGATAAGGAAAAGAAAGATAGGTAGTGACTCTGGAACAAGGAGTATGTTGATAGGGTTGGGAGGTTGTAATGTGGAGGAAGCTAGTCTAATGAGGTCTTTGAATGCCAAATAGAGGGTTTTGTGATTAATCCTTGAGGTAAGAGGAAGCCATTGGAGTTTATCCAGTAGGGGATGTGTGATATGGGTGGACCTGTGCTTTAGAGTAGAGACAATGTCATTGAAAAGACTGATGGGTGCGTGACTCACAGTCCTTTGTCATGTGCAATTAATGCTCGTTCCCTTCTTGAGGCAATACACATGACCCTATTTTCAGAGCTTCCTAATGTTATGGTTTGCTTTTAATAATAATAGCTTGTAGGAATATAGCACTTCAAGGTTTACAAAGTGCCTTACATCTTACCTTAGTTGATCCTTACAATAGTCCTGCAAAGTAGGTGTTATTTCTAGACTCACTTTGCAGACGAGGAAACTGAGATGAGAAAGGTTAACGAACTGATGCACAGTCATATAGCTAGTAAGTGTCTGAGACCAGGATTTAAGCACATAGCTTGCTGTCTCCAAGGGCAGCCATCTCTCTACTTTACCTTCTACCTCTTTCTTGCTTCCTGGGTTAAACATTGAATTGCTTCCAAATTGTTGTTGTTCAGTTGTGTCACTTGTGTACAATTCCTTGTGATCTCATTTGGGTTGTTACTGTCTTTTTTTAGTGGGGGAGGGGGAGGATACTGGGGTGGTTTGCCATTTCCTTCTCCAGTTCATTTTACAGATGAAGAAACTGAGGTAAACATGGTTAAGTGACTTGCTCAGAGTCACACAGCTAGTAAGTGTTATCTGAGACCCAATTTGAACTAACAAAGATGAGTCTTCCTAACTTCAGGCCCAGCACTCATCCACTGCACCACCTAGCTGCTTGCCTGTTTCCTGGTAAGCCCTTTAATATGAAGCCCTTTGATACAACAGCATCTAACAAATGATGAAAGCAAAGAACCAGCGAATGCTATCCAAGAAAACATCATACGGCCAGTTGACTCTCTACTAATACCCTTAGACACGAGGAAGTTGGACAAGGGCATCCTTAACTAGTTCAATTTCACTCCAGATTTCATCTTGCTTTAATTTAGATTTCCCCAGGGGCTTAAGGTTAATTCTGATCTGATCTGCAGCAGGCTTTAGAGGTCAAAATAAGATTGAGGTTCCACAAACTTACCTCATAGTAGATCAAAGTTCCTAGAATCCAGAACAGGTCAGATTATGAATGCTCAGGAATCAATCCTAGGCTTAGACTGGTTGGTCCTTGTATAGGTTACTTCAGAGAACAATGGAAGGGGCTATCCTGCTGCTAGTCTAAGGATGAGGATCTTTCAGAAAGTCTGCAAGTTCCAAGCTATTTTCATAATAGTACCAAGAAGTTTTCACTTCTAATATGGTAAACATTAATAGATACAACCTATATAAACAAAAGCTCCTTGGGCAGGGAGGAAATCCTTACTAATTTTTAAGAGTATAAAGCAGTCCTGAGACCAAAAATTTTGAGAACTTGATGATATAATGGGCAGCACACTGGGCTCAGAGATTACCCTGGGCCATAGGCCCAACTCTGCTATTATCTTGCTCTGTAACCTTGGTTAAATAATTTCATCTCTGGATCTCATTTAACTTACTGATAAAATGGAGATAATAGGACATGCTTTGCCTTACCTCACAATGTTGCTTTGAAGAAAAACTAATACATGTATGCAAAAATTCTTTGTAAACTCTGAAGAGCTGATACAAATATTAAGGGATATTTTCATTCACGTGACCATGCCTTTGCAGCATGCATGGGAATCACATAACATATAAACCATTTAGTCTCATTCTCCAACTTTACAGAGCAGAAGTGAGGTCCAGGAAGAGAAGCAATTTGTCCAAGGTTATGTCAGAAACAAGTCAAGAACTCAGATTTCCTGATATTTGGTCCAATGCTCTTTCTGCTGAGGATCTCTAGGCCAATATTTCCTTTTCTAGCTTATCTTTTAATAGATCAGTAACCTTGGAGAGTTACAGTTCTTGTAAAAGGATGCATTGCACTCAGTAGATAGCTGCTATTTGGCTCTTAAATCCCAAAAAGCAATGTTAGAATTATTTAGAGGAACACACAAGCATGTACAAACTCAAGCATACAATGGCAATAATTCTAATTCATTTTTTTCCTGAAGACTTTTGATTATTTTTCTTTAACTATCTTATTGCATTCTTTACTAATAAGCCTTTTATTAACCAGATACTTCCATAGATCTGTGGTCTTATTAGTGATCTTATTAATGGGATTTGTCTAATGGGACTGATCTAAATCTACCCATGCTTTCCCATCCTATAATTTTAGCCTATTTTCTTTCCTAGAGTCTTCATTAGTTATCCTACCTAAAAAGCCTTCTTTTTAGGTGTTCAGAAAGTCAGCCATGACTATTGACCAAGGACAGAATCAGAACGGGTGGTTTTGTTTTAACAAAACTAGTAAAAATGGGGCCAAGAATCAGCCTACCAATGTAAATGCTCAGGCTATTAATCTGTCATCCCTTGCTCCCCAGTCTACAGCCTTTTCCAATCAAATATTTGTGCCATTTCTTTTTTTGGGGAAGGGGGAAGGTAGGACAATTGGGGTTAAGTGATTTGCCCAAGGTCACACAGCTAGTTTTTTTGTGTTAAGTGTCTGAGGCTGGATTTGAACTCAGGTCGTCCTGACTCCAGGCCTAGCACTCTATTCACTGTGTCACCTAGCCCCCTGTGCCATTTCTTAATATGCTACAGTTGACTTGTACCCTCTAATCCCATTACCCTTTGGTGACATGGCAAGTGGGTGAATTTCAAGTCTATGGCAGACCATGCAATACATGGTCCTCCTGAATTAGTGTTTTGAAATCTAATGGTACATGCACTTATATAACGTAGCAGCCACTATCTAGTTTCCATATGACATATTCTTTTACCAATATTTGCATCTCTTCCATATACTCCACAGTAGTGTTATAGACCATGAAAGATTTTCTAGTATAGCAGATCTACTTATATTAGTCCTAGTGTCTTGTGGCTTGCCTGGTGAAATGAAAAAAATATGTACCTTTGCTCCTTTTCTCTGAGAGGGCAGCAATCAGCAGGGAGCTGTAGCCTTGGAACTGATGTTTGGGGGATCTGGCACCATGGACATCCTAAGTGTGCCAGCAGTACCTTTCATTAAGACTGTCTTGCAGCAAGACAAGGGTGGCCAGGCTGGGAGAAGGAGGAGTGCGTGGATTCTTCTATCCACCTTTCTTGAGCTCCTGTCTCTTACACTTTGATTTCTTCCTAGAAGTTGTTTGAGAAGTTTGAGTCTGCTTCTGGGGGTGATGGACTGAATATCACTGTTGTTTGTAAAGTCTTTCCTCATCTTTTATTCTGCCTGTGAATACGGCCCTATGCCAAACACAGCTGGGGACCTCTAAGCAAACTGTTTTCAGGGAAATAAAATGTCCAAATGATTCCTGAATTAATTTGAACCCACACAACAAGCTCATTTTTTTTCTTCCACCTTCTCTATCTTGCAGCAGTTTCATTTATATGCCAATAAGCTGCCATGTATGATAACTCTGCAGCTGCAGACCCCACTCATTTATCAGTCACTTCATGCTGTGTGTACCTCTCCAAGATGTAAAAGCATATATTTGTCTCAGTGTAAACCCAATCAAGACAATGTGTAGACAGAAGCAATAAGCAAAGAATGGTCCACTGCTGATATATTGTTTTAACCAATTTTGTGTTACTTAAAATAAAACTCCCATTGCATTAAGATCGACCAGTGGATGGAGACCACTGCCAAGAGGTTATGTTGTTGAGTTCTGAAGCAATTTAACAAAAGCACTGTCTGATTCAGCTTCAGGATTTCAAAGGGATAGAAAAACAATCCGAGATTCCAATTCTTCCTTCTGTCCCCACACCCATCTAGCAATCTTTAGGTATTTGGAAAAAAAATCAAAGGACCCAAATCACAAGAAAATGCTATCACAAAACTGAATAAAGAGCCATACCTGAATTTCCTTCCTCAATCACTTGCAGAGGATATGGACCAGGAATCCTTGGATTTTTTAATGTCATGGGCCCCCTTGGCATTCTACTAAAGCTTACAGATGCCTTCTCAGAATAAGTTCTTAAAATCACAATTGAAGGAAATGTTAAATAGTACTTAGAGGTTAGAGAAAATGAAGATGTAACTTTTTTTTCATAATCTTAGCTCATGGAGCCCATAAAATCTATCTGCAGAACCTCTGGAGGTCCATAGACCCAACTTAAGGTCCCAACTTAAGACCTTTGAGGTAGACTTTAATTTTATAACTATAAATTCAAACTTTTACAATATTCTTTGACCTCAATCAATCCTTTCAATTTAATTCAGCAAAGATTCATTAAGCATTTATTATGTGCAAGACTACTATGCTAGGCCACAGGGGCCAGAAAGACAAAAAGAAAAGAAAAAGAAATGGTTCCTGCATTCATGGAGTTGACATTATGCTGAGGGGGATGTAATGTGTACATATGAGCAAGTACAATGTATGTCTGAAAGTAATGCAAAGTCATCTCAAGAGGGAGGGAGAGAGGAAAGGAAGGAGAGACAGAGACAGACACAGAGAAAAAGAGAGAGAGATGAGAGGAGAGACATAGACAGAGACAGAGAGACAGACAGAGAGACAGAGACAGAGACAGAGCCCTCTTGTTGGCAGAGGGGACACCTGAGTTGGGCTTTCAAGAAAACTAGGGATTCTAGGAAGTAATGATGAGGAGGGAGTGCATTTCACAAATGGGGAACTCTTGGTCCAAAGGTATGATATGATATTCAGAAATGGAATATCATATAAGGGGAACAGCAGTCACTTTACCTGAAACACTGAGGGCATAAGGGTATATGATATGCAATAAAGCTGAAGTTCTATATATAGGAGTCAAAAAATGGAAGACTTTTAGTGCTGAGCTGGAAATGTTGTATTTTGTCCTTAGAAACAGAGGTTTTAAAGTGAGGATGACTTTAGAGGTCATCTAGTGCAATTCCTTCAAAAGGGTTAAGTAACTTGTTGAAAGAAACACAACTAGTAAATATTAGAGCTAGGATACAAACCCAGTACAATTGATTCTAAATCTAGGATTCTTTCCACTTCGTTGTTGCTCAGTTGATTAGTCCTGTTCAACTCTAAGTGACCCAATGGGCTTTTGCCCACAGGGTTTTCTCATATACTACAATGGTTTGCTATTTCCTTCCCCAGTGTGTCTGTATTTTACAGATGGAGAATTGAGGCAAATAGGGGTTAAATGGCTTGCCCAATGTAACCACGCTAATAAGTAAGGCCACATTTGAACTCAGATCTTTCTAACTCCAAGTTAGGTACTCTTTCCACGGTACCACTCTTTCCACTTTACCATATTGCAATAATGAGCCAATAAACATTCTTGGAAAGGTGAGGTGGTCAGAATTGTGTTTTAGGAATATAACTGGGCAGCTACATGGAAGATGAGTCAAATAGAAGGGTAAAGGATTAGCGGTCATGGTGTGGATGAGCAATAGAGTTCTGAACGTGAAGTCAGAAGGAAGGTAAAAAGGAAACAGATTATAGAAACGGATTATTATTCTACCTTGGATAAAGGCAGTATAGACATGTTATGGGCCTGAACTAGGAAAGGGACTGAGTAGACAGATAAAAATGTTCAGATGTGAAAGAGATTGTAAAGGTAGGATTGATAAGATTTAGCAACCTTTACACACTAAAGGTGTGAAGAATAATGTTGGGGGTGGGGTGTCAAGGATGAAGCTGGGTGACTGCAAAGATGGTGACACCATCAGCAGAAGTGGGAAGAGGTACGAGTTTAGGGGAAAATACAATGAATTCTATGACAGATGTGCCAAAGAAGGAAGTGAAGAAAGGGACTAGGGATATGTAGAAGAAATAATAAATCTGAAAGGGAAAAACACAAAGCAAACTTATCTTTTAGGTGAAAGGTTGGAGAGAAATGTTTTCCTTATGCCTCAGCTCACTTATGGGTCCAAAAGATCTTGAGTGGGCTATCATGCAACCAGATGGCCTTGTCCATGGGGATTCCCTGCTGTTTGCAGCCTAAGAAAACCTGACAGCAGCTAACTTTGCCCTACAGCCATGCCAGGGGATGGAGTAAGGATGGAGGGCTTTAAAAGTACATTTGGGAAAACAAATTGCCTCCTCAAACTCATGATGAATGATTTCCAAATCCCTGAAATGCCAATCTGTTTGTAGAAATAGATTACCCCAGCTGAGTTCTACTGACATGAGAATATTATAGGAAAAGATGGAAAAAGAAAGTGAACCACATGTACCATATCCACTTTCCCAGCTTTTCTTCTGAGTTAATAATTTTCAGGCTAAAACAAAAATTATCTCACTTAACTAAGCTACTTCTACATTTCACATTTCCCTGTCTTCTTATGCATTGAAATCTGTATAATACAAGTCTGAAATATCCTAGTTACCCTAAAGAAGCTATTTTTCACAAACCCTGAGAGAACTACCTGAGGTTCTCAGGGCAATAGTCAGTACTACTCCAATCCCCTATGTGGGCACATTCTGTACCCACACAAGCACATTTCCAATGGATTTCTAAAGGCTTAAAGTGAATGACTCACTGCAAATGGTCTCGATTTATTGAAATCTGATGACTTTTGATACAATGCCAACACATGGCATTGCTGTTCTATACCTCCTTAAAGTGTGGAGTTCCCATATCTTACAGGTGAAGACTGCTTAAAATTCTAAGACACAGTGACTCTACCTACCACCCACTCTGAATTAAGAATTCAAAAATGTCCAGATAGCATACTGTGTGTGGCTTATTAGTCAAATTAGTTGCCCACTTCCACTATTAACTACTATAACTCAGACCTCAAAGGAGGAAAACACTGAATTACAAATATTAGACAGTCAGGTGTGAAACTAGATCCAATGTTGTATAAATGTCTATAGATTTAACTTCAATGTACTATCAAAACATCTGTCATTATATGAAGCTGCATTTTTTACTTTATTCAAAACAAAAACTTACCAAACATCATTTTTCTTTTTAATAGCTTCCAAAGTTCTGAGATGCCCTCTTTAACAGTAAAAAAAGACCAGTAGTTGGCATTGAAGAACTGGTTTATATCAGCTTTGTTATTTGCTATCAGATTTCCTTGGAGAACTCACTTAATCTCTATATTTCTGTTTTCTGCCCATGGTAGGGGTTGGGACTGGGGAGGAAAAAGTGTCTCTTGGCACTCACGTGCTCAGAGAAAACATTTGATGAAGATGTATTTGAAAGATTGATTTGCATGTACAATCCCCAAGACGGGCTTTTGCTCCAGGCCATGAGTTATAGGTAAAATGAAAAGATTGGGACAGATGATCTCTAGAGACCCTTCCTAAGGTAATGTTGGTTGGTTGGTTGTCCTTCATTCTTTAAGAGGACCAAAATGACATCACAGCACCTTCTCTGATGAAGGCACACCATGGTGGGTGGTCCTGTGCCAGTGTCTACCATGTAACACATTCAATTCCAAAGCTCTTCAGAGAGACCTTGAGAGTGTCCTTGTATCACTTCTTCTGACTACCATATGAGTTCCCCATAAAATAATCTTTTTGGCAAGTGTATGTTTTGCATTCAAACAATGTGGCGAACCCATTGGAGTTGCATTCTCTGCATTCTCACATTCTTTTTCTCTGTAATACCATGCACAAGCAGATTCCCAAAAGAATGCTACTGTGAACAGCTTTTAAGTTTCAGATTACACAGTATAGTGAACACCCTGTTTATTCCATTACAAATCAAGGCAAACATCCACTACAAATCACAATATAATATTCACAACATTACATCTTATCACAGAAAATCACAATATAGTGTTCACAACAGCTTAACATTAGAATTGCCACACAGTTTTCACTACAATGGCCACAGTATTTAGAACAAAGAACAAAAGAATAATCATCTGGTTTCCCTAAGGGGGAAACCCTCCTTACTTAATCATTCAATCAATTCACAATAAAATAAGCAACCTTCCACTCATGGGGTAATCTTAACTTAATCAATCATGCATCTAGCAATCAGTCACTAAGTATCATTAATCACAAGATACAATCATTAGAAAATTACACAAACCCTCCACCCCTCAGTGTCTAGTAAACTCATTCAATAACCAAGGAGAGGCCTTTTCTTCATCTTGACTTGGGGTGGTCTTTCAGATTCCCTGGATCCCCTTCCATGGTCCTAGCTCCTACCTGAATTCACCAGTCACCTGGATTCAGGGGCAGACAGCTCTCAGGTCCTTGTCCAGTCCTCAGAGGTAGATGGTTCCCAGGTCCTTGTTCAGTCCTCTGGGCAGTCCCTGGCACACACCAAAGTTCACAGGATCTAGCACATCTCAAACCCTTCACCACTTCTATTGCCGGGAACTCAAAGATCAGCCAAGCCACGAGCCAACCAAGGCTCATCCCAGTCATGCTTCTTCAGTCCTCCAGCAATTCAGCTGGCCCTAGGACCCAGGAGAAATCTCAGCCTTCCAGGAGGCCTTCCAGGCAAGCCCTCTTAGTCTTCCAGGTGGCCTTCACCAGATTCTGGTCTCAGGAAAACTCCAACTCAGTTCTCAGTCAGCTTCCAGATGCTGGGAGAGAATCTGTCCCTCTCTCTCACACTCTCTCTTTCTCTCTCTCTCTCTCTCTCTCTCTCTCTCTCTCTCTCTCTCAAGAAAACTTCAACTTAGTTCTTCAGTCCAGCAGCCCAGCTCCCAGATGCTGGGACAATCCTGCTTCCTCCAACAGGAGCCACCAGGAGGAAGATTCCCAATTCTGTCTCTCTGTCTCTAGAACTCTTCTTATATATACACACTGGCCTCCCGTCTCAGCCAACCCCCTCCTGCCACATCAGGACAGGAGAAGAGCTCACACCTTCATACTTAGCTCTAAGTTACTAAGTGCTAAGTATCTGCTAAATTGATTGCTGTTACAGCTTCACATTCAAATTCCAGAAAGAACCTCAGTTTCTGGTACCTTATCCTGCCAGGTGATCTTCAGAATCTTCCTAAGACAATTCAAATGGAAGTGATTCAGTTTCCTGGCATGGTGCTGGTACACTGTCCAGGTTTCACAGGCATACAACAATGAGGTCAACACAAGGGCTCTATAGACCTTCAGTTTGGTAATCAGTCTAATATCTCTTCTCTCCCACACTTTCCTTTGGAGCCTCCCAAACACGGAGCTAGCTCTGGCAGTGTGTGTGTCAACTTCATTATCAATGTGTATATATCCCTGGAAACTACACTGCCAAGGTAAGTGAACTTATCTATAGCATTCAAAACTTCTCCATTTGCTATAACCAATGGTTCCACATGTGGAACTATAATTACAGTTTGTATACAAGGACAGAAATGACCTATACATAATCAGACTAATAAGTTTTTGTTTTTGCAAGACAATTGGTGTTAAGTGACATGCTCAGGATCACATAGCTAGTAAATGGCAAGTGTCTGAGGCTGCATTTGAACTCAGGTCCTCTTAACTCCAGAGCCAATGCTCTATCCACTGTGACATTTATTTGCACAAAGAATTACGGGTTCTTAAAACTAAGAAGGAACCTTAAGAGCTCATTTAGTCTAACCTGTACCTGAAACAGGAATCTTCTCTACCATACTGATTGTCCATACTCTAATTAGCCATCTCTATTTATGAAGGAGTCACTACTTAACACAAAGATCCATCCTGCTATTGGACTTTTCTGATCACTGGAAAGTCCCTCCTTATGTTGAAATGAAACCTATATTGCCAAAACTTCCACTCATTGATTCTAGTTCTGTCCTGTAGAGCTAAGCAAGTGTAAAGACTTTAAAATATTAAAGATGGCAATAATGTCTCCCACAATCCCTACCATAAATCTTCTCTTTTCTGGCTCAATACCTTAGCTTCTTATATGACTTGTTTTCTAATTTCCTCACCTTATTGGTGGCTCTGTTAGGGGACCAACTCAGGTTATCAATGTCTCTTAACCTCTCAGCCTCAGTTTCCTTATCAGTAAAATGGGTATAATAATACCACCCAATTCATTGGGTTTTTGTGAGGATGAAATGACATAACATATATAAAGAACTCTGCAGATATTATATATAAATACTAGGTATTACTAATATGAGTATTTTTATTTTTAAACCTGACATCTTTACATAGCCAGATTTCTATCCAATGTTTCCTTGTTAGTGAAGTTGTTGTTTTTTAATCAAAGCATGGGATTTTATATTTATCCCTTCTAAATGTCATCATATTAGATCCAGACCATGGTGCTCTTTTTTTTTGCAAGCCAATTATGTCATAAAGTATATTTACTAGTGTTCCCAGTTTGCCAATTTGATAGGCATGCCAAATAGGGGTTCATACAACTCATTAAGAAGAATACTGAACAGAAGAGAATACTGTGATGTCACATGCCACTAGAGACATCTTTTAAGGCTGGACCCAGTAAGTTTTGAATCCAGTTATTGAATCCATGTCTCATCTCTCTCATCCAAAAGGCATCATGAGTCACAAAAAAATATTGTCAAATACTCTGTTGAAATCTCAGTATAGCATGTCTTCAACTTGCCTGGAATCTACCAGTCTAGAACCGTGGTTCTCAATCTTTTTGGTCTCAAGCCCCCTTTAAAACTCTTAAAAATTATGGAGGACCCCCTCACTAAAAAGCTTTTGTTCATATTGGTTATACCTACTCATATTTACTGTGTTAGAAATCAAAACATTTTGCAAAAATATTTTTGACCTCACAAACCCCCTGAAAGAGTCTCATAGACCCTCCACCCCCAGGAGTTCCTGGCTTAAACTCTTAAAGCTGCTAATCTAGAACATACTTTCTGAAAAGATGAAATGAGGTTCAATTGGTATAATTGGTATTTTATTGATCCATATTGGTTTCTGGCAACCACTTTCTAAGTGATTTAAAATCATCCTTTTAATGATGCATCTTAAAATTATTCAAAATGATAAACATTGAGCTCATTGGACACTAGTTTTATAATCACCTCCTTGCTTCTCTTTATGAAGTAAGTAGATTTGGTCATAGCCATTCCTGAAAAGTCTATGTTATTCTTCTCAAATGTTGTCTAAAACAGTTATCCCCTCCACATCACAGGGGTTGGGATGAGATGCTCCCTTGATCTGGAAAATCTGCATAAAATTTTTTGGTCCTTCCTTCGCACCAAAGAAATCCGAATTATTTTTTTTTCTTTTATGGGATGTTTACAGTGCCTTATTGTAAAATTTGGTTGATATTATATAACACTATACCTATATTTTATGCGTTTCTGAGTTTCTAAACATTTCCTGTATTATATTTTGACTTTTGTATGTCATCTGTGACTTCCATATAACTTCCCCCAAATTCCCATTTAATATGTTGACCCATGATCTATTGAAATTTCAATAGGGAAAATTGCAATGTGGAAGGGATAATTGTATTGCTAACAGTAGATCACTGATTATATCAACCAGTATATGCTAATCCAAAGTGTGTTCTTAACACAGCTATCTGGTTTAAATACTGAACTTTCAAGCAGATAAAAGAAAGGTAACCCTATATTTGCTTTGATTTCATCATCTGTTAGGTTTTGAGCTGAAAGAGACTTTTCTTTAAAAGGTAATGAATATTTCATACTCTTAAAAAAACAACCCTATAGGAGTCTGAAATTCTAGACTTGGGATGCATTATGGAGTTACCGGGAAGAGGAGTAGAATTGATATCAAAAGACCTGAATTCAAACTTTCATTTATCAAGTGTGAGACAATAGGAAAAACTACTTAACTTCCTTAAGATTCAGTTTCCTCACTTGTTTTAAAAAATATGATACATGGATGGCTCTCTAGAAGAGAGAGGGATGATGGGGACAAGTGTAGTGATGAAGAACAAAAGACATTAATCAAACTTTTAAAAAATATTTAACACTATGCTTCTAATTTCTTAGGGTTGCTGTGAGAATTAAATTAGATATAACCTATGTGATTTTTAACACCAATTCAACTCAATACACATTGATTAAGCACCTCTTTTACACAGGACCCTGTACTAGGCACTGAGAAATATAGAGATAAAGAGAGGGTAATCCTAGGTCCTCTGTCTTCAAGTATTTGAAGATCTAACAGTTGGAAAATAGATTAGCTTATTCTAATTGGTTCCCCTCCTGTCCCTCTTAGTACTCCTGCTTCCCTTAATCATTCCCACCCCACTGTAGCAAGCTGTATTGTGGAACTTTCCAATTCACTTGCATGTTAGCCCTAGAAAGGCATGGTATTGCCCTCCTTTCATACCTTAACCCTACATAGTCCATGCTCTCTTAGGGACCTGATTTCCTTAGCATAAAGAGAAATATAAAATCGTATTAGACTCAGTCACCTTGCTCTTCATTTTTGTCTGCCTCCTCATTTCACCCTATAGCCCTCATTCTGTGTCATTTCATCCTGGCATCTCTCTGTTCCTCTTCATTGCTGGCCCCTGTGGCAGAAGTAAGCACCACAGATTCCTAGGCTCAGAATGAGGGATCTGTTCAGCTCAATACTCTAACCACAGATAGTCACCTCCCTGAAGAAGGGGTTATCATCCAAGTGAAATTCAATATATCTTTTCATACAACCATCTGTGAATTTATTCATGATAATGGGGCTCAGAGGGAAAATGACAACATTAACCTCACTAATAATTCAAAATTCTCCTTTCGGCCTCCACTTTTAACCCCCATCACACAACATGTAAGCTTTTGCTAGGACATTCTAGGAAGCTGGGAGAAAAATAATAATTGGTATCTCCTCTCATTTTCTTTGCAACTCTCAGCAAGTATAGATGGTAAAAGAAAAATAGTTCCAAAAGAAGAGGAAAAAGCAACATCATTAAGAGGCTGGGCAAGTCAATAGACTGGGTAACCAACCTTTGAAGTATCAAAAATGTCTTGAACCTCTTTATGAATCTTGAGCCATCATACAACCAAATGCTTTGAATGATGGGAAGGATTCAAGGACATTCCTCTGATTTTCCTGTTGTAATTTTATTTTATTTTTTCTGCCAAGGACATGGCCCACCAGACATTTCCCATATCTTCTTATGGTCCTCTCTTGTTAGAGGCACTATCTTTTTTTTGTTTTGGAGGAGGGGGGAAGGTAGGGCAAGTGGGGTCAAGTGACTTGCCCAAGGTCACATGGCTAGTTTTTTTTTTTTTAATTTCTGTGTGTCAAGCGTCTGAGGCTGGATTTGAACTCAGGCCTTCCTGACTCCAGGGCCGGTGCTCTATTCACTGCAGCACCTAGCCATCTCTGTTGTAATTTTAAATAAAAACTGTTCCCCAGTCTTCTTTCTTCCTGTAAGAATCTAAAGAACAATGAAGTGCCAGTAATGGTATAGTCAGTCAAACAACAAGCATTTACCATGCCCCAAGCACTGTACTTAAATAATGCTGATGCAAAGGAAAACAAAAACATGGGCTTGCTTTCATTGAAGTGACATTCTAGTAGGGGAGATAAAATGCAAAACATAAGTATGTCTATCTGTCTACACATATGTATGTATAATCTAACTATAACATGTATACATATATGTATATGCACAGATGTGTGTATGAATGTGTGTATACATACATATATACATATACAAACACATACACATAAAACAGTGTAATGGAATGTCATTTCAAAGGGAAGGTGCTGGAGGTGGGGGAGGACCAGAAAGGCATCCTTAAGAACATAAGATTTTAGATGAGTCTTGAGGGATGCCAGAGAGCCAGAAGGCGAAGCTGAGAAGCATGAGGATTCTGAGTGCGGCGTTGAGGCAATTAAAATGTATGGCATTTGGAGATAGAGAGTCCTGTGTGAGGAATAGCAAGGTTAGTGCTCCTAGATAGTAGAGTATCATGGGAACAAGTATAAGAGAACTGGAGAAGGAGGAGAGAGTACATTGTAAAGGGCTTTAAAAGCTAATCTGAGAATTTTATATTTGATCCTGGGGGTAATAGGGACCCATTCCAGTTTATTGAGCAACAGGTACCATACAATTTTATGTTTAAGCAACGAAGACATTAAAAAGTTAAACCCCCTGCAAACAACTTATTTTCACTAGATTTCCTAACCAATATAAACAGGAAATGATTCTAAGAATCATCCATAAATTGTCAGGTTGTCAAATAAATAACAGCAGACATAAAGTACAATATTACTTTAACTTTTATAAAGCATTTGATGATGATGACGGTAATGATAACTGGCATTTCTCTATCACCTCAAAGTTCACAAAGAACTTTAGAAATGTCCTTCTCACTCAAAACTTGGGACTTTATATTTATCCCTTCTGACTGTCGCCATATTAGAGTCAGACCGTTGTGATCTTTTTTTTTTTGCAAGCCAATTATGTCATAAAGTATATTCACTAGTGCTCCCAGTTTTGTGCAATTTACTAGCTTGATTTCTATACCCCAGTGCTTGTATATCTTATTTCCCAATTGCATGTAAAAAGTAATTTTTTAAACATTTGTTTTTAAAACTTTTATTTCCAGATTCTTTCCCTTCTTCCTTCCTCATCCAACCCCACTGGGAGGACATGCAATTCAATATAGGTTGTCAAAGTCAATCTTAAAACAAAATTGCTATTATTGTATATGATGTTCTCTTGGTTCTGTTCATTTGGTTCTTTGTTATTTCATGCAAATCTTTCCATGTTTTTCTAAGATCATTGAACTCATAATTTCTTATACCACAGTATCATTCCATCACAACCATATACCACAACTTGTTCAGTCATTCCCAACTGATGGACATCCCTGTAATTCAAACAGCCAGTAGGCATCAGAATTCACACAGCATTCTAAACCCCAAGTTCAGTTCCCTTTTCTCACAATACCATGCTTCCTCTTGTTTTTTAAAACTATAGGTTCATATTAAGATTTAAAAATTCAGATAATGGTAGTTAGTTGAAGAGGTCACTGAGATAATTTAGTTTAGCCATATTATTTTATAGATGAGGAAACAGGGGAAGTTTCTATAAACAGAGAGTGTTGCTATAAACATTTTAGAACATATAGATTCTTTCCCTTTTCCCCTAATCACTTCTGGACATAGACCTAGTAGCAGTATTGCTGGGTCACCCACCTTCTTATAAACATTTCCATGTTTTCCAAATCCTCAAAAAACAATAAAGCCTTCCCTTGACCCTTCCTGACTCAGCTACTGGCCTATTTCTCATCTCTGTTCTACCAGTAACTTCTCTACTGAGTAGAGAAAACCTCTTTTTCAAGGAGCATTTTGACTCATTTCAAATGGTTCTAATAATGCTTGAATTGTCTAATTAAAGTCTCTTTCCAGTTCTGACATTCCTTAAACTTTGTGCATCTGTAGACATTGTTTGACACTCCCCTCTCTTAGCTCTTTTGAGACAAAACAGTGGAAACGATGCTATCTCTAGATTCTGAGGACTTGGGTTCAAATATTCCCTCTGTTGCTTACTACTTGGACAATTTTAGGCAAGTCATACTTCCATGGGCCCCACTTTCATCTTCTATAAAATGAAAGGGTTGGATGATGTGGTTTCTGAGCTCCCTCCTAGCTCTAGAGCAAAAAAAAAAAAATCCTATGATCTTGATTATCCGCTTAATTGCTCTTTTTCTGGCTTTTCTTCTTGTCTCTTGATTCTTGCCATTTCCCGGACCACTGACAGAAAAGTATCTTGAGTCTGATCTGGCTGTCATCACATCCACAATTTCAGAGCCTTTAGACTCGAGTGGTAAGCACTCATCCATAGACTCAGTTCCCTAGCCTAAAAGGAATGTTGAACATCTAAGCACTTTCTAAATAACCCCCTGACCCAGATATCGAACAGCAGACAATCTAAAGAAAGCCACAATAAAACAAAGTTGTATGCAGTTAATATGGAAGAAGCATTTGCTCTGACCTATCCTGTCACACTGTGTTTAATATTCCACAACAGTCTGGTCTGCTCTGTCTCCAGATGGTTCTCCTGAAAGGTAAGATGAAAGGAAAGAAAAGAAAATGAACAAAGCCCCCCCCCCCACACACACACACACCCAACCTGCCCTTCCACATGAATTTAGATGGAGAACGCTTTTGGGAAATATTTCTTTCAGTGTGCATCCTCAGACTATTCCCCCTCCATGAGTGACATTTACAAAAAGTAGCATGGGGCCTATCTCAGTAACACAGAGATAAACTTGGCTAGCAAAGAATGGAGCTCAGTGGCATAAAAGGATAGAAATGGGGTGAGTAATGCTGGATATAGACTGGAAAGGACAAAGGGAGAGAAGCCCAGGGCCTTCATTACCATTGTCTTTGAAATCTACTCCCTGGCAAGCAAAATCCCAAAGCTGAGCTCTTCAGCATTGCTAGAATAAATGAACCTGCAGTTACATAGAAAACATTCTCTTCCCACCTCCATTTCATTAAATGGTTATTTGTGTTGAAGAAAAGCCAGGAGACCTCTTCTCAGGGACACACACACACACACACACACACACACACACACACACGCACACAAATAGGGTTCAAAATCCTGTTTCAATTCCACTAAACAGTAAACTTGGTTTGGTTGACTGGTTGATTTTATTGTGGGGGGAGGGGTAATTAAATGTGTTTTCAATGTTTGTTAGAAGGAGTACATATACAAATGCAGTAATTAATTAACCCCAAAATGAAAAACAGATAGGAAACACACAAAAAAGAATTTACCTTTTGCCTACAGACTTAGCTTTCCTACTCACATAAACTGCAGAAATCACAAATAGAGTTGAATCTGGGCTCCTACCTACCTTGCCGGTTGCTTCATCCTCAGTGCCTTCATGGATTGTCCTAGTTAAATTGGTCTGGTTGCTCTTCCCTTCAGTCTAAGACATTCTCTTGCTTTCCTCTTCCATGTGTAAGTGGTCCCCCTGACCAGAAACCCACTAACTGCCTCACCTTCCACTAATAAAATCCTTTGCTCAGGTGCCACCACTTAGAGGATGTTCATCCCTTTCCGAACTCCCCCAAGGGATGAACATTCTCTCCTTCTTGAAATCCTTTTGTATTCTTTTTTTACATACTCTGCATTTACTTACTTGGGGATATGTATCCCTATGGAATCTCCTTGGGGACAGCAAAGAAGGCATTATGGTGGTATGGAAAAAAAGAACTGGATTTGGAATAACATGAACAGTGTTTGAATCCTGTCTTAGTCCTGAATCCATTGACCACCTGCATAAACTTGAACTTCTCTCCTGGCATCTGTTTCCTCAACTGAAAAATGAGGAGGTTAGTCTAGATGTCCTCTAAGCTCCATTCTACCCTTAAATCTATGATGCTATGACTTATTAGGAGAGAGGGATATCTTTGTATCTCTGTTCTTGGAAGACTGTCTTGCAATCAGTCCATAAGAATTTATTAAGCAAGTCATTTCAATTGCTCAGTTCTCTCCAAGATATAAGTTTCAGAGGAAATGCCAATTGGCATTGTGAGAGGGAGTTTCTTTACCTGAGAATTCCTATACTGAGGAAATCACAGGTCCATCCCTATTCCTGTCTCTATCATTAACCCTAGCCCTAACCCCAACTCAATCATCATCCCAACATGTCAGACACTGTGCCTGACCCTGTGGATACAAAATTAAAAACAAAACAGATCTTGCCCTCAAGTCGCTTGCATTCTACTTGAAATTGAATTGAATTTTCAATTGCTTGCAATAAGGCAAGTCATTTCCTCATGGCCCTAAATGTCTTGTGTCTGTAGCCCTTTCATTTGAAATGCTTTAGCTCTTTGCTACAGTCCATCTTCTTACACAGATACCTTCTCCATAGTGCATGCCTCAAGGACTGCAAACATGACATATAACCAAAAAGTAACATTGACTTGTGGCCTTTCTAATGAGGGAGTAACATGGAAACTTGTCTCATTCCTTTGTAGACCACCTATATGATTGGAACAAATGATGCAACCATAATGAGTAGTCCTTATCTCTGAACATCTCTTTTCAAAAGGCAGAAAATAACTTGCCTAATGAGGTCTGGTCTAGATGGGCCCTGACAATGTAGTAGAAATTCTACTTGATTAAGAATGTAAAGAAGCAGGTTCTAATCCTGTCACTATCTTTAACTTGTTATATGATCTTGGACAGACTTCCTGGTATTTTAGTTTCCTCATCTCTAAAATGAGGGGCTTGGATCAGAAAATCTCTAAGGTCTCTTCCAAGTCAAACATTCCATGATGACATGTAACCTTTTCAAATCCTTTCTATTTTTGTGAATCTACAAACTCATATTCACCTAATATCCTTATGAATATGGAACAGTTCTCCTTATTCCCTAATAAGCTTTTATTGAACACAGAGAGATACAGATTATATCTATAAAAGCCAAAAAGACCAGTGCAACAATTCAATTTGCTGCAGGGACTGTCACTACTTGGATACAGCCTTAGCTACGTGCCTAATTTCATAAAGTAAGACAGTCATATAGATGAGATGAGAATTGTGAGCTCCTCACTTCCAATGGACTATACTTTTACGACGCTATCTGACTTTTAAAAACTAATATATGCTTTACCCACATGAAGATTGGTAGATATCCCTAGCATGGTTTGCTTATAAGGTTAGATAGAGCGTACTTAGAGAACAAAGAAGGAAGAAGGTCATTCCTTCAGAGAGGAGCTGACAAATATTTCTGAAGTTCCTAATACCTACAAGGTACAAGAAAACCCAAATAGAGGTTAACAATACCTTCAGCTAGTACTGGCTATAGACAGTAGAACTGACCAAGACAAAGCACAACCCCAAGGCTCAGAGTCAAAGAGTTAGGGACTAGAACCCACAGGAGAGAGACCATAGAAAGTTATGGTTTAATCACTTTGATTTTCTGCAAAGCTGAGAAAATAACATGACAGCAATCCATTATAACCAGATAATTTGTACCCTGAACATTTTTTATCCCTTGGAAAAAAAATTTAACTATTCACATCAAATGTGTGATTACCTACAATGGATAAAATGGGAAAATCTCACTGGAGTAGATAAAAAGAGTGAGGAAAATAGGAACCAGGCATGAGATCATTGATGAGAACAATTGCTTTCCTTTTTCTCATGAGTGGCGAGTGGCATTGAAAGAGTGAATTTTAAAGAACTATTTGAGAACTATCAGAGCTGAAATGGAAAAACCAGCTGGGATATGATGTTATACCCTCTTTCAGGATAGCTATTTTGGGAAATGGTTTGAATAAAAAGCAAAGGCTTACTCAGTGCTCAAGTACAGAAATGGATCTTTAATCTCTTCAGTGTGGATATCCCCTCCAATGATGCAGACAGTAGCTCATCCATACTTTTCCATCTTGAGTGATACTTGCACATGCTCTCCCATGAAGGGTCCACCCACCCTCTTAGGATCCTTCCCCATTTTCTCTTGACGCCTTTAACTTCAAATGGAACACATGGGTGAGGCACTGGCTATTTGTAATTATTCTCACATGATCAGTTCTTATCTTTCATATACACATTTTTCTTCTATAAGTCATAGTACTTCAAAGTTATTTGTAATGTAATGCAACCAGTTCACACCTATTTAAGCAAACTCTTCAATACCTTCTGGGTGATCATCAATTTCAATCCATCAGAGACATAGTTTTCTATGACTATTGGACAATTGTTATATGAATTTGAGTCATGCAGATCAGATTAACACAAACATAAATCACAATTTTAGTGTCAGGAATAGAAAAAAAGATGGCAAGGAAAAAGCCCCAACAGCACAATTGTGGCACGTTTGTTAGGCATCCTTAGATCTAAACAAAAAGCGTCACAGGCAATGACAAGCCTTGTCTTCTGAGTTTCTGCAAACATTATTTAGAGATAATAAGGTGTGACAGAGAACTACAGGTGACTCCTACCTTTGAAACAAACTGGTTATGTGACCCTGGAAAGTCATTTAGCATCTCTAAAACTCGAAATTGCATTGGAGGATATTTCTTCCTTAGCAGTTCCCAATACCAGTAAGGTCACAAATCTTTTCCAAAACAAGGTACCTTACCCCTCAAACACTCCCATAGAAATTGCCATCAAGTTGCTTTATTTTCTATTTTAAGTGCCATTTGTTTGGGTTTAAAAACAAGTGAACAAGCAACCTAATATTTTCATAGACTTAATAGCCTAAAAATGCTTTCCTTGTAACAGGCTACTACTATCCAATGAAGTAGCTTATTAAAGTATCACTATCTCCACTTTACAGATGAGGACATTGAAAATTTTTTTTAAAAATTAACACCTTATCTATGGATATATAACTTGAAACTTAAACTCAAATCTCCTGACTTCAGCTCCATTGGCTTTCTAATCAAACCATACCAAAGCTTCTGTCCTTGATAAAGATGACTATTTAAGCCTGAAATATCATTTTGCTCTATATTCCCAGTTAGTTTAGTTTAGTTTAGTTTATTCCAACCTCTGATCTCATCACTCTAGGAAGTTCCTTACTAGTAGCAAAATGGATTGGCACCTTCTCCTTATATTTAAAGCATTGCTTGGAGTACTAAAAGGTTGAACAATTTGCCCAGAACTGCAGTGTCTTCATTTTACACCACCACTATTGAATAACATTTGCAAATGGCAATTGTTCGAGAATTAAAAAAACTACAGAAAATTCAGAGCCAAAGTAAAATAAAGAGTATGAAGAATTAAATTCTTTGTCTACACAAATAAAAGAAGAAAAAATAATTTCAGTGGATATTTAGTCATCACATCTTACACCATTGGTGGGGAGCAGAAGTAAAATGATCAGCACAAAGATAACTGCAACTTTTATGATATGTGCCACAGAACAGGAAGAGGAAGAGGAATTCTATGAAGACTTGACAAGATTTTCCAAAGTTAACATGCACTTTGATATTCAGTGATTTGAATTAAAAGTCAAGTCAACAAGCATTTATTAAGCACCCACTATGTGCCAGGCACTATGTGAATATCCAGGGATACATACCCCAAAAGAAATCAAAGGAAAAAGAAAAGGAACTGTATGTACAAAAATATTGATAGCAGTTCCTTTTGTGATGACAAAGAATTGGAAACTGAGAGGGTGCATATCCATTGAGGAATGGCTGAACAAGTTAGAGAATATGATTGGGATGGAATACTATTGTGCTCTAAGAAAGATGAAGATACGGTTTCAGAAAAAAAAAACCTGGGAAGACTTATATAAACTCATGCAAAATGAAGTGAAAAAATCTAGGAGAAGACTATACATAGTAACAGCAATATTGTAATGATAATCAACTGTGAAAAGGCTTAGCTTCTCTGATTCAATACAATTATCCATGATAATTTCGAAGACTCATTTGGAAAATTTTATCCGTATTCAGAGAGAGAAGTGATGGACTCTGAGTGCAGATTGAAACATTTTTTACTTTATTTTTCTCTTTTTTTCCCCACTACATAGCTAATATGGAAATATGTTTTCCATGAGTTTAAACGGGTTTCTATTTTTGGCATTCTGAATGTATGAGGGAGAGGGTAGAAGAATGGAGAGAGTTTGGAGATGAAAATAAACATTTTTATAAGAACTGGGGATACAAAGAAAAGCCGTAAAAGTTTATTTGCCCTCAAGGAACTCACAGTCTAATGAGAGAGACAACATGCAACTATATACAAACAAGACCTAAATAGAATATAATAAAAATAATCTCTAAGGAAAGGTTTTAGGAAGGCATTAAGAAGGAATGGGAAAACTTCTTAGAGAAGGTGAGACTTTATTGATATGTGGACATAAGGGAATTCAGGCAGCAGAGATGAGAGTGGAGAGAATTCTAGGCATGGGGGACAACCAGTGAAAATGATCAGAGTCAGGAAACAGAGAGTCATAAGAAACAACATGGAGGCCAATATTACTGGATCACAGAGTATGTGGATGGGAATTAGGCTTATGAAGGAGAAAATCAGAGTGAACATTGGAAAAATAGACAGCTCAGGTTCTAAAAAAATGTCCAAAAGCTTTTAGACTTCTCAGAAGCCTCACGTTTATAAATCATGAATATTTTCTCATAGTACTGATCATGGTATATTCTGAAGAACTTCATAAAGAAAATGAAATTGACTATTTTAACGGGCAAGAAACTACAAGCTACTGATGCAGGAAGCAGATCAGAATTAGCTCTGGGTAGAGTCATCATCAACTAGTAAGAGCAAAGATTGAAATCAATATTACATTATCAGACTAGAAATGAGAAAATTATATTGTGAACTACTGCAATAGTTTAAAAATGACTTATTCAAATGAGCCCAAAACTAAGAAATAGAAAAAGGCAAAGAAATTTATCTTGATTATCACCTTTTCTTACAAGTTTTGGTGGTGTAAGATAACCATTGCAATAAAGATGACAAAATAACCCAGAAATCACATTAGCCTTTAAGCAGTTACCCCTCTTACCAGAAAAATACAGCAACCATGGATAACACTGATTTAGAATATGACTGCATTTGTAAAGCCCTTTGGTTGATGATGGTAGAAGATTACAAGTAGTATCAACACCTTGCAACAGAAACAAAAACACATATTCAAGAAGTTAGGCATGAAACCCAAACAATCCATGTCATCCCAAAATCATTCACAGATAGAGCAGGAGAACCACAAATAGACATAGAATGGAATAAATGTTTTCATGTTTCTATAATGATCTATTTTCATCATTAGCAACAGGGAAAATAGCATATTTGGACCCTAACATTTTAGTACCCAATGTTATACAAAAAAGTAGAATGGCTTGTAGACCAAATTGAGAAGAATCTGGAACTTGACCAGACCAAGGAAAAACTGAAGAAATACATTCTGGAGAGCATGTAATATTGAAGTTACTTACTTGTTCATCTCAGGGAGGGGAAGAACGTAAAATAAAAGGGGAAGATAATAGATGATACTGACACTCAGAAAAGGTAACAAAGAGAATATCAAGAAAAACAGACTTGTATGCCTCCTTTCTAATCCCTAGAAAATATGGAAATGAACTACATTTACATCAGGGTATTCTCATTAAAAATATGGGGCAAAATGTAGAGTTTTTCAAATGATTCTTTACAGTAGACCACATTTTTAGAAATACAGTTGACTAAAAGGTAAAGAAAATGAATTCAAGGTCTCACTGAGAAGTCATCCTGAAGGGTCCCTACAGAGAAGTTCTCCAGGTGCTCCAATAGCAGATAGTAATAAATAAATTTAATCAAATCTCAGAAAAAGCCTGGGTTTCCTCAATGAAATAATGATTATTCTTTTAAAAACAGTGCTATTCCATTAGTGTTCCTATGACAGTAAGCAGAAATGCTATTTGCAAATGGTTCTTGAAACAATGTACTCATTAGTAATGTTTGAAATTCATTTTCATCAATGCAAGATGTGACAAAGACAAGTGGTCCTCTTTCCTGAGTGAGAGAAAATTTGGAATAATGAGAAGTTGTCCAAATTGGAAGGCAAGGTGACTGAATAAACTGTCTCAGTGGATTAGAATCAGTCCAACTACAGTAACTGAGTGGTACACTTGCTTCCTAAACTCTACACCTGATGAAACTTGGTGAATTTAAGGCAATCTACTATAATGGATTTTTGATTAATTTCTTTCCCCAATAAGTAACTTTACTGCTATCTCTAAATGGACATAGTCTGGTTATCTTTATTGCAACTCCATATATTGTTGAAATTCTGTGACTTTATTCATCTTTTCTCATTTTTAATTTTTCAGACTGCCCTCTTCTCATCTATAGATTAAAAATCACAGAATGGAGAGGGAGGGAGCCAAGATGATGAAGTAAAAACAGGACCTCTGCATGGCTCTGGCTCCCACCACCCTCAATACATGTGAAAAAAATGAATGACTCTAAACAAATTTTAGAACTACAGAACCCACAAAGTGAAAGACAGAAACAAATCTCCTACTGAAGGCAGCCCAGCAGGCCAACAGGGGGGGTCTATCACACCAGGCTGGGAGCTAGGTGCAGTCCCACTTGAGCCATGTTCTCAGCTGGAGCAGACCTCAGGAGAGTGAATCACTGGGAGCTGTGATGCTTTCCAGTCTTCTCAGCCCATAAACACCAAAAAGAAAGTAAAAGGTCAGTAGGGAACTCTGTTGGAAATGGGCTGAGAAAAGTATGGTCTGGCCCCTGCCCCTAGGGTGAGAAGTGACAGAAGTGCAGTGGCTGCAGTTGCTACCATGTGGCTGCCTCCAGAGCTCCTGGCCTGCAGATCATAGGGGGACCAAGCAACCATTCAGAGGGTAACTGCTCTTGCTTTAACCTGCAGGGATCTGGATCATGGTCTTTGGTGGTGGTGATCCAGGGGTATGTGGCCAGTGTGCCAGAGCTTGTGGGGGATGCAAAGAGGGTGCCTTCCTAATAGCTCCAGTAGCTGCAGAAACTCCAGCTATTTGGGACAAAGCTCTCTGCAATATGGAAGGAGAGTTCTACCATGGCAAAGAGCTCAAAAGTCAAGTAATTGGCTGGCAATATGAGCAAGCACAGGAAACATAATTAGACCATAGATTCATGTTGCGGGGGGACAAAAAGGATCATGGAAAAGAAGAAAGACAATGAAGTCAAAATTCCTGCATCAAAAGCTTCCAAGAAAAATATGAACTGGTTACAGGTCATGGAGGAATTTGAGAAGGATTCCTAAAATCAAGTAAGAGAAGTGGAAGAAAAATTGGGAAGAGAAATAAGAATGATGCAAGAAAATCATGAAAAGTGAGTCAATAGCCTGCTAAAATAGACCGAAAAAATACTGAAGAAAATAATACCTTAAAAAACAGACTAACTCAAAAGGCAAAAGAGGCCCAAAAAGCCAATGAGGAGAAGAATGCCTTAAAAAGCTGAATTTGCCAGATGGAAAAGAAATTTCAAAAACTCAGTAGAGAATATCTCCTTCAAAATTAGAGCAAATGGAAGCTAATGACTTCATGAGAAATCAAGACACTATAAAACAGATACAAACAAAAGAAAAAAATAGAAGGCAATGTGAAATATTTCATTGGAAAAATCAGACCTGGGAAATAGATCCAGGAGAAATCATTTAAAAATTATTGGATTACCTGAAAGCCATAATCAAAAAAGAGCCTAGATAACATTCTTCAAGAAATTCTCAAGGAAAATTGCCCTGATATTTTAGAACCAGAGGGCAAAATAGTAATTGAAAGAATTCACTGATTGCCTCTTGAAAAAGATCCCAAAAAGAAAACTCCTAGGAATATTATAACCAAATTCCAGGGTTCCCATGTCAAGGAGAAAATACTGTAAGCAGTCAGGAAGGAACAATTAGAGTATTGTGGAAACACAATAAGATAACACAAGACCTAGAAGCTTCTACATTAAGGAATCAAAGGGCTTGGAATATGATATTCTGGAGGTCAAAGGAGCTAGGATTAAAACCACCCAGCAAAACTGAGTATAATGCTTCAGGGAAAAATATGGTAATTCAATGAAATAGAGGATTTTCAAGCATTCTCAATGAAAAAACCAAGTTGAATAGAAAATTTGACTTGCAAATATAAGAAGCAAGAGAAGCATGAGAAGGTAAACAGGAAAAAGAAACCATAAGGAACTTGTTAAAGTTGAACTATTTATGTTCCTACATGGAAAAAAATGATAATTGTAATTCATAAATTATGAGTTACAGTATGAGGATAGTTGAATGGAATACATATGTATACATACATCTATATGTATGTATAGGAGGGTATATGTATGTATAAATATATATGTGTGTGCATATATATGTACATGTATACATAGACAGAGGGCACAGGATGAATTGAATATGAAGGGATGATATCTAAAAAAATAAAATTAAGAAGGGAGAGAGGAATATATTGGGAGAAGGAGAAAGGAAGAGATAGATTAGGGTAAATTATCTCATATAAAAGAGGTAAGAGAAAACTGTTACAATGGAGGGGAAGAGCAGGAAAGTGAAAGGGAATGGGTCAACCTTACTCTCTCATTGAATTTGGAATAACATAGATGGAAGGATGGAATAACATACACACTCAATTGGGTATCTTACATTACAGGAAAATAGGGGGAAAGGGAGTAAGAGGGTGGATGATAGAAGGGAGGGCAGATTGGGGGAGAGGCTAGATAGAAGCAAACACTTTTGAAAAGGGACTGGGTCAAAGGAGAAAATAGAATAAGCGGGGGGCAGGATAGGATGGAGGGAATTATTGTTAGTCTTTCACAATATAACTACCATGGAAATGTTTTGCGTAACTACACATGTACAACCTATAGTGAATTGCTTATCTTCCCAGTGGGGGTGGGTGAGGAGGGAAGGAGGGAAAAAATATGGAATTCAAAGTTCTAAAAAGAAATTTTTTAAAATTGCTTTTTACATGCAACTGGGAAATAAGATCTACAGGCACTGGGGTATAGAAATCTATCTTGCCCTACTAGAAAGTTGGGAGGGGGGATGAGGGAGGATCTAAGAGAGAACAGATTGGGGGAAGGGGTATTCAGTAGGCTTGCTATTTTGGGGTGGGAAGTAGGGGAAAGATGGGGAGAAAAATTTGTAACTCAAAATCTTGTGGAAATGAATGTTGAAAACTAAAAATAAATAAATTAGAAAAAAAGAAAGTGAAAAAAACTTCACAGAATGAGGTGACCTCAAACTTCAGCTAGTCCAAGACCCTTATTTTACATATAAGAAAACAAGGAAGGTGTTGCCTTCCTAAGCTCACCCAGTATCAGAAGTAACATTTGAACCTAGTCCTTTGACCAGAGTCAGTATTCTTTCCCCTGAACCATAATATCTTTCCTAGTCAAAACATTTCAAAGGTAGAAGGAAATCTTAGAGATCATCTGGTTCAATTTCATCTCACAGATGAGGAAACTGAAGAGTGGAGTTGGTAAATGGTTTCCCCAAACTCACATAGCTAGTGAGCCAACTTGGGAGAAGATCCTAGGTGTTCCAAACACTACTATACTTATTTTTCAAAGTATATTCCCTCCAGTCCCTAACACACACCCCTTATGTAAAAACAAACAAACAAACAAAAAACCTTAATTTTTCATTTTATCAATTTCCTGAAATTTAGAATTTAGTTTTAGTATAATTTTTAAAAAATAGAATTCATGAGAAAATGAGAGGAGCTCAGAGAAGTAAAAAAAAAATCTCACATATCAGCTATGCCATAGGGGCTCAGCCTACACAGCAGTTCTTAATAAAAACTAGAAGTTTTTATGTTGCTAGAAAACCGAAATAACCCAAACTACTTGAACTGTCAGTCTCAAAACCCATATGGGAAAAATCATTCTAGGTCCTGACCATTCTGGTGATTATCTAATTGCCATGGGGCCAAGCATACTGAAAGACAATAACTAAAAGGAAGTACTAAAGGAAAGCTTACAATTAAATAACGATGACAAGCATTTTTCACAAACACCATCTGCATTTTGAGCTGAACAATAAGAATGCTGCTTTCTGCCCAGCTTTATTAGATGAATGTGACCCGGGACAGGACTTCAAAGATACTTTACTTGGCTCAGTTCCCTGTACTTCTGACAGAATGGTCTTAAACCACCACATACCAATCACTACATTACAATATCACATTGTCAATGCCATAATCAGCTTGGGGTGAATGGGGATTTGCATCAGGGGAAAGGGAACTTAGAAGGCATCCATTGACATCCAGCGTGGGGAGAAAGCTTAATAGTCTGTACAGCAGTGGGTGCAGTGGGTAGGATAGAAATACCAAGGCTCCCACCTCTTCTGGTGATCTAGCACTGTTCTACGATCTGGTAAAGTCAGAATCAGATTTCCCATAATACTCATGATGATGACCTTGAGAACCTGTAAAATCTCCAAATGTGTGGTTTTAGTGTTAAGGGTTTTTTATTCCAGATCCTTGAAAACAGCCAAATGTAGCATATAAATATCTATATATCAATAAGTCTATCCCACCTTTTAAGTTGAAATTGTTTTTAAGGCAACTGCCGCTCAATTAAATTTAAATTTACGTGTGTTTCTTTCTAGTTTGGGGTCTGTATTTGTGATATAATGTAATGTGGGGTGTGTGTGTGTGTGTGTGTGTGCGTGTGTGTGTGTGTGCGTGTGTGCATGTGTGTGTATTTGAAGAACAGATCTATGATTTCATTAGTATATGGAGCTCCCTATAATAAACCTCCGGTACCAAAGCAGATGTACAAAGTCTCTTAAACTTATAGTTTTAGACTTTGCTGGAGCAGCGAGAGGTTAAGTGACTTTTCCAGCGTCATATAAAGAATATGTTTCCAAGCTGTTACTTGGATTTGGGTCTTCCTGACTCCAGGGCAAGCTTTGTATCTACCACACCTAGATGTGTCACCACATGTATATATGTGTTTCCTGTCACATGAGACTGAGGGTATATGAATAACTCCAATGACAGTCTTCTGTTTGGCCAAGGAACTGAAAGAACTAATGACTGAGGGTTGAACTTGTGAGAATTGTTAGGTGAGGGAAAAGTGCAGTAGCTTCCTTATCTCCACACCTGGCTACCGGGTGTCCATAAATGCATGGCTACTGTTTCTTTTGTCTTTGGGGCTTATTCTTTCCTGACCTTTGGTTAATAAGCATCTGTAGAGGGAACAGACCAGATTAACATTTTTTTAAAACTTTAAAAGATCTGAAAAGTTATAGAGGTCCCCTTGACAACCAAAGCTACTAGTAGAGACAACCAGAGCTAGCAGCAGCAGCGGCTGAATCTGGTGAGGAGCTAGCCCTGAGAAGCAACTCTTCTGATTTTGCAAAAAACTTTTCAATTTCACTAATCAAGGTTATCTATTTTATTTTTTGAAATTGCCTCTGTCTCTGATTTGGTTAAGAATTCATTCCTTAACCATAGCTATGAAAAGTCTATAATCTGCTACTTTTCTATTTTTTATTGTATAATCTTTATTATTCAGGTCATTTCCATTTTGAATTTATTGTGGAAGATGATATAAAGTGTTCATCTATGCCTAATTTCTTCGAGAGTGCTTTCCAGTTTTCCAAGTATTTCTTTTAAAATAAGGATTCTTTCCTTGGCAATATATGTTTTCAGATTTATCAAAACTGTATTTTTGAGTTCAAATGTTTCTGATTCCTCCTTATCTGGTCTGCTCCATTGATCTACTTTTTTCCTGCAATAACCTTCTAATTGGTTTTCCTGCTTCCAGATTCTCCCCTCAGCAATCCGTCATACACAACAGGGCTGCCAAAATAATCTTCTTTAGGCAAGTGACCAAATTGCTCCCCTGCTAAAAAAAAAAAATCCACAGTGGCTCCTCATCATTTCTAAAAATAGGACAGAATAGAAAATAATAAGCTTGACATTTAAAGACTTGAAGTGTCTGGTGCTGGCCTACCTTTCAACATTTATCTTACATTGTTCTCCTTCACACACTCCAAGTTTCTAGCCAGGCTGGCCTGCTAGCTATTCCTACGTGCCATCTTCCATCTCCCTAACTTTGTACAACAATATCCCAATGCCACCCCACCTCTTAAAATCTCTAGTTTCCTTCAAAGATCAGATCAGGCGGCACCTCCTACAAGAAACCTTTACGAATTCTCTCCAAGTGTCGGTGCTTTCTCCTTCTGGAATTTACCTGTGATCAATCTATTCACATGTAATCAACCCACAGTTGTAGTATGAAAGCTCCCTGAAGACAAGAAATATTGCCAGAGGTTTTTCATCCTTATCTCCAGAACATAGGATAGTGCCTTTCCCTCAGAAGCTATTAAATGTTTTCCTTCACATTGAGCAGAAGAGGAATTTTCAAGCTAGCTGAACAGTGTAAAATATTTGTTGTTGAGTTATTTTTAGTCATGTCCGACCCTTCATGATCTTGTTTGGGGATTTCTTGGCAAAGACACTGGAGTGGTTTGCCATTTCCTTTTCCAAATCATTTTACAGATGAGGAAACTGAGGCAAACAGATGTAATGGTAATTAATTTAAATTTGAAGACCCCTTTTTGTTATGTCAAGTAAGCAGGAACTTAGCCCTTAGTAACTAATCAAACATTTGTGGCTAACAGGCAGAGGGTGTGAACTCTGTCTCCTGTTGCTGACAAAACAGGAAGGGTTTGGCTGAAACAGGAAACCAGCACTTTGTGTGTATATAAGAAGAGCCCCAACGAGAGAGAGTCAGAATTAGAATTTTTCACAGTAGCATCTTTTGGGAAGCTGCTTGTGCGTGGCATTACAACAGGGTTAAATGACTTGCCCAAGGCCACACAGCTAGCAAGTGTCTGAGGCAATATTTAAAATCAGGAAGATGATTTCTTCCTGACTCCAGATCTGGCATTCTATCCACTGTGCCACCTAGCTGCCCTCTTGAATCATTAGAAAGTGAATAAGATTCATATATCACATGCAACACTGACCTATCCAGATGATGTTTACAATTATAGTTTCTTGGAATTCTGCAAGTGAAGAGTAGTCAAGGGGAAACAAGATACTCTGTGAAAAAAACTGAATAAATCTAGGTCTAGGCTCATTTCCTATCAATTTGATTCCAGGTGAAATGGACCACTGATGTAAGAAGATGTGTTTCAGCAAGTCAAACAAACAGATGTCCCTGAACTGACTTGATCTGAACAATTTTTTGCTCTATGTTACATTTTCTTTGCCCCATATGGCCCCAACACAAACAGCTTCCTATGGCACCTGGATCATTCAGAACCCAAGAGGATGACACCTTGAGCTGGAAAGTTGGAGCTTCTCCATGGAAAAGGGAATGTAATAAGCAAATCTTCAAGCTTAAAAAGCACACCAGTCACAAATATCTCAGTGCAAGTTGCTTACTGCTACTTGAAAGAAAGAAAAAAGATTTGTCTCCTGTGATTTTTGTCAAGTATTGCCTGGCTATTAGAAACCTCCACCTGCCGTACCAAGTATCTGCTCCTACATAAAATGAAGAACTTAACTTGAAACTAATCTAACACCTCTCTTCTCAGGAGTCTGAAGCCTTTAAACATGATGCATTCATTTTTGCAGCTTTTAACAAGGTAAACAGGTGGAAAGTTGTCATCTCCTCCCTTTATTTGGTGGTGGAAAGCAAGCCTGTGCTTTTACAAGTGCTTTTACATATTATTTCACTGGCTCCCCATTAGAATCCTAGTGAGGGAGATAGAGCAGGTATTATGATGAGCCTTACTATAGCTGCCATTTCTAAAATAATATTGCTTTTATTACCTTTGCACAGAGAGGTAGTACTACTTGGTCAAAGCTATTTAACTAGCTAAGCACCCAGCAGAGATTAGCATAGCCTCTTTGTTCAGGTCTTCCTTTTTTTCTACATCCTGTCTCCCTCATTATTTTAAATCGAATGCTAAGGAGAAGGATGGCAAGATAGAGGTCAAGGAAAGAGTTATCCCTGGGAAATAATGAATCTGTGGGATCAGTGCTACAGGCTGGGAGCTAGGCAGTGAATCAGAAAAGCAATCGATAAAAGAAAAATAGGTGTCTTCCCCTGCTAGTCCTAGAAAAAAAATTTTAAAATGAAAACCTAGTTTTCCAGTTCTTTGTAACACCGGTTTCCTTGCTGTTCCTTGAACAAGATATTCTATCTCCTGACTCCAGGCATTTTTCACTGGCTGTCCCTCCTGCCTGGAGTACTCTCCCTCCTCATCTCTGCGCCCCAGCTTCCCTGGCTGCCTTCAAGTCCCGGCTCAATTCTTACCTTCTACATGAAACCTTTCTCAACACCCCTTGATTCTAGTCTCTTCCCTCTATTGATTATTTCCAAATTATACTATATCTAACTTATTGTACATAGTTGTTTGACTATTGTCTTGCCAACCAGACTGTAGCTCCTTGAGATCAGACTGTCTCTTACCTTTTTTTGTTTCCCCAGTGCATGGCACAGAACCTAGCCCAGAGTCAATGTTTAACAAATGTTTCTTGGCCGATCATAAGTGACATACAAGCAATCCCTCTACCTTTGTCAAAGCAAAGGAAGGTGGGCATACTTCCACATCCATCTCAGGCTTCTCTGTTGTGATAGCTTTGCCTGCTCAAATCTCCTTCTGATACATACTTTAATGCAATTTCTTTTATCTAAAAACATGCCAGGTAGAACAAGACTTAAAGAATGGGATGTCTGTTGGATTGGAGATTTGCATTGATCTAAGTATCTGTTTCCTCCCTAGTCCCTTGGTTGTAATTAGATCTACATTTCAGTGATTATTCTATAATACTGGGTGGAACACCAGCTCAAGCAACAGTCAATCCAGATGCTTTTTAATTGGCTAAAAGTAAATCAAAGAACTCTAACCATTTAGTTTAAGTGGACATAAATACTCCCAAAATGGTTTTCAGAGGCACCTGTACTTCAAGGAGGAAGACCTCAGAGGTCATCATTTTCATCCTCCCCATTTTATGGATAAGGAAACTGAGGCCCCAGAGAAGTCCTGATTTGCCTATACTCACAAAGTTACACTAGAATAACACTCACTCCTCCTAAAAGAAAGCTGGGGAGCTTTGTGCTGATTTAGGTAGCCTGTATAAGCTACAAATGAAGCCAGGAGCTGCTGGAGCTCAAACATTGTGTTTTCCTGAAATAAAACACCATGCTGTTTAAACATTGCCCAACAAATAGGGCAGTTTGCCAGCTATGATGAGTAAATTTTACTTTCCAACTCCTATTTAAACAGTGTGAGCCAAGAAGAAGGAAAAAAAGAAAGAACAAAAGTCAAAGGAAAGAAACACCTGAACATCTACCTTAATGCTCCAGGAAAGTTTCTACAAAAGAGAACATGGGTAACAGCCTCTAGCACACTCTGAATTTCCTCCCCCTCAACAAATACATATTAAGAACTTCATTAACAGATATTAATTTAATCTGGGGTTTAAAGAGCCATTTTGACATCTATATTGAAATGGAAATTAATTGTCAAATCTACATTTCATTCTGTGCTTCACAGAAATGTCCTAAGAATTTATTTGTACAATTACTTCCCACTAAATACACATAGCCTAAAACATTTCTGGAGTCTCACTGAGTAGAATTTCATAGGCAGAACCAATTACCAACAGTCGCTGATTAGCTGGCAACAACCGAATCCTGCACCGTATAGAGAAATGAAGGATACAAGCATAAAGCCAGAGAACACATGCCATAGGATCATTATCATAGATGCGGAAAAGATACAACCAATTATTAATGTGTCAAAGCTTATTCTCAAGAGTACCCAATGATTTTCACTCAGGGATTTCCCTTAAGACACTGGCTGTCTTTGGAAAGGCACTGAAGATAAGGAAGACAAAGGCAGGAGAAAACAAAAATCACAGAAAGTGAAAGTTAGAAGGCAGCTTGGTAACCTTTAGCCTAGCTGACAAATCTATGCCTTGTCCACAGAATTATCTGGAAAGTTGGATCTTCTCCAAAACCTAACCCATGAATTGGGGTGCACCATAGGTCTAGGCCTATGAAGAATAAGATTTTTGTCCTCTGAACCACCTACGCTCTTTATGGATAGAAATGGGCATAGCATTGTCTCTGCCTTTTAGGGGCTTCCATAGGTTGTGCCAAGTCACTGACATCTGGTGGGGTTTGAGAATTGACCTGGCCAGTTGCACCCAACCAGAACACAATGCCTCCATCACGTGCCACTCGGCCTGAGGATTTATGACACACTGGATCCTCGCTACTGGAGATAGACAGCAAATACTAAAACTTCTCTTCAGTGATTCCAAGGTCTGTCCCCTCAACCCGAGCAGAATTTTTCCCAGGTTCCAGAATTCCTAACTACAACTCAGTCTCTAAGTAGCATTAGTGGTATAGACAAAATTCAAGTACCTACCCACGCACTAGACTCACCCCTGCCCATTTCCCTAATTAAAATGTGCTTGTCTCATGTTTCATTCTCTCCAAGTTATGTTCTGAACTAGCTTTCAAATTGGCAAATGGTCTGACTAAATCCTTTGCCCAAGGGTATTAATTACTAACAAGGAAATCATGAATTTTAGAGCTGAAAGGGGGTACTAGACTTAGCATTTCTCTTTTCTATGAATTCTAGTAGTTTTTTTTAAACTTCTTATGAACACATCTCATTCTACTGTGTATCACATATAAAGGCTCTATTTTCCCTTTAATCTTCTAAGTTTCTTGAAATCAGAGACTGTATCTTATTTTTCTTTGTATCTCTTTCATTGCCTTGCACATGGAAGAACCAAAAAGTCAATAAGCATTTATTAAGTGCTTACTATGTACATCAGGCACTATGCTAAGTGCTACGGTTACAAAGTAAAGTAAAAGACAATCACTGCACTCAAGGAGCTCACAATCTCGTGAGAGAACATAACGAGCAAATAACTATGCACAAACAAGTTATACATAGGATAAATAGGAAATAGGTCCATCTTTTTCTCCAGTGGCACAATGAATTTATGGGATGTTAGAGATGGAAACAACTTAAGAGAGCATTTAGTCCCATCCCTTCATTTTCAACAGAAGGAAACTGAGGTACTGAGAGAAGTAACTTGTCTACAGCTAACCAGTGAAAGAGCTGGGCATAGATGCTCTAAAACACATTTTATCAATTATTGATTCTAGTCCAAATACTGATTCCAGGGACTCACGCAGTAACAAGAGTTGAGATTAGTACCCTGGCCTCTTCACTCCTAGGGCAGTACTCTTCCTTTTATAAATTGCTGGCTTAATGTTTTACTTCTCCAAGAATTGTGCTTATCTTTCATTCTTGAAGAGGACCATGACATCAGGGAATGATGACATGACTTGCAGTTGACTTGGATTTGAGTGAGGGAAGAGTGTGCAAGGTCACCAGCTTCACTTTCCCCTCCAGAGTCATCTGGATGCAGTGGCCTGACCTCCAAAAATATTTATGCTTCAGTTGGACCACTCCCACATGCATAAACCATAATCTAAAGGAACAAATGAGTGACTAGGTGGCGCTACAGTGCACAGAGCGCTGGACCAAAAAGTCAGGAAGCTTTATCTTCCTGAGTTCAAATCCAGCCTCAGACACTTGCTAGCTGTTGTGACCCCAGGCAAGTCATTTAACCCTATTTGCCTAAGTTTCTTCATCTGTAAAATGAGCTGGAGAAGGAAATCGCAAACCACTCCAGTATCTTTGCCCAGAAAAACTCCAAAATAAGGTCACAAAGGGTTGGATATGATTGAAACAACTGAACAACAATAACAATGGAATGAATATATAAAGATGTAATTTCAAGCCAACTAGCATCTATTAAACACGTACAAAGCCTGGGATTATAAAGAAAAACAAAAATAAAAAACCGAGTCCCTGCTCTTAAGGAGTTCACAGTCTAATTTTAGGAATCATCCAGGCAGTATGGTGAGGATATTTGTGAACTGTGGGGGCTTTTCTAGTAACCTTGAAATAATAATCGTTCCCTGGTGGTCTCTGTCTACGCATAGGGCTAATCTTGGAGCATTATATTAGTGTTAGATGTCTTCAGATGGTGATCATCAAAATGGAGATGCAGAGCTAAGAAAGCAAAGTCAGTGTTCTAGTGCAAACCCTTTGTTATACAAATGAGGGAAGTGAGACTCAGAGACATTGATAGACATACAAGCCTAGATCTCCTAAAGAATGAATCTGAATCTGAATCAGGCTCCTCTAACTCCGAACCCAGTCTTCTTCCCACAGCACCAAGGGAACAATGAAATAAACAACATAACACACTGCATTAAAAGGTGTATTGACAACTACTTCTCTGCTACAAGTGTCATGTCCAGGTAATATCATGAATTTCAAGGTAATGATGTTTTTTTTTTCTTTTCCCAAAGCTCTATATCTCGCTTGCCAGATTCCAGTGTGAGTTCTTCAAAGAAGTTTAGCCTGGTAGGTTACCTAGTTTTTCTTGCTAATTTAAAATTAAGAATCCTTCCACTCTAAATTTTAAGCATCACAGTAGAAAAAATAAGTTTGCCATTGTTGAACCATGTTCACTGTCTAATTTAGTTTTTCTCCACTTTTTTTATATGTATGTATATTTATATGCATACACTCAACTGGTTACCAAATATGTGTGAAACTAAATGTAGGACAAACAAATGTCATCAGTCTTCCATCTGTTAATCTCTTCCCTCTCTTTAGTTAGGTCTTAACTGGCTGCCTTCAGCTCAGTTTCATCTTTCACCTTCCTACTTAAAATAGATTTTATTAGGAGAAGTGGATATGTTCAAATAACCGGATCTTATAGCATTTGCATGTATTTGGGTCAAATAAAGCACTTTTAAAAATCACAATTGGAAACAAATATATGAGAATACCATATTATTCTACTGTATTGTCTTTGGGATTCTCTCCCTTAGGAGGAGAGGTCCAATTGATTATTGGTCAAAATTTTCTAATTTAGATGCCGTAGCTAAGAATAAATTAATTTGTCACTGGTTTAAGGATGTGTGACGATGTCAGTCAAAGAGCTAGGATTAAGGGTCCATCAGTTTCAAAAGTTGGGATCACAGAAATGAGAAGCTGTAAATGAAAGGCCATGTTATCAACACGCTTTGTGCAGAGGACAGAATCAAGGAGAAGAGCAGAAGAAACTGAATCACAATATCTGGATAGACTGAAATGGAAGAGAAAACTTTACTTACAATGTTAAGGCAGGTAAGAAGAGTCTGACCAGGGGGATTTGTTTCAAGACTACTGGTTGAGCAATGATACAAAAGGATCAAAAGGATACATTTGTTGTTGTTCAGTCATGTTCAACCCTTTGTGATCCCATTTGGGGTTTTTTTGGCAAAGATATTGGAGTTGTATGTCATTTACTTCTCCAGTTCATTTTATAGATGAGGAAACTGAGGCAAACAGGTTAAGTTACTTGACCATGGTGACACAGTTAGTGTCTGATGCCAGATTTGGATTCAGAAACATATCTTCCTGATTCCAAGACCAGTGCTCTATCCACTGTGCCACCTAGCTGTCCTAAAGGGACCATAGGATCACAGAATTTAGAGCTGGGAGGGATTTTGGAGATTATTTAATCCAGCACTCTTATTTTACACATGAATAAACAGGCAGTGAAATGCTTTTCCAAAAGCCACACAATTAGGCAAACAGAAGAACCAGACTTTGTTGAGAAAAAGAAAATTACCCAATGCAGTTCAACAATTTCTGTGGTAATGCTGAGGATTTGGAGGTGAATGGTTCAGACCATGTGATTATATGCTGCCACTAGAGAGAAAATGCAAACTTCCAGAGGACTAGAATGTGGACATTTATTTAGCACAAGCATTTTTCTGAAGATGGATATTATCTTGGACTACTACTATCTCTGCAGCTGAGGATCATCCAAAAAGTTATGGAGAAGAACATGATGGTTATAAGGAGCTTTGAACACTTTCTAAGGGAGGAATTTAACAGAAGAAGCAGCATGAAGCCTGTCACTAGGAAGAGAAATATATAATGGGGGAAAAAAGATGAGACAGTCAGGAGTTTGAATCCTACCTCAGACACATAGTAATTATATGATTTTGGGAAAGGCTCTAACCTCACCGACTTTCAGTTTTTTCATCAGTAAAATGGGGATAAGCATAGCATCTACTTCGTAGGATTATTATGTGGTAAAGTGCTCTGTAAATCTTAAAGTATTATTTAAGTGACATCTATTATCATAATTGGTTTTTGTTATTAAAAGTCCTTTTCCAAAATAAGAAGTTTTGAGGGTATATAAGATGTCCTAAAAGTTAGGACAATTTTAAGCTTTAATAGCTAATAACTAAGACTTTTGGGACATTGTACTTATCCTTTTTCCTTTAGGAGTTGGTCATAAGTTTGTTTGTTTTTTTCTCAAAAATATTAACAGAAGCAGAAACCAAGCAATCGGCAATGCCAATCAAGATAAGTTACCTTTACAGATTGGGAGAGTCATCTAGGTAGAATAGTGAAAAGTATACTAGATTTAGAATCTGAGGTCCTGGGTTCAAATCCCAGCTCTGTCCCCTTAAATCCTGTCTGACAGGTCAAATCATAGTAACCTCCCTGTGCCTTGGTTCCATAATCCGTAAAATGAGAGGGTTGGATTAGATGGTCATTAGTATTCTTTTCAAATCTAAATCCTGTGCTCCAAGGTAGGCTAGCTAAAGCTAAATCACGCCAGGTTTCAGAGTTAAAATTTACCAGCAGGTATCTACTGTTCTCACTCATAGTATCTTAAATTAAGAGAAGACTATTGGTCTGCATCCAAAACTACTAGTTTTACATCCAAAAGTCCTGGGGGAGTTAAGTGGTACAGTGAATGGAACACCCGGCTTGGAGTCAGGAGGACCGGAGTTCAAATCTGGTCTCAGACATTTCGCACACTTAACTAGCTGTGTGACCTTGGGCAAGTCACTTAACCCCAACTGCCTTGCCTTCCTTACTCCAATAAATAAATGAAAATAAAACAAGTCTTGGATCCCATCTCCTTTTTCCTTTTGAAAGTACCTTTCTCAGCCACCACTTCCTAAACCCTTCTTTTATAACCAACCAACCTAGTCCATTGGTCACACATGGATTTGTGTTATCATTTTTCTCTGAGCGCAAAGAAAGAAATATCTTATACTATAACCAGTATTAAGATAGGACCATGAGAGGAGTATACTGCACAGATACAACTGCTAAATACAACATGTTCATTTTCTGTCTCTCTCTCCCAAGTCTATACCTTCATCTGTCGCAAAGAAATAAATAGGCCAGCCAGCAGCAATCCCATTTACATATGCAAAAATCTTGGATGACTGTAGACACTTCCCTTGGGAATAAAGACTAATGGATGCTCAGCATAAGGGTGAGTAAAGCTGCTTCTCAGTTTGCACCAGGGAATCTGCTTTCAAGAATGAAGAGCTGAAAGCAGAATCTCTGAAAATTTCTTTGATATGCAGCCTTTCTGAAATATTATACTTAAATCTTTACCAAGTTATCTAAGCACAAGTAGGTGTGGTCTCAATGTCATTGTTTCTCCTTGAGTATCAAAAATGAAAATGCCATGTGGCACCTTCTTTAGCACTATGGAGTTATGGCTGAGTAGTTTACTAGTGCACATTTGCTTTCACATACATATATGAGTGACTTTCCATATGTGAAAGCAAATACCACTTTAATCATACATTTTATTCAAAAATAACAAATGAAAATAAAGCTAAACTTGCTTTATAGAAATTCATAACAACGTCAATAATAAAAGTAGTAATTGCTAACATTTCTATGGCAGCATTGTAAGGTTTGTAAAATGCATGCAATCTGTTATTTCATGTAATTCTTACAATGACCCTGGAAGATAGGTGCTGCTATTATCATCCCCTTAGAGAGAGCAGTAGAAAGCAGATGGAGTTTAGGTGACTTGCCCAGAGTCATATAGGTAGCAAGTGTCCGAGGCAGAATTCAAACTCCAGGTCTTCCCAAGTCCAAGGCCATCACTCTATGGACAGTACCACCTAGGTGGCACAATCTAAACTAATTAATTTCAATTCATAAATTAGAACAATTACTTTAGTCACTCCCTATAAATCTTGCATCTGAAGATTTTTATCTATTTTCATCCTTGTGAAAGAAATTATTATTTCTGTCTTGTATTTAATAATTAATTATTGAAATCAAGACCAAGGTTTGGGTTTGGTTTTTTTTTTTCCTTTTTCTACTTCCTCATCCAGAAATAAAGCAGAGTAGGAAATCTTGGGCAAAAACTGTGGATTCTTGCTTATTGTGTTTACTCAGACAAGTCTGGAAAAATATGGAGTCTCCATTTTGTCAGATAGGTGATATGAAAATTGATAAGGCTCCTCAGCCAAGATTTTGGTCATTCAATTTACTATCCCGAAGACCCTCATTGTAATATAGCCCAGCCTTTCATTCTAATATTCATTCTCTCGTTAATTGTTAGCCAGAGTTGATTGCCACCCTCAGGGACACACACTCTACCAAGGGCATATAAACTATGAGCCCACTGCCATGAGGGGCCTTTGGACTTTGAGACTGCCACTGACCACTTTTTATTAATAAATATGCTAGCTTTATTAATAAAATTATTAAATTACCTGGAAACTGTCTTTCAATTTTTTAAAATGTCACCCTTGTACATGCCTAGAGATCACAGGTATTAAATTTTGATGTTTTGTGCTTTATAATATTTCATAAAGGTCTTCCCAGTTTTCTTTATGAGTTTCATATCTATGAGTCTTAATTCTAATATAGCATTCCATGTGCTACTATGGAAAGAGCTGGCTCTGGATTGAGAGAAACTTGGTTGCCATCTTACCTTTGGCACTTACTACTTATGTGACCTTAGATATAGGTTCTTGGACAAGCCATCTTAACCTCCCTTGGCTTCAGTTTCCTTGCCCATAAAATGAGGGAATTGCACTAGGTCCCACCCAACTCGGATCTCAGATCTTATAACATTCTCTTAACATGCCATGATGTATCTAACCAGTCATCTATTATTGGACATTTACATTGTTTCCAGTTGTTGTTATTATTTTTGCTTTTCAATTACATAGGATGCTGCTCTGAAAATATTAGGCCAAAAGATTTTTTGTTTGTATGTTTCAGTAAGACATTAGGGATATATTCCCAACAATGGAATTATTGGGTTATGATAACTAGAATAACTTTTAGTGAGTACTCCAAACTGATCTCCAAAAAGATTCTATAAGCAAAAACTTACATTAAAATTTAAGCTGAATTTTGGAATTATAAAATTTAAAATATATATTTAAATATAAATTTTTGAATTATAAAAATTTAAAATTTTAGAAAATATTGTAGCTGGAAGGAAATGGATACTCTCATTTTTCAGAGAAAAAAGGTGATGTGACCCAGAGAGAGCATACTTGCAGGAGGTCATACAACTAGGGTGACAAACCAGGGCTCTAAGAAAGGGATATTTTTGACACCCCTTTCCTCCACCCCTCTCATAGAGAACAGGTATGGGAAACAGATGGCAGCTGGCTCTGCCATGTGATAAACACACAGAAGGGCAACTGAAACCAGGACAACTATTTGATAAAAGCTCTAGCTTAACTTTGAATGATATTCCATCGCCTTGCAGTTCTGAATGATTCTCAGAGATGGATTAGTTCAACGTGTAGCCATCAGGAGCCTGAAGTGCCTCCCCAGAAGAAAAGAGTATGGAGAGCTTATAGGGCAAAGAGGCGGAGTAGTAGACAGTCAGGGATTTGGCCAATATCAACCATAGCTGCAAAATGAAAAGCAGTCTTCATTAGTATCCTTCAAAACTGAGGTCATCTGGACCCTACAACTGCTAGTGTTTACTCACTCTCAATGTCAAATTTCATTTTGCTTATAGTTTGTATATATTTCAGGCAGGTAGGTGGTACAGCAGACAGAGTGCTGGATGATGTAATAGCCAACACCCGAGCACACTCAGCATGACCTGCTAGCTCAAGTTCTTTGATCTGCTTTGCTAAAGGAAAGACAACTTTAAAAGGGGTCAACAGTCATACTTCAATTATAGCTAAGTAGGAAATACAAGTAGAGAAATTAGTGCAAGATTCAGTAGACGGGACTCTTACTGTCTGAAAAAGTAATACAACCACCTATATACACCACTGGATTGGGAGAGCACCAACCTCTGAGTAGTCAGGGGGCTCTTAACAAATGGATTCTCAGAGTTCTGTCCAGGGACTCAAAAGGACCTTCTCATAAGAGCACCTCTAAAGCAAAATACCAAACTCTCAGTACATATAGTTTTCAACTAATAGGCTCAGAGCCAGAAGGCATCACAACTCTTGCAACTCACTGCCTAATTAGCTTAGTACCAAAAGGTGTGAAAGTCTTCCTACAAGCAAGCCTCCCTGTAAGCAAGCCTATCCCTAAGCAAACTCCTCCTTAAGCAAGTTCCTCCCCCAATGGGCTCTATGTGACTTAGGTTGTATCACAGCTGTGAAGGTAGTAAGACATACATGACTGAAATACCTGTGTACTTTTAGACCTGGGAACATGCATCCTCTTCCAAGGAAAAAGGGGACACATGTAGTCATATAGGTCTCTTAATGGACAGGGAAGATCTTCCTATTCCATTAACATCACAAATGTAGTCAGGAAGACCCAGGTTCAAAAAACTTGCTAGCTCTGTGACCTTGGGTAAGTCACTTAACTGTTGTCTGTCTTAGTTTCCCCATCTGTTAAATGGAGATAATAATAGCACCTACCTCCCAGGTTGTTATGAGGATAACATGAGATAATAAAGCATTTTATGAAGCCCTTTGCAAACCTTAAAGCACTATGTAAATGTTAGCTATTATTAATGTCATTATGATGGTTTTGCACATTACGTAGTTTCCCCTAAAGCTCAGTGAACTTTGTAACCCCAGGACCTAGTAGAGTATCTGGCACATTTTGTTTGTTTTGCACTACACCCCAAACCATTTTACCTTGATATTGTCCATCCACTCTGTGGCTGAGTGATTTTTATGAACATTGTCGCAGAGTGGGAGCTCCTTGAAAGCAGGGAGTCTTTCGTTTTTTGTTTTTGTTTTGTTTTGTTTTTTCTACTTGGTGGGGTTGTTTGGAATTAAGTTTTTATTTCATAAACATAACTTTAATTCTGAAATCTAGCCAGGCTTGTGGAAGAAAAATAGAAATGATACCCAAAGAGAACTGCAGAAACTGAGAGCAGAAGGATTGCAGGGGATAAAAACAGTGATGGAGGTAAGGAGTGGTGCTCTCCCTAGTTACACAGGAATGGTTTGTGATTAAGACTGTTGAGCTCGCTTAAGGCCTCATCACCCAAAGAAGGCCAAAAACCTGGGCTAGCCAATTGGAGAGGATGCTTTAAGGCCTTGTCAACAATCCTTTACTACACTCTCTGAGTGAACCTGAAAATCTTCCTTCTGTGTCAGCAACCCCAAGACTGAAGTAAGCTGTTGAGGAAGGAACATTCTCCTGTTGATACCTCATAAAGAGCAGGCACCTTGAACCAGATACCATCTTGATCAATGACATTTTTCTTGTCATCTTCTTTTTTTATGGCCATCTCCTGTTTATGGTCATCTCCTGACATTCTATTGTTTTATGACATTTCCTTGTTTGTGGCTGACAGAAACCATATATCCTGGGGGCAATCTCTTACTCTATGGAAACTATAGTTTTGGCTAACCAAAAAAAAAAAACAACCACACATCCTGAGGTCAGGGGTACTTCCTTGCTTGTTGGAAACTGTAATCTTGGCTGACAAAAGACATGGGAATCATGGGTCAGGGGGTGGGAGGAGAGAACACTTCCTTAATCTCTGGGTATATAATCTCTTTGAACTTACCTTTTTTGAGCTCAGCTGCTGACTATAGTTCCCATGCATTCAAATACATGCCCACCCACTTTGAGAGAAATAAACATGCATAATGCCTAATTCTGCTTGTCTTCCTTAGAACTCTGGAGGTTGACAAAGACAAAAAAAAAACTAAAGAGAGCTGTCCACAATCAGTAATGGGGATATTTTTGCTGGTGCTGATACTTTGCCACGGCAGGAGCTAAAGCACTCCTTAGCTTTGACAATGTTTATGCCAAATATCACATACTTGCAATCCAACCAGTCTTAGCAAAATATTTAAAAAACCAAGAGTCATTTATTCTGGGCCCAGAATTTGCCACGGACAAGATGCCAGGACTGGTATGCTTCAGGATTTAGTTCTCCTCTGCCAAAGATGGACTTGCCACTAGTTTCATTATGGCCTGTGAAATCACTAGCCTGGCCCATAAATTTGGAAATAACTGTGAAGGCAGAACCTTTTGTAACTAAATCTCTTCTCTAGAGTATTCAAAGAACAGAAGATTTCTGCTGTCTACAGAAATTAGTTGCAAATAGCTAGAAGGTAATACAGCCAACAACGTGGAAGAACACAATGAATTTTGTACATGGCTGCAGGTGACTGGGCTGGAAGAAGTCGCAGAGAGAGTTGAGGCAACAGCAGCCCACTTGTACCTAGAGGACCCAGGGAAGCCTCATTCTTTGGGGGCTTACCAAAGAGTTCTCATACAGCGTTTAATGAATGTTTTCTCATTCATTCTTTCATTCATTCATTCATTCATTCATTCACCCATTCATTTGGAACTCCCAGTGAGGAAACTCCCCTTATTAATGCAGACAGGAACTTTAGAGATTTCTGAGAAATTAGCACTTGTCCAGGAGCACACAACCATTCTAAGTCATTCATACACAGGGTCTGAACTCAGGCCTCCTTGATTTTGAGACTATTTCTCTGTCAACTGTTCTATAAAATGAAAATAATAACAAGATAAAATAAATAAATAAAACGATATAAATAATATATATAATATTATATTATACACATAATAACATATATAATATAATATATAAATAAATAATAAAATAAATAAAATAAAAATCCCAGGATTTTTATGAGGATAAAATGCCTCCTGTCTCACAGAGTAGGCTCTTAATAAATGTTTGTTGATTGATCGGTCTAGTACCAGGGCTCCCACACAAGGGCATCATCACCATCAGTATGAATGTATTCCCACACAAAGCTCAAAAATATTACCAAAAACCTTCCTAAAAATAACCTGTCAGCATTTAGACTCCTTAGCAGGTGGGAGTTCTCCACCCCTTTTGTGTATTATGGATCCCTTTGGCTGTCTGGTGAAGCCTGTGGAACCTTTCTCAGAATGTTCTCAGATGCACAAAATAAAATACATAGGATTATTAAAAAAAAACAATTATATTGAAGCACGGTAATCAAAACATTAAAAAAAAAGTTCACAGATACAGGTTAAGAACCCCAGGATGAATATGTAAATATGGTAGTGAGCCATCAATTCTAGTAAGCAGTACAATGCATTATTTTTTTCACATTTCTATCACTGCAAAAGATGAACAGGTGATCATACTCCAACCATATAAAGAAAAAAATTAAATCCCTTTTGTCTAATATAAAGAATGAATAAAAACTTTGCTTTTATTAGTAGTGAGGTTTGAATTGAAATACCACCTGCCTTCTCCCATATCTTTTTTGCTGAGAGGGCTGAGGGAGAAAGAGACAGAGATGAAGAGAGAACAAATGCATATGAGTAATTCAGGTTTGCATAAGTTCATACAAACAGGAGAAGATCCTTCATGTTAAATGTTGTTTTGGGGTACTCAACAATAGATAAGTATATAAGGAATATAACGCCATTCAGATAATAGGTTTAAAAAATTTAAATACAGTACTTCTGATATTCTCAATACTATATCTGTCACAGGACATAGTTGCCATTTTTTTGCTCACAAAAATTTATATGGTGGGAAGGTGTTCATTCCCAATACTAATTCATGCTCTGTGTAAGGTAAACTAAAATGAACAATGCTGCTGGTACACTCTTCATTGATGTTATTATGTGTCGAATTCTGGAAATGCTTTTGTTTCTTCCCAAAATTTTGTTTTGACCCTTCTAATCTTGGCTTCAGGTTCAAATGTTGTTCTTCTGATCATCTCTGCAGCTGGCCCAAGATCTGTTTTTAGCTCTATATGAGTATTGTTTCTTTATCTTTCTCCTTTTTTGCTCATTTTGTCCACAAAGAATGTATCCATTTTTTTTCAAAATGTAGAGGTAGTACATTCTGTAGCCCTTGAGACTGAACATAGGATTTGCCTTGTCAAAACAGTGTCATCTTATTTCCTCTTAAGAATATTTGCAATCATTTATAAATACTTCAAAATCTTCTTTCAGAACTCCTCAGCAGTTTTGTGCTGGGAACTATTTTTCTGGAATGTCACTACCCTGAACTTGCCTTTGGACACTAACATTCATTACTCTATTTTCATATTCTTACATGACTCAAACACTTCTTTCTAGGTGCCTTGATGTCTTAATGTCAGCCCTAAAAAGTGTAGACTACCCCCAAATCTTGGGAGGCCCCTCTGGACTCCCGTCCTTAACCCTGGCTTCTTTGACACTCCCTCCATCTGGTTATCTGACAATCTGTCTGACCTCTTTTTTAACTCAAAATTTTATTTTTTCTTATTAATCATTTTTAGTTTTCAACATTTATTTCCACAAGATTTTGAATTCCAAATTTTCTCCCCATCTCTCCCTTTCCCCCCACCCCCAGACAATGTACATTCTGTTTACTCTTACTCCAATATGCCCCCCTTCTATCAACCTCCCCTTCTCTTGTCCTCTTCCCTTCTATTTTCCTGTAGGGCAAGATAAATTTCTATACCCCATTTCCTGTATATCTTATCTCCTAGTTGCATGTAAAAACAATTTAAACATTAATTTTTAAAACTTTAAGTTCCACAATCCCTCCCTTCCTCTGTCCTCATCCACCGTCATTGAAAAGGCAAGCAATTCAATATAGGTTATACACATGTGATCATGCAAGACCCTTCAATAACAGCCATATTGTGAAAGACCAATTATATTTCCCTATATTCTGTCCCACCCTCCATTCATTCTATTCTTTCCTTTGACCTGTCCCTCCTCAAAAGTGTTTGCTTCTGTTTACCCCTCCCCCCAATATGCCATCCCTTCTATTATCTCCCTTTTCTCATCCCCTTCCTCCCCACTTTCCTGTAGGCTAAGATAGCTTTCAATACCTAATTGAGTGTGTATGTTATTCCCTCATTAAATCAAATCCAATGAGAGTAAGATTCACTTATTCCCTCTCACCTCCACCCTCTTCCCATCCATTGTAAAAACTCTTTCTTGCCTCTTTTATGTGAGATGATTTGCTACATTCTACTTCTCTCTTTTTCTCCCAGTACATTCCTTTGAATACTTAATTTTATTTTCTAGATATCATCCATTTATATTCAGTTCACCTTGTGCCCTCTGTATATATGTGTAGGGATGGATGGATTAATGGATGGATAGATCCATAGGATATGTATGTGTGTGTGTGTGTGTGTGTTTATACACACACACACACACACACATATGTGTGTATGTATGTGTGTATACATGTGTGTGTACATATATTCACTCCAACTACCCTAATACTGAGAAAGGTCTCATGAGTTACAAATATCATCTTTCCATGTAGCAATGGAAACAGGTCAACTTTAATAAGTCCCTTATGGTTTCTCTTTCCTGTTTACCTTTTCATGCTTCTCTTGGTTCTTGTATTTGAAAGTCAAATTTTCTATTCAGCTCTGGTCTTTTCATCAAGAATGTTAGGAAGTCCTCTATTTCATTGAAATTCCATTTTTTCCCTGAAGTATTATACTCAGTTTTTCCGGGTAGGTGATTGTTGGTTTTAATTCTAGCTCCTTTGACCTCTGGAATATCATATTCAAAGTCCTCTGATCCCTTAGTGTACAACCTACTAACTCATGTGTTATTGTGATCATATTTCCATAATACTTGAATTATTTCTCTCTGGCTGCTTGAAATATTTTCTCCTTGACCTGAAAATGCTAGAATTTGACCACAATATTCCTAGGAGTTTTCCTTTGGGGAGCTCTTTCAGGAGCTGATCAGTGGATTCCTTCTATTTCTATTTTATCTAGGTCAGTATTCTTTGATAATTTCTTGGAAGATGATGTCCAGGCTCTTTTTTTGATCATGATTTTCAGGTAGTCCAATAGTTTTTAAATTATATTTCCTGGTTCTATTTTCCAGGTCAGTGGTTTTTCCAATGAGATATTTCACATTTTCTTCTATTTTTTCATTCTTTTGGTTTTGTTTTATAACATTGATTTCTCATAAAGTCATTAGCTTCTATTTGTTCCATTCTAATTTTTAAGGAATTATTTTCTTCAGTGAACTTTTTTACTTCTTTTTTTCATTTGACCAATTTTGCTTTTTAAAGCATATTTCTCCTCATTGGCTTTTTGGACCCCCTTTGCCATTTGGGTTAGTCTATTTTTAAAGGTGTTATTTTCTTCCCCAGTTTGGGGGTCTCATTTAGCAAGTTGTTGACTTGTTTTTCATGATTTTCTTGCATCCCTCTCATTTCTCTTCCCAATTTTTCTTCCAACTCTCTTACTTGATTTTCAAAATAGTTTTTGAGCTCTTTCAGAGCCTGAGACCAATTCATATTTTTCTTGGAGGCTTTGAATGTAGAAACTTTGACTTTCTTGTGTTCTTCTGGTTGCACATTTTGATCTTCCTTGTCACCAAGGAAGTAAGATTCTACAGTCTGTTTTTTCCCATTGTTTATTCATTTTCCCAGTCAATTACTTGCTTTTGAGTTCTTTGTTAAGTAGAGGATGTACTACCCCAAGCTTCAAGGGTTTTATGCAGCTGTTTTCAGAGATATTTCTAAGGACTTGTAAATTTTCAGCTCTTTCAAGGTGATATGATCAAAGGAGAGATAGTTACTCCTCTCATAGTTTGGCTCTGACTTGTGAGCAACCACAAGCACTCTTTTCTGCCTTGGAACTGTGAGGAGGATTCCCTTTCCACTGCTGCCACAAGCTCTGTCAAGTTCGTCCCAGCACTGAGACCCAGATCCAAGGAGGAGTAAAGCAAGAGAATCCTATCTGAGAGACAGCAAAGAGATCCCTGCAATCCCCCTCCAATCAGCCACTCAATTCCCCCATTGTCCATAGCCCCAGAGTTCCAGAAGTAGCCATGAGTGAGGGAGTGACTGCCACCTTCCTGGGGCTCAGGGTGGGGCCAGACCATGCTCATCTTTCACCCAGGCGAGAGACCTTTCCTACTGACCTTTGAATTTGGCTTTGGTGTTTATGAGTTGAGTAGTCTGGAAACCACTGCAGCTGCCAGTGATTCAGTCCACTAAGGCCTGCTCTAGCCCCATCTATGCTGGTGTGGCCCATGCTAGACTGTGTTCTTCATCCAGCCCAGTGAAATAGACCTTTCCTGTGGACCTTGCAGACTGTCTTGGGTGGGAAATTTGTTTCAGTTTGTCATTTTGCAGCTTCTGCTGCCTACTATGTAACCAAGAACAAGTCATTTACTTCCCCTAAGCCACAACTACACGATGTGAATAATAATGGAGACAAATCTGTCTAGAGAATCAAATGAAGAAAAAAATGAAGATCTTTTTTTAAAAGCAAAACCTTATACAAATATAAATTATTTGTATTACTAATTTTGTGATTTGAGCACCTTTTATTTTTGGAGAGAAATAGGTTTGGATGAAGAACTTATTTATTTTAGTTTTAGAAAAAAATTCCTCTCCTTCCCCTTAGATAGTGAATTTATTAATTTTTGTCTATAGTGTATTTGGATATTGCTATTAAAGAAAGAACAGAAATTTCAGCTGGTGTCACTATCTTGCAAATATCAAATGAGTTCCCTTCAAATAGGGGGGAAATATTTTTGATATCTTGTCTTTCAAAGGTCCTTACTAACTTTGAAATCCATCAACAAATCTCACTCTGAAAGAACATTTATCTGTGTTTTGCTTTTGCAATGCATTCCTTGGCACAGTGGAAGATACAGCTGCAATATAGCATCTCACATTTCTCATATTTCCCCTAATTTACCATTCAGCCCCTTTGGTTTTTTTTTTTTGTTCATGATGGATTTAAAATGAAACTTCATAAAGAGTGAATAGTCTTTCTATAATGCACTTTTTAAAAAAAGACAGCAGGATGTCACTTTTCTCTTTCTTCCTTTAGATGACATGTATTTCTCAACTGAACAATAACAAAATAAAATACATTTTTAGGCAACAATATTCTGGGTCAGTTGGCCATTTAATCTGAATCCCCTTGGAAATGATTTTTAATTAGTGGTTTTAATTAGTCGTTTTTAAGAAAAATTAGTGGTTTCCTGTAGGTTTATGTTTGGTCTGAAATCTTAGCTATCAGATGCTCAAAATCTATTATTACTCTTGGGAAATTTGGTGTCTCTTTCAGCGGCCTCAGAGGAAAGAAGAAAGAGAAGGGAAAATCTGTGTTGAACAGGGAGCACTCACTTCTACTCCAGGGTTTACAATAGCCTTAACATGTTTCCATGGGCTAGATAATTTGAATAATCATATTAAATCCCAAAATGGGATTATAAATATTAGTGCAGTTACCACCAGGTAGAATAAATTTTGGGGAAAAAAACCTTTTGAAAGGATGGAGGACTTCATAAAGAAACTGAATAAAGTTGATTTAGAATCCTTTGAAGGTTTTTATGAGGATCAGATGAGATAATATAGTATTGTTATGATGTTTCTCCATCCAAAAAACCCTTCTAATTTGTCCAAAAATTAATCTGAAGATCTATTTCTATTGTCTGTCCCCTGACTTTTATATTCCTTTCCTTGTCTCAAGTGCAAAACTTACTTGTTATGGTGATAGTCATTGGACAAAGAACCTTGTCTAGTTATTTTTTTTAATTTTATTTTGAGTGGGAGAGGCAAAGCAATTGAGGTTAAGTGACTTGCCCAAGGTCACACAGCTAGTTAAGTGTCAAGTGTCTAAGGTCAAATTTGAACTCAGGTCCTCCTGACTTCAGGGCCAGCGCTCTGTTCACTGCACCATCTATCTTCCCCTGGTCTAGCTATTCTTAAGCAAATAACAGGATAATATCCCTGGAGCTGTTCATTTCCTCTCCCCATAAAGGAATAATAATAACTTGACAAAAATAATGATAGTTAGCATTTATATAAATCATTAAAGTATGGAAAGATCTTTTTATATATTATCTCATTTGATCTTTATAGCAACTCTTTGAAATTGGTGCTATTATTATCCCCATTTTATCAATGGGGAAATTGAGACTGATAAAGGTTAAATGGGACAATTTCTTTTCTACTTATGTTTTCTTCTTTGCCTCTCCTTCTTCTCCTTGTCTCATGTTCTATTCCAGAATTAAACTTTGTTGTGTCGTTAAGTTGTTTTTCAGTTGTATCTGACTCTTTGTGACCCACTTTGGGGTTTTCTTGGCAGAGATACTGAAGTGGTTTGCCATTTCCTTCTCTAGTTCATTGTATAGATGAGGAAACTAAGGCAAACAGGTTTAAGTAACTTGCCTAAGGCCACACAGTATTTTGGGCTGTATCTGAATTCAGGAAGAGAAGTCTTCCTGATTCCAGGACCTTTCTATTTACTGCATCACCTAAAAATTAAACTAAACTACCCCTATTGCCATACACAATTTTTCTTGAATGTTCCTCCAAACTAGTTCTCCATCTTTAGAGTGGTAACTGCCTATTCCATGACCAAAATACTGAATTTCAAATTACATCCCTTGGGACAATGTTCTCTCATGACAGAAAGACATATCTCCTACCTTTGATTTAAAACATAATGGTCAATAATTCCAAAGCCTAAAAATAAATGATACAAGTCTCACAATCTATAACTAGTCATTTGTTAGCATGTGAAATAGTAGTTTTCTAATGTGTGAAAATAACCATAAGATCATAGATGTAGAATTAGGAGGAGCCTCAGGGGCCACATGATCTGACCCTTTCATTTTATAAGAAGCAAATGAGGCTCTGTAGGTTAAGTGGTTAGTCCTGGGTCTATTATAGGAAGGATCAAAGGCAAGATTTGAACACATCTGTTGTATCCAATAACAGTACTTTTGCCCACGGTGCTTGAAGTATGTTGGAGCCAAGAACTAGGTGTCCTTTTCAGTATAAAGTGAGACCCCATAACTTTCCTCATTCCAATCTGGGGCTCTTCATGCAAGGGCTAGGGCAATCTTTGTAGCTGGGCAGTTGACCCAGGTTTTGTCCCAGTGGACCTAAATTCAGCACTTGCTTAGAAACAATTGAGTATAGAATAACTGTTTAGCATTTAGTTAGTAGGAATAATTAATTAAAATAAGAAGCTATCAGATGTCTCCCTTCCTCACACTTTCCTGAGTAGCATCATAGATAGGCTCCTGCTTCATAGATAATAGTTTTGATCAGTTCTTTTTTCAAAATCAATACAACGACTTAAAACATTAAGTTTTACAAATCTGTCTCTTTTGTAAGAAAGAAAAGAGGAGAAAAAGGTTAGGGAGACACACAAAGAGTTGGACTCAGAGCCAGCATGAACTGGGTCCAAGGGCATCTTTGGCAGGCAATAATCAAGGATCATAAGTTGAAGATGCTGATCGGCAATGGAAGGGTTTTCCTGACCTGGATTTCCCTATACCAATGGGATCACAGGTTCAGATTTTTTTTTCAAAAGTATGTCAATCTTAAAACACAGTCAGACAAATACACATTTCCTTTACCTGTTTGCTATATAACAGTTCATCTTTTCAATTTTTAAATTTTCATGCAGTATAAACAGTTCATCTTTCCAATTTATGTATTCATTCTGCTTCTCATTTTTCACTTCTTGTCCTCTCCTCATCTCAATATTCCTGAAGGTCTTACACATAAAAATCAGTGATTGAGCTAAAACACAGGGGTATAAATGTTCAAGAACTTTGAGCGTTCAAGGACACAGATATGGGAAGCAGAAATTTTTTTAATAATCACATGTCTCTGCTATATGAGCCTTTGGTCATATTTAGCCAAGGCTATCAAGCAACTTTCTACAACCTTTTTCCTTTTCCCCCTTTCTAGAACTCCACTATGCGTCTTCTCCCCCACCTCCACCCCCATTCCCCATTAGAAGAAGCTTTGTGAAGGCAGGACTGTCTGGTTGCCTTTTTTACATAACTCCACCTCTTGGCAGAGAACCTGGCACATAGAGTTTACTTTATGTGGCTATAGTGGGTGGGGGTGAGGGGGTGGAGGAAGAGTCAATGCTATGCCACAACTAGTTTAGATGCCAGGATTAGGAACTTCAGCCAATACCCACAAATGGACAGAAGTAAGGTTTGTCCATGCCATAGCAGGCCACATTAGACAAATCCCAATAGGCAAGGCAAATGACTAGGATCACAATTTCAGACAAGTCAGGGCTGGATGGAAATTGAAAGATAGCCTAGTCCAATCCCCTCATATGGGGAAATAGAAAACAAAATCACAGAGATTAAATTATTTGAATGAAGAGAGCATTGATTAAGTTCTTAATATGTGCAAAGTGCTAAGTGTTAGGAATACAAGCAGAAAAGATAGCCCCTGCCTTTAAGAGCTTACATTATAATGGGGGAGACAACACACCAAGAAAGTTTCAACTGTTAAGGCAAATGGAAAAATCCCATGACCCAATGGGTGTAGAGGCAAAGCTAATATTAATGCTTCTTCTTTAATGTCATTTCAACTGGCAAAATGATATGCATTTGAGGTTGAACCATCTGATCAGTGTCAAGGATTTTGAAGACAGAATTTTGTTTTCTAAATATTCAATGTAGGTGACTGGAGCACCCTTCACAAGAGTACATCACCAGCAAGTATAGCAGTTTCCAGACTTCTCAATCCATAAATGGCAAAGACAAAGTGAAAGGTCAGTATGGAGCATGATTGGTCCAGGGAGAAATAGAAGAGTGCAGTCTGGCTGCTATGCCCAGAGTGAGAAGCAGAGGAGGTGCAGTGGCTGCATCCACTGCTGTGTGGCTGCTGTAGAGCTCCTGGCCTTCAAATTGTAGGAGGACCAAGGGACCATTCAGAGGCTAAGCACTCTTGTTTTGACCTACTTGGATCTGGATCACCATCCTGGGTGGTGGTCCTAGGGTGTGAAACCAGTGAGCCAGAGCATGCAGGGACTGTAGAGAGGGTGTCCATCTAATAGCTCCCGCAGCTGCAAAAACCTCAGTGATTTGGGACATAGCTCTCTCCATTCTGGAAGCAGAGCTCTACTGTGGCAAAGAGCTCAAAAGTCAAGTAATTTGGCTGCCTATATAAGCAAGCAAAGGAAGCACAAACAGACAATAGAATCCTTTTTGGGGGGACAAAAAGGATCAAGGCATGGAGTGGGAGGAAGAGGGCAAAGTCAGAACCCCTGCATCAAAAGTGTCCAAGAAAAATATGAACTGGGTACAGGCCATGGAGGAGCTCAAGAAGGATTTTGAAAATCAAGTAAGAGAAGTCACCCAAATCACCCGCACCTCCTCTACTTCTGACTCTGGAAGTAGCAGCTGGACTGCACTCTTCTGTCTCTCCCTGGAACAACCATGTTCCATACTGACCTTTTACTTTGTCTTTGTCATTTATAGATTGAGAAGTCTGGCAACCGCTATACCTGCTGGTGATTTACTTTCCTGAAGGGTGTTTCAGTCACCTATACTGAAGCAGAAAAATTGGGAAGAGAAACGAGAATGATGCAAGAAAATCATGAAAAGCAAGTCAACAGCCTGCTAAAGGAGACTCAAAAATACACTGAAGAAATTAACACCTTAAAAAACAGACTAATTCAAATGCCAAAAGAGGCCCAAAAAGCAGATGAGGAGAAGAATGCTTTAAAAAGTTGAATTTGCCAGATGGAAAAGGAATTTCAAAAACACATGGAAGAGAATAACTCCTTCAAAATTAGACTGGACCAATTGGAAGTTAACAACTTCATGAGAAATCAAGATACTATAAAACAGATCCAAACAAATGAAAAAAAATAGAAGGCAATGTGAAATATCTCATTGGAAAAACCACTGACCTGGAAAATAGATCCAGGAGAGATCATTTAAAAATTATTGGACTACCTGAAAGCCATGATCAAAAAAAGAGCCTAGACACCATCTTTCAAGAAATTCTCAAGGAAAATTGCTCTGATATTCTAGAACAAGAGGGCAAAATAGAAATTGAAAGAATTCACCAATCACCTCTTGAAAAAGATCACTAAAAGAAAACTCCTAGGAATATTATAGCCAACTACCAGAGTTCCCAGGTCAAGGAAAAGATACTGCAAGCATTCAGGAAGAAACAATTTGAGTGTTTTGGAAACACGATCAGGATAACACAAGACCTAGCAGCTTCTACATTAAGAGATTGAATGAAGAGCAGAACCAGGAAAAATTTGCACACAATCACAGACACATCATATGTGTGATGACCAACCTTGATAAAATGGACTCTTCTCAGCAATGCGCAGTTATAAGACAACTCTACAATTCTCAGGATGGAAAGAGATATCTACATTCAGAGAAAGATCTAGAAAGAACAGAGTTTAAATGGTGACTGAAGCAATCTACATGCTATTGTTCTTTTCCATGTTTGGTTTTGTTTCTTTTTTCCCATTGTTCATTCCATTGGTTAAAACCCTTCTACACAACCAGACTAATGTCTAATATGAAAGTATTTGCAGATCCTATAGCTGATTGCATGCCACCATAGGTGGGAGGTGGAAGAGGGAGGGGAGAAAATTTGAAACTCAAGGGATTGTGGATCTGAATCTTGTAAACTAAATGTAAATAAACAGATCAATTTATATAAAAAAAGAGAGAGATTGAATGACTTGGAATATGATATTCTGGAGATCAAAGGAGCTAGGACTAAAACCAAGAATCACCTACCCAGAAAAACTAAGTATAACACTACAGGGAAAAATATGATCATTCAATAAAATAGAGGACTTTCAAACATTCTTGATGAAGAAATCTGAGCTGAATAGAAAATTTGACTCTCAAATACAAGAAGCAAGAGAAGCATGAGACAGTAAATAGGAAAAAGAAATCATAAGGAACTTATTAAAGTTGAACTATTTATATTCCTATATGGAAAAAACTATAATTGTAACTCATAAGACTTTTCTCAGTATGAGGATAGCTGAAGGGAATATATATATATATATATATATATATATACACATATATATATATATGTATGTATATGTATATGTATATATATGTATAGGAGGATGTTTGTGTATATAAATATATATGTGCGTGTGGGCATTTGTATGTTCATGTATACATAGACAGAAGGCATAGGATGAACTGAATATGAAGGGATGATATCTAAAAAAAATTAAGAGGTGAGAGAGGAATTTATTGGGAGAAGAAGAAAGGGAGCAATAGATTAGGGTAAATTATCTCGTATAAAAGAGGCAAGAAAAAAACTGTTACAATGGAGGGGAAGTGTAGGAAGGTGAAAGGGAATGGAACAAACTGATTTTCATTGAATTTGGCCTAAGGAGGGAAAAACATACACATGCAATTGGGTAGTTAGAAGCAAACATTTTTGAAAAGGGACAGGGTCAAAGGAAAAAACAGAAGAAATGAGAGGGATAGGATAGAGGGAACATAGTTAGTCTTTCACAATTTAACTACTATGTAAATAATTTGGATAACTACACATGTACATTCTATATTGAATTGCTTATCTTCCCAGTGGGGGGTGGGTGAGGAGGGAACAAGGGAAAAGAATCTGGAAACCAAAGTTTTAAAAACGAATGTTTAAAAAATAGTTTTTTACATGCAACTGGGAAATAAGATATACAGCTACTGGGGTATAGAAATTCATCTTGCCCTACTAGAAAGTTAAGGGGGTGAAGAGGGAGGATACAAGAGAGAACAGATTAGGGGAAGGGATATTTAGTAGGCTTGCTATTTTGGTGTGGGAGTAGGGGAAAGACAGGGAAAGAAAAATTATAACTCAAAATCTTGTGGAAATGAATGCTGAAAACTAAAAGTAAAATTTTAAGAATATTAAAATAAATAAATATTCAATATATCTGGCTGTAGCGCCTGCAGGAACAGATGCCAAGCTGTATCTCCACAGGAGCTGTTTCCCAGGATGATAGACAAGGGTGTTGCTATTCCCAAGGCTCTTGGGTTCAGTATGCTAGGTTGCCCCCATCAGAATGTCAGGGAAGATAGTGGCTGAGGCGGCAGCAGAGGTTTGACTTCCCTGCCATATGTTGCCTCCTGTCCTTCCCCAAGGGTGCTTTGTTGCTTTAGCTGGGCTGGCTTGCCTGTCCTATCTGTGGCAATAGGTGAGCAGCTGGTGGTGAGTTATCTGGCTGGTCCCATCTCCACGAGAACCACCTCCCTAAGTAATGATTGCGACGGCTGAACTGGAAGTAGAACCTTTGGTGGAGAGGGGTGCTGCCACTGCCAGGAGTCTTGTGCCTTTCAGATTGCTAGTGGCAATTGGTTAGCAGTTGTTGTTAGTGGTAATGATGAAGAAAGCAGTAAAGTAGGTAAGAGCAAAGCCAAGGTAGGACCCTAAATCCTCTGACTGCAAACATTGCTGCAAAAATACTGCCTCTCAGCAGAGTCAGCATATGCTTTTATGTTATGTTCTTAGCCTTTACAAAAGGTCAGAATAAGAACCATCGATTTATATAAATGTTTCTCTACTCTCTATTTTTTAATTTCTATGACTTATTTTGCATTATTTTAAATTTTATAAGTCATCCAAAACCCTTCAGGCAGTTGGTGGTTCATAAATCTTACATAATTAAATTAATAGACAAATAAATAGTGGATAAACAAATAAATAATCAACAAGTCAACCCTTTCCTGTGAAATTTATAATTCATTTCAGTTGCCCTTTTTTATTTGAAGTTTTAGGTGATCATTTGTTAGTGTCAATAGAAAATAATCATTTGCCTGAATACAAAGTCTTTTAAATAATTAAACGATACCTTTAAAATATAGATCATTGGTTGCAGGGGCATGAGATTTAGCACTGGAAGGAAACTTAGCATATCTTCCATCCTGTTCATTAAAAGACTTTGGTTCTCTCTAAACCACATCATCATCATTAATCTTTTAGTCAGACTTCTCACTGTTTTTTAATTGTTTGTTTTGTTTATAACCTTAAAGTGCTAATAATCAGATATGTTTTCAGGGAAGAAATTCTTTTTCCATAGGAATGACCTTCTATATCTTGAGAATATTGAAATTTGTGGTCCTGACTGAGGACCACTCAGTAAAAGAAAGCCAGGACCAGTCATTGTCTGATGGTACAAGCTTCTAGGGCTCGCCAGCCCTCCCTTCCTAATTGAAATGCCAAGGGACCTAGGTTGGCTCAGTTTTCCTCTTGGCACATTTATCCATGAAGACAACATGGTATAGTGTAGTAGTTCTCAAAAGGGGCCTCCAGGAACCTTTGGAGGTGCCCAAGATTCTTGCATGAAGTGAAAATTATTTTCATAATAATACTAAGATATTTTAATTTCTAGAATTTAAATTCTAATTTCTAAATAATTCATTTCTAACAATTTTTAATATTTTAATTTCTAAATTTAATTTAATTTATAACAATGAAATATTGATAAATATAACCTACATAAGCAAAAGCTTCTTGGGTGTCCTCAATAATTTTTAAGAGTGTCAAGGAGTCCTAATACCAAAATAATTTGAGAACCACTGAATAGTAGAAAGAAAAATCAGACTGGAATTAATGACACCTGGGCTCTAGTCATAAAACACTAATTAGATAGATGATGAGTCTAGGCAAGTTCTTTGCCCATTTACTAAACAGTTTGGGGATTTGAGGAGGGGGGAGAATTTCAGGTTTCTTTTGTAAAATGGAATGTTTGGGCTAGGTGACTTCTATGGTCATTTATTAATTAATAATTTTCAAAGAACATCTTACTTGTGAGAATCAAGATAGTAAACAAAAGGAGCAGTCTGGGGATGAAGAGGTGAAGGTTGCTTTTAAACTCAAGCACTCAGCACAAATACAACCAAAGCATCCAACTCAGAAATTAAGCCTTGAGTATAGTTGTTAGTTTAAGCTTGGTCATCAATGTCCTATACCCACATGTGCGTGCACAAGCACACACACACACACACACACACACACACATTTGCCCTGATGAGATCTACATCTAGTTAACATGTAGGCTGCCATACCCAATACCAGGAGTGGGGAACCTGTGGCCTCAAGGCCACTTGTGGCCCTCTAGGTCCTCAAGTGCAGCCCTTTAACGGAGCCCAAGTTTTACAGAACAAATCCTTTTATTAGAGGAATTTGTTCTATGAAGTTTAGGTTTGGTCAAAGGGCAGCACTTGAGGGCATAGAGGGCCGCAAGGCCACAGGTTCTCCACTCCTGTGCCAATACCTTCTAACCAAAGGTAACTAAGCAGTTGAGAGAGGGGGCTTTTATCAATTTGATTGGCTGAGTGGAAAATGGTGCATCTGATTAACACAGTGAGAGAAGACATGAAGTTCTGGGCATCTTAACAACCAGATATTCATTGACTACATTTTCCACCCCCAAGATGTTTCTTTACAATCATGGAGACCAATGAAAAAGAGTATTGGGGAAAATGTTTTTCTCTTCCTTTTAAGAAATACCAACAAAAAATTCTTATGAGATAAAAATATTAATCACTTTTTCAGAATTATATATGACCAACACACTGTGGCCTTCCTTTGAAATTCCCTAAGAAAATGTTTTTAAATGCTTCAATTTTCCAAGGCACAATTATAAGAATGTTAAATTTAGCCAGGCTTGTCCCCCTCTGCACAAATGGCAATAATCTCTCATTCAGACCCTCCAATGCAAGCATTGTTACAAAATCATAAGCAGTATTAAATTATTTTTAAACTAACTTCTTGCACCAGTAAGCAATAATATGCAGAATAAAAAAGGAATAGTTTAATGAATAACTGAGTACCCACAGAGCAGTATATAGCCCCTAAACTTCCCAGAGAACACTATCACCAGTAAACACTCTTGCCATAAGAACAGTTCCAATTTACCCAGTGATTTTGTAAAAAATACAAATTGTAATTCCCAACATAATTCACCCAGACAACACCAACATAAGTCATACTGGAACAGACTTACAAAATGAAGTCTTTCCTAATCTTCTCCTCCCTCAATGCTTCCCCACAGGAGTGCCATAAGACTCAAACAAGATAATGGATGTAAAGCACTTTACAAACCTTTAAGTGCTTCGTAAGTACGCAGGCCTTGGGTTTGTTGTTGTTATTTTTATAATCATTAGCCCCTGGTCTCCAGGCCTCCAGTCTGGTGATAACTTCATTCCTTGAGCCTTTTTTTGGGCTTCTCCTGAGCACATAAAGCAATACAAAGGGGTGCTTGCAAATTTTTAACAAAGATGCACTTGAACTTGACATGGGGTTAAAGCACCCAGTGAAACCCTGAAGAACAACTTTTTTTTTACTTAAACTCTTGCCTGTCATACCCCTCCCCTTCCCCCAAGTAATGAACTTACTAGTTTATGGCCTAGTTCTAGACCTGGTTCTGTGAGATCTTGGGAAAAATCATTTTATATAATTGGTCCTCAGTCTTTGAAATAGGGGTAAAGGTTGGGCTCAATAACCTCTGAGATCAGGGTAGAGCCAAGATGGTAGAGTAGAAGCAGGAAATTCCATGAGCTCTCACCACAACCACCTCCAATACCTGTAAAATATGACTCTAAACAAATTTTAGAACTACAGAAGCCATGAAGCGACAGAGAAAAACAAATCTCCTGCTGAAGCTAGCCTGGCAGGCCAACAGGAAGGCTCTATCACACCAGACTGGGAGCCACACACAGTCTCGAGTGAGCCACACTGAGGCCACAGCAGCCCTAACTGGCCAGAGCAGACTTAAGGAGAGTGAATCACCAGCAGCTGTGGCAGCTTCCAGACTTCTCAACCCATAAAAGCCAAAGAGAAAGTAAAAGGTCTGTGGGTAACTCTGTTGGAACCAGGTGAAAGGTGGAGAAGGCAAGGTGGCTGCAGCTGCCGCTGCATGGCTACCTCCTGAGCTCCTGGCCTGCAGATCATAGGTTCCATTCACAGAGTAATCACTCTTGCTTTGACCTGCTTGGATCCAGGTTTCAATCTTGGGTGGTAGTCCTGGGGTGAGAAATGCCAGCGTGACAGAGCTTGTGGTAGCTGTAGAGAGGGTGCCCTCCTCAGACCTCTGACACATTTGTGAAAATGCCAGCAATTTGGGACAAAGCTTGCCACTCTGGAAGCAGAGTTCTACCATGACAAAGAGCTCAAAAGGCAAATAATTGGCTGGCAAGATAAGCAAGCAGAGGAAGCAAAATCAGACCATAGAGTCTTTTTTTGGGGGGGATAAAAAGGATCAAAACATGGAACCAGAAGAAGTCAACAAAGGCAAAACTCTTGAATCAAAAGCTTCCAAGAAAAATATGAACTGATTGCAGGCTATGGAGGAGCTCAAGAAGGATTTTGAAAATAAAGTTAGAGAAGTGGAAGAAAAATTGGAAAGAAAAATGAGAATTGGCAAGAAAACCATGAAAGGTAAGTCAACAGCTTGCTAAAGGAGACCCAAAAATACACTTAAGAAATTAACACATTAAAAAATAGAGTAACTCAAATGGCAAAAGAGGCCCAAAAAGCCAATGAAGAGAAGAATGCCTTAAAAAGCCAAATTGCCCAGATGGAAAAGGAATTTCAAAAACTTGCTGAAGAGAATAATTCCTTCAAAATTAGATTGGTGCAATTGGAAGCTAATGACTTTATGAGAAATCAAGATACTATAAAACAGATCCAAACAAGTGAGAAAAATAGAAGGCAATGTGAAATATCTCATTGGAAAAACCACTGACCTGTAAAATAAATCCAGGAGAGATCATTTAAAAATTATTGGGCTACTGGAAAGTCATGATAAAAAAAAAAAGAGCCTAGAAATCATCTTTCAAGAAATTCTCAAGGAAAATTGCCCTGATATTCTAGAATCAGAGAGCAAAATAAAAACTGAAAGAATTCACCAATCACCTCTTGAAAAAGATCACTAAAAGAAAACTCCTAGGAATATTATAGCCAACCTCCAGAGTTCCCAGGTCAAGTAGAAAATACTGCAAGCAGTCAGGAAGAAAAAATTTGAGTATTGTGGAAACACAATCAGGATAACACAAGATCTAGAAACTTCTACACTAAGATACCAAAAGGCTTGGAATATGATATTCTGTAGGTCAAAGGAGCTAGGATTAAAACCAAGAATCACCCACCCAGCAAAACTGAGTATAATGCTTCAGGGGAAAATATGGTCATTTAATGAAAGAGGACTTTCAAGTAGTCCTGATGCAAAAAAAGGACTGAATAGAAAATTTGACTTTCAAATACAAGAAGCAAGAGAAGCATGAGAAGGTAAACAGGAAAAAGAAATCAGAAGGAACTTATTAAAGTTAAACTGTTTACCTTCCTACATGGAAAAATGATAATTGTAACTCATGAGACTTTTCTCAGGATGAGGATACTTGAAGGAAATATATATATATAGATAGATATAGAT
>CM053581.1:533656317-533689554 GCA_028627135.1 Pseudochirops cupreus
GAGAAGCATGAGAAGGTAAACAGGAAAAAGAAATCAGAAGGAACTTATTAAAGTTAAACTGTTTACCTTCCTACATGGAAAAATGATAATTGTAACTCATGAGACTTTTCTCAGGATGAGGATACTTGAAGGAAATATATATATATAGATAGATATAGATAGATATAGATATATATAGAGAGAGAGAGATATATATGTATGTATGTATGTATGTATATGTGTGTGTGTGTATACACACACATATGTTTATATAGGAGGGTATATGTATGTATAAATACATATGTGAGTATGTGTATATATGTATACATAGACAGAGGGCACAGGATCAGTTGAATAGGAAGGGATGATACTTAAAAATTAAAATTAAGAGGTGAGAGAGAAATATAATGAGAGAAGGATATAGGAAGAAATAGAATAGGGCAAATTATCTCATATAAAAGAGGCAAAGGAAAACTGTTTACAATGGAGGGGAAGAGCAGAAAGGTAAAAGGGAATGGGTCAACCTTACTCTCACTGAATTTGGCTTAAGGTGAGAATAATATAAACACTCATTTGGGTATTTTACCCTATAGGAAATAAAGGGGAAGGGGATAAGAGGAGAGATGATAGAAGGGAGGGCAGATTGGGGGAGAGGGTAGTTAGAAGCACATACTTTTGCAAAGGGACAAGGTCAGAGTAGAAAATAGAATAAGTGTGGGGGTGGGATAGGATGAAGGAAAATATAGTTAGTCTTTCACAATATATCTACGATGGAAATGTTTTGTGTAACTACACATATACAACCTATATTGAATTGCTTATCTTCCCAGTGAGGGTGGGTGAGGAGGGAAGAAGGGAAAGAATCAGGAAATCAAAGTCTTAAAAATAAATGTTAAAAAAAAATTATTTTTTTTACCTGCAACTGGGAAATAAGATATATAGGCACTGGGGTATTGAAATCCACCTTGCCCTACTAGAAAGTTAGAGGAGGTATGGGGGAGGATATAAAAGAGAGCATATTGGGGGAAGGGGTATTCAGTAGGCTCGTATTTTGGGGTGGGAGTAGGGGAAAGACGGGGAGAAAATATGTAACTCAAAATCTTGTGGAAATTAATGCTGAAAATTAAAAATAAACAAACAAACAAAAATAAAAGAAATAAAAGCATAACAGAGGTCTGCAGTTTCATATACAATCCTCTTTTTCTGTTCTACTATGTATTGGAAATGTCCATTTTATTTGGTGTTTTTAAATTCAGACAAAAAATACGTTAAAAAATAATAATCTCTGAGACTTCTTCCTGCTCTAAAATCTTATGATTCTCTAGAACCAGAGTCAGCAAACTATACCTTGGAAAATTTCCACCCTCTCAAGCTGTAGAAAAACAGGTACTGGGCCAGATTTTATCTTCAGAATGGTTTGCTGACTCCTGAGCAAGAAGTTATCCAAACATTTGCCAGCACACCCTCACATGGCTCTATGTGCATTGTCTGAGCTCAGCAGAAGTGCAGGGGAAGACTAAGGGAATGAAGTCATCACTAGACTGGAGGCTTGGTGACTACAGGTCAAGAGCAAGAACAAAAAGAACAAGAAAAAGAAGTACTCAGTAAACTCCAATATCTCCTTATTATTTTTAGGATCAAAGACAAGCTCCTCTATTTATTTGAAATATAAAGCCCTGGGCCAGTTAGGTGGCCTCAGTGAATAGAGCACCAGCCCTGGAGTCAGGAGTACCTGAGTTCAAATCTGACCTCAGACACTTAACACTTAATAGCTGTGTGACCTTGGCAAGTCACTTAACCCCAATTGCCCTGCCCTCCCCACTCCTGCCCTACACAATGTGGCCATCCAGGCCCCAGTCTCTGTGTCTTTGCACTCATTCCCCCTCCTCTGCTGCCTTTGGAAGGCTTTCTCTCACCATTGCCTCTCCTTAAAATCCAGAGCTTCCTTCAAAGTTTAACTTGAGCACTAGCTCCTAAATGATGTCTTTCCTGATCAAACCAGCTGCTATGGTTTTGACATCTCCCACTTACGTATTCATTGTGTGATAAATGTGTGTGTATATGTATACACACATATACATGTATACATATAATTATATATATATATATCTTATATAATTATATTTTCTATAGATTTATGTATACTATATATGTGTTTCGTATATATGCTTATGTGTATATATGTGTTTATATATACAGAATAGAATCATTCCTATGTAGTACAGAGGAAAGCATTGGCTCTGGTGATAGAGCATTTGAGTTGAAATCAGACACAAGCTTTGTGACCTTGGGCAATCAGCTATCTCTCAGCCTCAGTTTCCTCATCTGTAAAATGAGGCTAATAATAGCACCTGCTTCACAGAGTTGCCATGAGGAATAAAAGAGATACATGTTTAATGTGCTTTGTAAAACTTAAAAGGGCTATAAAAAGGCTAGTTGTTATCATTATAATAATTCAAAATTAATAACCATTTGATAAGCACAGAAAGTAATATGCTAGGCATTGGGCATAGGAAGATAAAAATGAAACTGTCCCTGTCCTCAAGAAGTTTATATTCTATTGAAGTAAACATGTATGGGTGGGTAGATAGGTAGAAGGAAGGAAGGAAGGAAGGAAGGAAGGAAGGTAGGTAGGAAGGAAGGAAGGACAGAAGGAAGGAAGGAAGGAAGGAAAGGAAAAAAGGAAGGAAGGAAGGGAAGGAAAAAATAAAGAAAGAGAGAGGGAGGGAGGAAGGAAAGAAGGAAAGAAAGGAGGAAGGGAGGGAAGGAGGGGAGAGGGAGGAACACACACACACAAAATAAAAACAAAGAAATGGTGTCACTGGTAAGGCTGCTACCTCTGTAGATGCATGTTCCAACCTCTCCACATGTTAACAAGGAGTATATGAATTGCTTTCACAAATACAGAAAGGTAGAAGGATAATCCATCATTATGTGACTGAACGTAGTTATTTAGGCTGTTTTTTAGAAGATAGGAAGAGCAAACATTGTGCCTGGCATACAGTAGGTACTTAGTATTGATAGAAATTTCCCCTTCTGAGGCTTCTAATGGTGCTCATCAACCTCATTTTTACATAGTGCCGTGTCTTATGTCAACAGAGCTATCAAGGACTTGTCCAATGACGCGCCAACAATAACACCATACATTTGCAGCTTGGTAAGACCTGCCAATGCTTATGTTGCACTAGCATTGGCCTCCCAAACTCTCGCCATGGTGAGGCATTAGAGAAGGATTGTAATGGATGCTGAACATCCACACTGTAATTCCCTTCCTGGTATGCCTGACCCATTTTATTATCTCTAGGACATCAGGGCAAACAGAGTATGGATAGAGAAGTTCAGAAGTCATTAGCAAAACAAACCAACCAGTCTTCGTATAACATAAAATAGTTTAGATTATTTAATGCTGGGGAAGAATTTATAATTCAATTCAATAAACATGCATTAAGTGCCTACTGTGTACCAGGCACTTTGCTAAGCACTGAGGAAACAAAAAAGAGGCAAAAGGTAGTTGCTGCCCTCAAGGTGTGTGGATGAACAGTAAAGCTATTGCAATAATCTGGATGTGAGTTGATAAGAGCCTACAGCAGAGTGGTGGCAGTGTCAGAGGAAAAAAGGAGATGTCTTTGAGAGATGCTGCAAGTGTGAAATTGCCAGTCTTTGTCAACAGCTTGGATGGGGGCAGTGGGGAGAGATGGTGAGGAATCCAGGAGTACTCTTAAGTTGTGAACCTGAGGGATTGAGGATAGTACTACCTAGATCAGTGAGCCCATTTCTTTCCTTTTACAGATAATAAAACCAAGGCTTGCAGAAAATATTTGTAAAGCACTTAGCACAGTGTCTGGCTTAATTAGTGCTTATTCCCTACCCCCAATAGCGTGTGTGTGTGTGTGTGTGTGTGTGTGTGTGTGTGTGTGTGTGCATACACACATGTAATCCCTGATCCCAGGTTGGCTAAGGTTGGTGAATGGCTTGAACTCAGAAATTCTGAGCTACAGTAGGGCTTAAACTAATAGACCTCTACATTTATTTTGACAACAGGATGGTGAGTCCTTGAAACAGAATTCACCAGGCTGCTTAAGGATGGACTAATTGGCCTAGGTAAAGAGGGGAACAGATCAGAGCTCTGTAGATCAGCAGTGACATGGAACTGAGAGTGACAGCTGCCCTCCCAGCCTGAGTGAGAGGGGCAGACTCAGTCTCTAAAACAAACAAAATGAAACAAACTGAGAGTCAAATGGATGAAATTACTCATACAAGGTGACTCCTCAACTCTGATGGATCACAAATCATCTATATCTGTCCATTCCATATGAACCTTGGCCACATACTTCCCTAAATTTGCAGCACCAGCTCTCTCCAATGTGCTGGAGACATTTCACTTACTCTCTTGACCTTATGGTTATATGGAGTCAAACAAATCTCATTAGCTCTCCAAAATTTAGCTTTCACTTTTACTAAGTAACTGACAATTTTTTTTTTTATGATACCTGGATTCAAGTCCCATGTTGAGACATACTGACTATGTGACCTTGGACAATTTACTAAACTCAATTCTCTGGATAAGTTTCAAAGATTATGAGTTGCAGAGAAGGTTCCAACCTTCACATTAGAAGGAGCTTCCTCGTCCAGGAATTCACTGTACCAATAAAATCACAGATCCAGGACCTATTCCCTATCCTACATTTCTCTGATGGCATCCATTACACCTTGGGTTACACAAAGAGTAGATTGTTGAGTTGACATTGTGTCAGAGTGATATAAAAGTATTCAGGGATTCATTGATACTGATGCCATCATACTCATAAATACACAGAGGCATATGGGTAATTATATACTTAGAGTATAGTCCTATGGCACACAAAAACCAGTGGGTCACCAGTAGCATTTCCAAAATTCTTATGTAGGACAGTGTAAGATAGATTCAATCAAAATTTTTACAGAGGGTGAAGGGAAAGGTAAAAATTTCCACATAAAAAACTGATATCAGAAGAGGATGATCTATATCAGGTAAGTGAAAAATAAAATTTACTGATTAGTAAATAATAAAGCTGAAGCTGATGTCTCAAGCTGGAATTTTTTTAACAGACAGAGCAAAAACTGACCAGATAATGCCAGAGCCATAATTGACATCACAACTTAATTCAATAGGGGTAAAAAGGGGGAGTCAGAAATTCTTCTATCACTAGCCTGAACTAAAGTTTGATGTCTCCACTCAATGCTGCAAGCTCCATCCTGTGATGTGAACAGTCATCTTTAAAAATGGCAGCATTACTAAAAATTCCTTACCATAGTACATATGTGATCAGTGCCCACTTGGGGTCCTACAGTTTTTTTCTTGACCAAGTACTGAGCTTCTGTCCTGAGTCTATATTCATGGACCTAGTTTCTCATTTTTGGTTCACCCCTGTAGAATTTAATGCTTAAAAAAGAAACCTTAGCACTACCCAAGTCTGACTGTTTGATTGGATTTTGTGCTGTTCCTGCGACAATCTAGACAACAATTGTGCAAACTGCAGAGATAAGAATAGTTTTTACATTTTTAAATACAATAAAACTTTACAAATCAAACACCATTCTTGCTCCTGTACAAAAACAGGTGTGAGACTGCAAACCTTTGAACTAGGTCTTCACCAAATAGAAAATTTTAAATGTCATCCTATTCAAGTAAATAGTATGAATTAAGACTATTTTTTCATCTATTCACTGGAAATTCTTAATAGGTTTAGTTCTTTGGGAGATCATTGAAAGAGAAGCAGAGATGTAAGCCTGAAGGTTACCTGGCAGTAACCTAAAGAAATGGAGAAGAGACCTAACTTATTAAGAGACAGTAGGCAGTAGGTTCAATAAAAAATCAATACCCTGAAATATCTTAATGTTCTTGTTGGCAAGATTTGTTTGGTAAATATTCTCTTACTCATTTTTTTGTTTCTCTTGGTCACATTAAAAATTATTGAGCTAAAGTGCTGTTCTCATGATTTCTGCAACTTCCTTTCCCTTCCTTCACTATGATGCCCTTTTTTTTTTCAGTCACTGATTTAACCACCCAGCCCCCAATCCCAAACCATGGATCCAATCCTTAAGGATCTCTGATCATGACTATGAAATTCATATTTCTGCAACTTCAGATTCTTTCAAGTGTCTTTTTTTTTTCTTAAGAAAAGCTTTTTTCTGTTCTCACGGACTCCAGCCCTCACCTAGGAAAATCCAGAGCCTGAGTCAGTGTGTCTTTCCAAGGTCAAAGGATGGATAACCAACTATTGGCTTTTGCTTTGCTGGAAATCAGATGATGCTTCATGTTAAATCAACCTTATGATGTACAACCATTTCACTAAGGTACCACTTCTCAAATGGAAACTAAACCAGGAAAAATAAAGGCAGGATCTTTTACTGTTTACCTTGGATAAGGCACTACTCATAACAAATGAGCAACTCTTTATCATGCTCTTAGAAATTACTGGCCCATGAAATTTGGGGCATGTTTAATGTGTCCACAGACAGGGAACAAAATCAAAAGCAATAATGACGACAACAATGATGAGAACAAAATCTTTTCAAAAGTCATTAAAAGGACAATAGTAGGACAACAACTTGTCCCAGGTCAGTTTTTATCTAATACAAGAACTCCATTACATATAAAGTGAAAATTATAATAATCCTGAAGATTGGTGGTGATATCAACAACAATAATAGCATTGTGGCACCATAGAAAGAGAATTGGATTTTAAATCAGAGCATCAGGGTTCAAACCCTGCTTCCGCTTTCTCTTCATTGTGTGATACAAAACAATTCACTTAATCTCTCTGAATGAAACGAAGTGTTTGGACTAGATCACATTAGAAGTCCCTTCTAACTTCAAATCTATAAGCCTATAATAATGAGAATATCAACAGAAAACTATGTCTGTATTACTTCGAAAAAAATTTTGATTCAAAAACACATAAGCTGACTTCTCCAGTAATTGTTTTGCATGCCAAAATTTCACATTTCATAATTTAGTCAGATCAATGTGGGCAACTACATGACTCAGCTGCATTCCACTTTTTTTTAATTGGACCATAAGAACTTTTCAGAAAACCAGATTCTCTACTTGTATTAGTATCAACATCCCCATTCCATCCATCTGCCATTTCACCTTGGTGTCCAACTTTCTGAGCATCTTGTAGTTGAGAAGCACCAAAGAGCTTCCATTCACTCAACTATTCAGAAACCTTCAGTGGCTCCCCTATGACCTATAGGAGACGATACAAACTCTTCAGTATCATCCTAATTATATCACAATCCAGAACCTATACTTCTTTTCATGTAATATGTAATTCTTCATGTTCTTACAAACTGATGGATATGTATCCATAATTTTTAAAAAAAACTGAAAATGAAAACTATAATGATAGTAATAAGAATAACAGTAATGAAATGGAGCAAAGCATAGTAAATAGAGAGTAAGCCTCTCTGTCAGGAAGAAGTGGGATCCAAGATCTGGGATCCAGACTCTGACACACAATAGCTGTGTTACTGTAGGTGTATCACTTAATTTCTCATTATTGTAGTCAATGCTAAGGGTATTATTAGAAGTTCTTTCCTAAGAGTTTCCTATGCATATGAAATCACAGCTCTAGCCAAAAGTAATAGTAGTAAATGACCTTTCTAAATTAATTTAAAGTATGTAAAGAATTTTGCCTATTTCATCTCAATTGAGACTCACATAAAGTATTAGATCTAAGAAGTCTCCATGCAAAGAAACTATTTGGTAGGTTGGCATATGTGTTTGGAGCCAAAATTGCCCTAGGGAGGTACAACAGGTATTATCACCCCTGTTTTTGTGACTTGCCCAAGGTCAGAGGCAATATATGTCAAAGGAAGGACTTGAACTAAGATCTTCTAGGTGATTAAGGCCACCATCTCTCTCCCCACTTACTGAACTAAGACAATTATCAATTTGGTTGAAACTGGAATATAATTAAATAAAATAAAAGTATTGCAATATAATATACACAACTTTGCTAGGTAATGACATTACATGAAGTGGTTGGGTAATAATTAATGACTAGACCAGCAGTGTGAAATTCAAATAGAAACAGGGACTACTAAGTCATACATAAATATCTCTGTGGGTAACATACTGACTTAGAAATCTACCTATTCATATATTTCTATTAATATAGCAACACATTAAAATTAGATAAGAACTACATTTTAATCTAATTCAGGCTTCACTCAAAAGTGTTGTGGGCTGTATGCAGTTATATATATTTAAAATATCTGTTTTCCCATGTGTAGAAAGACAATGCTGTTTGGGTTCTAGCCAAGATACAGTACCAAAGCACGGGGGCTTGACCGTTTATAGATACACACAATCAGGGCAGGGATGCCATTTAGGTGGGTCAAAAAAAAAAAGCTCTTCCTTCTTATTCTGGTTAAAATTCATTTAAATGAGTTTAGGAATATCTAATCCTGACTTCGGTAGTTATCTATAAGAGAAGATACTGATCTCCACCTAGAAAAGAAACATGAATTTCATGTTCTAACCATAAGAAAATTCAATTCTCTTTCCATGTTGCCATACTGCTATTGTTGTAGTTGATATCACCATGAATCTTCAGGATTACTATAATTCTCACTTTATATGTAACAGAGTTCTCCCAACTGGTTACAACTGATGAGTCACCAACCTACTTTTATCAGGACAAAGGTCCAGCCATTGGCAAATAAAAGCAGATATGATCATACTGTGATCTTGGAGAGATGAGCTCAAATCTACTAGCCTGAAATAATTCCCCACAGAAACTACAAAGACCATCAGACACCAACCACCATGACAGATGTAGGGCAATACTCAGCTGAGACTATGTCACCAATTATCATCATTAGACCAATGGAGTTGTATAGAGTAACGTGCCCAATGGAGATGCCACATGGCAAACAGATAATCACCTAAGACTACCTACCACTGTCTGGCAACCATCACAAGACCAGTGAGGCAAAGCTCCCAGTAGAGATGCCATACCTAGTAGGAATTAGGCCCAGGGAAAGAAGTGGTCTAATGACCACACCAGAAGACATTAGTGGTATCTCAGTATCCAAGATGTGAGCTGCCCCACACACTTGGGCCACCCAATGATCCCTGAGTATGTATGTGTGTATCATTCATATGAGAGTCCATGTGAATTCACTTTCCTTTTGATGGCATGTTTATTGGGGAAACATTATATTTTAACTTTTCTTACTATGCCATCTCACAAAATGCATTTGGCTTTTAATTAATTGTATACTCAGGATGATTAGGAAAAATTAAAGTCATTGCTGGAGGAGTTTGTAAGCTGTAGTTTAGAACAGAAGCGGACCCATAGGATTCATTGATTTGGGAGTAGTTTTGCTTGCATAATATAAGAGAATAGGTACCCAAGTTTAACCATATGCATATTTAAAACCGGCATCTTTCACCATCAGCATTTTAGTACTTTGTGCTTCTGATGTTAAGTGAAATGGACAATTAATTTAAAAGAATCATGCAACTCACCGGAAAGTATAGTAGCAGAGACCCAAAAAGAATTGTTTCCAATAGGATCAGTCCTGATGCTCTGATGCTCTAGAAAACACAAAGAAAACCAAAGGACTTATTTGTGATTTAAGGTACAGAAATACATTAAGTATAGGACTCAAAGATACTCTCTACAACAGCATTCTTCCACAAAGCAATAGTTCATCTTTCTATAGGTTTCTTAAGGTTAGAAAAGCCCAATTTTCACAAGATTATTGTTAGTTCTGCCAAATAAGATAGATGATTGTCCCCATTTGACAGAGTAGTTAAGTTTCTTGTCTATGGTCACTCAAAATGTCAGAGCCAGGAAAGGAACATAAGTCTCCTGATTCTGTGTCCAGTATTCTCTCCACTAGACCAAGGTCACTTAACTTATTGAGAAGACTTTTATATAGGTGAATCTTAAAGGAAGACTTTTGGAGTAACTTGAATACAATGCCAAGCAGGGTTGTGAAACCTCATGACTTTGCCTTGAAACACAAAGCAGAAAATGGAGGCAGGAATGGGAAAGAACTCTGCAAGGCCTTTCAAAACTAGAAATTTTATAAAAATATGGCATTTGATCCTCACATCTCTCCTGTTCCAATAATGAGCTTTATGCACAAATCATTTCCCAAAAATCCGATGAATTAACATGAGGGAACAACATGATACCATCTTAATGCTTCCATTTCACAGCATCCTAAAATTTCATCCAACACACCAACAGAGCTCCCACATGTGAATTTCAAATTCCAGTAAATAGCAAAGCTACCTCTTCTCCCTTGCAAATATGCATAAACTTTACTCTCCCCACAAAATCCAAAGGAATAAGCCAATAGAAAAATTAAAGGTCCCAAATATTTGAAGTCTAGCTAAGTGTAAGAGTACCTAACACTTTTAACCTTCTTTTTTTTTTTTGCTAAATTCAGACAGAAGTATCTTCCCACAGCAGTATACTTAGAGTTGTGAGGCAAAAAAGAAACATGGATTTCATGTTCCAACCACAAAACATGTTTCAATAAGTTGAGCTATCATTATCCAGTAAACGTGTCAACAAAGAACAAAACCAAAATGTAATCACAGCATTCTAGTTTTTTTTTGTGTTTTCACAAGTGGAACATCAGAGATGACTTGTCTGTAGTCATAGGATCAATGATTTATAGATGAAAAAGACCTTAAAAGTTTTCTAATACAGCTATCTTCTTTCACAACAAAGAAAATTGAGGCCCAGAGAATGTGACTTACCTAAGGGCACATTTATAGTGGCAAGAAAATCAATTACTGAAGCAATTGTCTTACTTAAAAGGAAAGCCTTTCAAAATAGCTTAAAATTCACAATTCTGCAGAAGAAAGAGAAGATGGTAGTAGTCTATAAAGAAGAACCAAACAATTAAGGTGTACTTTAAAAAAACTCAGATAAATAAGAAGGAGAAGAAAATCTCTCTCTTCTGGAAGCCTGAACTGGGACATTGCTAGATTTCCATATTGGCTCCAGTTAGTTCTGGAGAATGTCTGTCACAGAGACCAGGTGCTTCCATACTATGAATTATTGTTTTATTTGAGCAGTTATCTTTGCTTTTCTTCTGATCTTTAGACTGTAGAGCTTCCAATATTGCAATCATCTTGGAAAGAATAATGTGATTTCGACATGATTTGTTAAATATAACTATCATCTACAACCTTAGCAGAAAAGCAAGAGAATGCTTTGGTTGTCCTGAATGTAAAAAGTACTGGGAAATGTTTTCTCTTCATTTTTTGATAGATAAGAAAATTGAGACACATAGAGTTGAGTGGTTTATCCAAGATCATACAGATTAGAAGCAGCAGAGGAATCAGGGCTCTCTCCCTATTAGTCTCGTATTCCTCCCATAGCACCAGACTATTTCTCCTACCTGCAAGTCAGAGAATCAAGATGATTATGAAGTGTTTGACTTGTTTTTTTAAATTAAATTTTATGTTTATTTTTAATTTACAACATTCATTTCTACAAAATTTTGAGTTACAAATTTTCTCCCCATCTTTCCCCTATCCACCACCTCAAAACAGTGATCCCACTGAAAACAACCTCCCCCAATCTGCTCTCTCCTATATCATCCCCCAAACCCCTTCCAACTTTCCAGTAGGGCAAGATGGATCTCCATACCCCAGTGCCTGTATATCTTATTTACCAGTAGCATATAAAAATAAATAATAATAATAATAATAATAGTTTTTAAACATTTGATTTTAAAACTTTGTATTCAGGATTCTTTCCCTTCCTCCCTCATCAGCCACCCTTACTGGGAAGATAAACAGTTCAATGTAGGTTGTACATGTGTAGTTATGCAAAACATTTCCATAGTGGATATATTGTGCAAGACTGACTATATTTGCCTCCATCCTATTCTGCTCCCAATTGTTCTATTTTCTACTTTGACCCTGTCCCTTTTCAAAAGAGTGTGCTTCTAACTACCCTCCCCCCAATCTGCCCTCTCTTGTATCATCCCCCCCTCTTATTCCCTTCCCCTCTACTTTCCTATAGGGTAAGATACCCAATTTAGTGTGTATGTTATTCCATCCTCAAGCCAAATTCAATGACAGTAAGGTTGACCCATTCCCTTTTGCCTTCCTGTTCTTGCATTCTATTGTAAGAGTTTTCCCTTGCCTCTTTTATATGAGATAATTTACCCTATTGTGTCTCTCCCCATCTCGTCTCATTATATTCTTCTCTCACCTCTTAATTTTATTTTTTAAATATCATCGCTTCCTATTCAATTGATCCTGTGCCTTCTATCTATGTATACATGTACCCATATATACACACTCACATATATATTCGTATGCACATATACCCTCCTATACAGATATATATATGTATGTATACATAAATTTTCTATTCGACTATTTTTTTTCATTGAGAATGCTTGGAAGTCCTCTATTTCATTGAATAACCATATTTTCTTCTGAAACATTATATTCAGTTTTGCTGGGTAAGTGATTCTTGGTTTTAATCTTAGCTCTTTGACTTCCAGAATATCATATTCCAAGCCCTTCAGTCTCTTAATGTAGAAGCTGCTAGATCTTGTGTTATCCTGATTGTGTTTCTATAATATTCAAATCTTCCCTTCTTGGCTGCTTATAAAACTTTCTCCTTTACCTGGGAACTCTGGAACCTGACTATAATATTCCTAGGAGTTTTCTTCTTGGGATCTTTTTCAAGACTTGATTGGTTAATATTTTCAATTTCTATTTTGCCCTCTGGTTCTAAAATATCAGAGCAATTTTCCTTGAGAATTTCTTAAAGGATGATTTCTAGGTTCTTTTTTTGATCATGGCTTCCAGGTAGTCCAATAATTTTTAAATCATCTCTCCTGGATTTATTTTCCAGGTCAGTGGTTTTTTTTTTTCAAGGAGATATTTCACATTGCCTTCTATTCTTTCATTTGTTTGGATCTGTTTAATAGTTTCTTGATTTCTCATAAAGTCATTAGCTTCCATTTGCTCCAATCTAATTCTGAAGGAATTATTCTCTTCAGTGAGCTTTTGAGATTCTTTTTCCATCTGGTAAATTCAGCTTTTTAAGGCATTCTTCTCCTCATTGGCTTTTTGGGCTTCTTTTGCCATTTGAGGTAATCTATGTTTAAGATATTATTTTCTTCATTCAGGTTGTTGACTCTCTTTTCATGATTTTCTTGCATTGTTCTCATTTCTCTCCCCAAATTTTCCTTCACTTTTCTTACTTGGTTTTCAAAATCCTGCTCGAATTCCTTCATGGCCTGCAATCAGTTCATATTTGTCTTGGAAGGTTTTGGTGTAGGAGTTCTGATTGTGTTGTCTTCCTCCTCTTCCATGTTTTGATCCTTTTTGTACCCCCAAAAAAGGAATCTAAGATTTGATTTCTGTGCTTGCTTTGCTTCCTTTGCTTGCTCACGTTACCACTCAATTACTTGACTTTTGAGATCTTTGCCATAGTAGAATTCGGTTTCCAGAGAGGAGAGCTTTATCCCAAATTGCTGCGGTTTTTGTAGCTGCTGGAACTACTAGTTGGGTGCCCTCTCTGCTGCCCCCCACAAGCTCTGGCTCACTGGTTACACACCTTAGGACCACCACTCAAGATCATGATCCAGATCCAGTCAGGTTAAAGCAAGAGTGATTACCCTCTGAATGGTCACTTGTTTCCCCTATGATCTGCAGGCCAGGAGCTCTGAAGCAGCGCACAGCTGCCACAACTCTACCACTTCTCACTCTGGGGACAGAAGCCTGACCATTCTACTCTGTCCCTCCCCTCCCCCCACCCCAGTTCCAACAGACTTCTACACTGACCTTTCACTCTGTCTTTGGCATTTATGGGTTGATATTTCTGGAAACCACCACAGATGCTGGTCTTGACCTGTTTTTAATGGAATTATCTCAAAGTCAATTTCTAAATTCCATAATCTTTAGTATGCAAACTATAGATGCTGCAGAGGAACAACCTGATGTAGATGAAAGAATGAACCAGGGAGCCCACAAGTATTTATTAAGCTCTTACTTTATTCCAGATATTGTGCTAAGCACTGGGAATACAAATCCAAGCAGAAAGAAAGATAATCCCTGTCCTCAAGGAGCTTACATGCTAAAGGGGGAAGACAACACATAAAAGGAAGCTGAGAAAGAGAGGCAGAGAGAGATGAAGGAGCTTCATGCAGGATATAACAGAGAAGCCTCAAGCAAAGTAGCCTGCAGAGTATTGAGACATGACTGGCCTTAAATGGCTTTTCTGAAGGACAAATCCAATAAGAGAGAGAGGCCACCAAGTGGAAAGTACTTAGGGTGAGAGGTTTCTGGGGATGGTAGAGACCTTGCTGAGTGGAAGAGTATAGAGCTAGCTCTGGTCAGTAAAAGACCAAGTGACAGGAGATTCAGATTTGAGTTCTGGCTCTGCTATTATCTAGCTGTAAAACTCTAAATAAGTTATTTTCCCTTTATAAAACTCAGTTCCCTTATCTGTAAATATTGAGAGGTTGGACTCTAAATTATCACTGAGAACATTTCAAGCTGGATTACTTTTTAATTCTCACTTGATCAGATGAAATGTAGTTAAAGTATTAAGTACATTTATCTAGAACTGAAGCACACAGAGCAAGCCGAGTGAGAGGAAGAGGTCAAAAGGAGGGCTGTATTTCCCCAAAGAATAAATCAGTCTTCTATAATGTCCTTGATTTCTACTGGGAATATTTCACACCTTCTGGTGAAAGGAAGACATTTACTATTTTTCTTTTTCGTCTCTGGGGAATCATCAGATATCTCTGGTGAAATAGTACAGCTGTTTTCTGAGAATTTTCAATTCACACTGCCTAACAAATCCAACATATTCTTTTGGTCTCAAAAGAAAAATATTAGCAATGTTTTAGTTTCATATCCTGTGACTTTAGAAGGTATTTGGCCAAGGTTAGAAAGCACTAGAATTATATCCAAAAACAGGGCAGCCTATCATGAACTATTTACAAAAAGAACTGATTGCATGATAGGTGAACAAGCGGATGTGATATATTTTTTTTCTTAACTGGATGGGCAAAGTCACAAAAAAGAGACCATAAAGGAATACCCACATGATGAAAGACTAACACATCAAAAAGCTGGAAGCAAGAAGAAGAAAAAATTGTCATGAAAAGAAGTTGGGAGTTGGGTGGTCTCTAGAGACTGCTGTTCAGCATTTTTATGAACCATCTGACAGATGGGTGAGAACAGAGAATTGGCAGACTTTGTTAAACTATTTAGTGCTCAGAAGCACTATGGGGAAAAGCTGAAGAACCAATCAGAAGTAGATAAGGAGGTCAAAGGACAACTGTCCAAATTCAGCATGTGGTCAATTAAAACTGGCCAGACATCCTAGTGGGTGTGCAATCATTTCTATTTTCTTCCAGAAAGTATTTTAGCAGGAAGAGGGTCATCATAGTTGTGGCATATGGTCAAGTCAGAGAATCAAAACTAAAATAAAATTAGTCTTCATCCCATATTTTGGTTCATAGCATTATGGAATATAAAAGCCCTCAGGAAACAAGAGTCATTTTATCTAACTTTTTCATTTTCCAAATCAGAAAACTAGGGACTGAGAGGACCAAATTAGAGACCAATAGAAAGGAAAGAATTAGCTAAGAGTCATGCAAGTGCTTACCATACCTTCTCAATTCATGTAACTCTCGTCAATCAATTAGTTAGGAAGCATTTATTAAAAACTTATTGAATGCCAAGAACTATGCCAAGTGCTGAGGCTATAAAGACAAAAATGAAATAATCTTTGCCCTTGAGGTCAATACAACATGTATCCATACAAGTCTGTAAAAATATATACAAAAAAATACAATGTATTTTTTTAGAAACAAAGGGGACTGCATTGGGACCAACCCATGTCTTCCTATAAATCTTCCATAAAGGTATTATTTACCCAACATACTATAAGTTTTCTTCTAGATTTTAAGACACTATGGGAATAGCAATGAAATACATGAAAATGGCATGTCCATCTATGATGCTTTATTCTCTCTTTATGATTGGCCTGTCTTCCCATCCTATTACTCTCAGATGACATATTTGAAAGAGCAATTGGTGTGCAGTTCTTCATACTAATGGGCTACAGCCTTTTTATTCTACCCTGTCTTTTCTATACAATTTGAGTTACAATCAACTTTAATTCTTAAGAGAGAATAGTATTATATATTAATAGTATCACATATTTTACAATACTATTGTATCTCTAAGAGAGTACACATGTTAAAAAAGATGGTCCTCTATTTCAGAGAAAAGCTTGTGGAGTCATTGAAAGCACTCTGATTTTGTAATTTTTCAAAGGCAATCTTATCTACCATCTATTCAATTCTGGGCCCAGTTCATTGCCAAAACTGTTTATCATGTTCTATTCATTGTCTGTCCAAGACATACATACATATATACATATATATCTGGCACATGTGTTTGTATGTGTGTATACATACAAAAGGACAAGTTTGAAGAGCTATCTATCCAATTGTGTAGCATAATCTGAACAAAAGGTATTTTTCCACTTGTTTCCTCTTCGTCTACATCTTCTTCTTCATCATCATCATCATCTTCTTCTTCTTCCTCTCCTTTTACTCCTCCTTCCTTGTTTCTTCTATTCCTTTTTTCTCCTTCTCCTCCTCTTCCTTCTTCTTCTCCTCTTCTTCCTCCTTCTTTTTCTTCCTCTATATAGGCCAATCCCTTGAATAATTATAAATTTCATGCAGAAGTCACTGCAATTATATGAAGCTTGATGCAATTGGCAAAATGTATCTATAAAAAGAAGCACCAGGAAGACCTCACTATCTATAAAGAAAATAATTCTTCAATAAGGACTCTGTGCTGGATATCCTCCATGATGGTGACAAATGTCTTTCTTAACCTTTTGTCTCCCCTTTTTACATCTTGCCTGATGCTATTAATCAAAGAGTCAAGGTTTAAAATTTTCTTTGTTATATAGCTTAAAAAATTTTGTATGATTCTAGAATAGGTACGAGAGGAATCCTGATGACAACTTTAAAGCCTTACTTTTCTCTAACAAATAAAGTAAATATATGTCAGTTTTATTAGTCAGCAAACAATAACTACAGTGAGATCTTTTATGCCCTGCATTTCTCCAACAATTGTGTGACTATAAATGTGATCTCTGCTATAGAATAACATTTATTAAAGTCTTCTTTGTCTCTTCTTACATGTTGATAAAAATGTCTCCATTGCACAATGAAATTGTCACTTTTTATAGAGACGGGAAAGTAGATTCAAGAGTTGCTACTTGATATTTTCTCAATTTTTTAAGTATTAATAACATTTGAGGTTGTTTTCAACAAGATTGATATATTCAGACTCAGTCTCCCAATGACCTCAAAATTATGTCTACCTTAGCATGACTTCTATGTATATTTGATATGGCCTGTCTGTTCTTCTCATTTTTGTATTCCTTACGATGATGTCTATTTTATTGGGGTAGCTCCACTGTTATTAAGGAAGAAAATATTTTGTTATTGAAGAAATACTAGTGGATCTTTTCTGCTTTCCACGGGTTTGTTATCCTGCTCTTAGTTTCTTCCTTAAATCCCCACAGGATGATCTGTATTAAGTGAGTCTCGGAAGAAGTTTTCTTTAAATTTGTTCTTCATCTTTTTATTTCTTGATGTTTTATGAGGTGATACTGCTCATACTCTCCCACCATTCTTCTTTATAAAATTTTGCAAATAAGTTTATATTCAAAATTATTATTTCCCTTTACCATCATCTCTACCCTCCTGGCAAGGAGATTGTTTTCTGAATGAGGCTGTTTCTAGAGAATGCTTTTATTCCCTTCATGATGGTAATAGGTTTACATGAGTTAAAGTTCCCTAAGAAGTGTCTGTGTAAATATCTACTCATGCGCCAATTTTCGACAATAGCTTGTTTAAATAAGTCAATTTGGAGTTGCTTTAACTCCATGTCTTCTCATTTTTATCATTTATTCTTAATTGGAATTGATTTTAATCTTTACATTAAGAAGTTGGTAGACTGCTCACCCACTGATTCAGAAAATATTCTTATAACAATAATCAATCATTTCCTCCCTGTTAAAATATAATCAATTTCATTTTTGTGACATTATTTAGTGGTCATTAGGTTCAGACCCTCCTGAAACCCTAAGTGAAGAAAATATTTATGATATTGATGTGAGAAACTTCTATATAGTCAAAAAGTTCTTGATCTGTTTCTAAATCTTGATCCACATTTTCCAACATATTTTAAAAAAAGTTTTTGGCCATTCTCCCCCACATCAACCTTTGTGTTGAAGTTACGGAAATATTGCAACCAAATTGGTTTAGGTTGGACAGTATTATCAAATTCTTTGTAGAAAATCTATTTATTCACTGAAATAGATATTGAAGAAAAAGATGCAGTGATCTTTATAAGTCTTTTTACAAATGCTTATCATGAGACTTTTAGCATGAGATGACCACATAGCCCACAAAACAATATGCCTTATTGCCTTTGGACTGGTGATAAAACTAAACTCTACAACCTTTATTTGAATCTCTAAATTCCTGTAAGCTTTCCTTCCATTTAGCTGAAACTTCCTTTTATATTCTGTTTTCATTTATAAAAAGAATATCAGAATTTATTTGATTGATTTCTAACTGTAGGAATCTATTGGTCATTTGAAAAGGTCTCACATTTAAAGTATGAACAGCTAAGTTAATTTGTAGTCCACCTGATCTAAAAGATAGAGTTTCTTAGTATCCAAAAGCTCCTTCCAAGATCAAATACAAAATCCAGTTTGGCTCTTCACAACCTTGTGCACTCCAAACTTTACAAGAGTTCCTATATTTTCCTCTGCTTGCACTGCCCTACTTGCTGCTCCTCACACATGGTATTCCATCTCCTAATTCTGTGTCCTTTCATTGACTGTCCACCATCTTGAAATGCTATTCTTCCTAAACTCAAAGTCCTACTTTCCTCATCTCATTCAATATAGCACAAATCCCATGCTCTGCAGGAGTTCTTTCCTGCTCTTCTCCCCACAGGCCTTCCCTAATATGATTACCTTTAATTAATGTTTTTGTACAACAAAGCCAATGCAACCAAGATTAGAAGGGAAGCAGAAAACTGGGAAAGAACTTTTACAATCAATGTCTCTGATAAATGTCTCATTTCTAAAATATACAGAGAACTGAGGCACATTTATAAGAATACAAGTCATTCACCAATTGTTAAATGATCAAAGGATATGAACAGGCAGTATTCAGAGGAAGAAATTAAAGATATCTATCATGTGACAAAATGCTCTAAATCACTATTGATTAGAGAAATCAAAACAACTCTTAGGTACCACATCATACCTGTCAGAGTAACTAACATGACAAAACAGCAAAATTATAAATGCTGGAAAAGATGTGGGAAAATTGGAACACTAACGCACCATTTTGGAGAACAATTTGGAACTATGCCCAAAGGTCTATAAAAATATACAAACTCTTTGACTCTTAAATGTCACTTTTAGGGCTGTATCCCACAGAGATCATACAAATGGAAAAGGACTCATGTGTATAAAAGTATTTATAGTTGTTTTTATGGTGGCAAAGAACTGGAAATTAAGGGGATGCCTATCAATTGGGGAATGGCTGAACAAGTTGTGGTATATGAATATAATGGAATACTACTATGCTATAAGAAATGATGAGCATGTGGACTTCAGAAAAACCTGGAAATACTTATGCGAACTGATGTTGAGTGAAGTGAGCAGAACCAGGAGAACATTGTATACAGTTACAGCCATGTTGTGTGATAACCAACTTTAATTGACTTGGCTCTTCTCAGCAATGTAAGGTTCTAAGACAAATCCAAAAGGCTCATGATGGAAAATGCAATCCACTGTAATGGTAACGAAATTTGAATATCCCCTTTGTATTGAAAAGCTAACAGGTACTAAGCACCTAGTTTCAAATTAAGCCTCTGTTAAAGAAACAGAAGGTATGAACCCCTGTTGCTGACATAACAGGAAGGGGCTGAACAGGAAACCCCTGTGGCTGATGTGACAGGAAGGGACTGAATAGGGAGGAGCAATACTGTATATAAGGAAAAACACTACCTGGGAGAATCAGAATTTCCTGGGAACTTGTGGTGGTGGAGCTTCCTCAGAGGACCAGCTGGAGCTTCTGAGGAGCTGCTGAGGATTTGTAAGCACCAGCCAGAGCTGCAGAAGACCGAGGAAGTATGACTGTGGTGTCAGTATTTTGTTTGTTTGTGGCTTTGTTAAGCCTTGACTTCCCAAGGATAGAGACTGTGGAGGATTTAAGGTGGATTGGACACTGTGAGCTTCAGTGTGGGACAGGAACTGCAAGGAGAGTTGGACAAGGAACTGGGTGTTATCTGCCTTTGAACCAAGGTGACAGTTTGGTCAATCCAGGTAGGAGCAGGCACCATGGAAGGGGATCCAGGGAATCTGAAAGCCTACCCCAAGTCAAGCTGAAAGATTTTACTTGGATACTGTGTCCTGACTGAGAAGATTGTGATTTAATTGAGACCAAGGGGTGGATGGCCTGTGCATTTTCTGATGATTGAATATTGATGATGACTGAATAGTGACTGATTTGTAACTTAGTGCACCCCATGAGTGGAGAACTTTGACTATTATATATTGTGACCCTTAAGGAGGCTACTTAAGGATGATTGAATGACTGAGTTGATTGAATGATTGAGTTACCAAGTGATTGATTGACTAAATTACTGTACTTTGTTCAAAACTATGTGACCACTGTGGTGAAAACTATGTGGCCATCTTAGTAATAAGTTGTTGTGAATGCTGTATTTTGGTTTTCTGTGATAAGTTGTAACATTCTGAATGCCGTACCTTGCTTTTCTGTGAATGTTTTGCTCTGATTTGTTATTGAATAAATAGAGATTTCACTATACTATGTAATCAGAACCTTGAAAGCTGTTCACAGCAGCATTCTTCTGGAAAGCTGCTTGTGCATGGCGTTACATCCACATACAGAGAAAGAATCACAGAGTCTGAATGCAGATCAAAGCATATTATTTGCTTGCCCTCTGTTTTGTTTTGCTTTGTTTCTTCTTCCTCATGGTTCATTCCATTGATTATCATTTTTCTTTGCAACATGACTAATGTGAAAATATTTTTAATGTGACTGTATATGTACAGCCTATATCAGATTACATGCCACCTTGGGAAAAGGGAAGGGGAAAGAGGGGGAGAAAATGTAGAACTCCAAAGTTTATGGAACTGAATGTTGTAAACTAAAATGAAATAAATAATTTTTTAAATAATACTTTTCATTTATACTCTATATAACTTACATTTGCATACTTAATCTGCATGTTGCCACTCTCATTAGAATGTGAGTTTCCTGAGAGCAGGGAACATGTGTTTTGTCTTTCTTTGTATATCTACTGCTTAGAACAATCTTAGAACAATGGTACATCATAAGCACTAGAGGCAGCTAGGTGGCACAATGGTTAGACCACTGGGCCTACCATTAGGAAGACTCATGTTCAAATTGATTTTAGACATTAGCAGTTTTATGACCTTCTCCAAGTCATTTAACCTGGATGTACCTCAGTTTCTTCATCTGTAAAATGGGCGTAATAATAGAACCTGCCTCTCAGAATTGTTATAAGGATCAAATGAAAGATAATATTTGTAGAGGACTTCACAGTCCTTAAAGCATTATGTAAATATTAGTTATCATCATCATCAGTGTTATTGTTACTATTATTATTTGCTGGTTTATGGGTTTAATGGAACATTAGCAAAGCACTTTACTAGTTCTGTCTCAAACACAAGCCTTATCCTACCTTTCTTAACAAAAATCATGACATATGTATTACCAAAAAATTAAAACACCAATGAGTGTCCAAAGTTATGGGACAATTATTGTGCATGGTTATGTAGTCCTTGCAAAAGCACCTACAACTGTATCACCAAAGCATAAGAAGCAAATTGTTATTCAACTATAATTTCTGATTTTTGGAAAAGCTTCCCAGAAACACCATAACATGAATGACACTTCTATTGATTACCACAAATTTTTTTTTAATTCAGGCTCATACATCATTCATCTATTGCAAATATATAACACAGAACCAATTATAGTGAGAATTTTAGAGTAATGTCTACATAGAAAGCTATTCTATATTTAAAGGATAATTGATTTAGACTGCTATGATTCGAACTCATCTGAAACTTAATATCATACCTCCTGAATATATGATGTGTAGTTTCCAAGTCAAGTGAATTGCACTATAACTTTGAATTAATCACTTAATGTACATGGATTACATTATACAGCTCCATTAAAAAATACATCAAACAGCAACATAATCTTCAAGAAACTTTCTTCAATAACATCTAAATGTCAGTTGGATTCAATATGCACACCAAGGAAAAATAGAGAGTAAAGGTTTTGAGCTTGAATCCAGAGGTCAAAGAGAACCAGTAGATGAAGCAGCAACTGACTAATTCCTTGGTCTTCTTCATGCAAAATATAATAAGCATAAAATTATCTAGGAAGGAGCCACAGCAGTGTTTGCCAAGAGACTTATTGGCATCCTAAAGTCAAGACTCAATGGCAATAGAGGTTGAGAGCAATTATCACAGTTACGATATTTGTCTGATACTTTTGAAAGAATGAAGTCGATAATAACTGATCTAGAGAGTAACCAAACAAAAACCCACACAATATTCATTTTTAAAGGGTTTATCACCCAAACTCAGCTAGCTTTAGAAAGATTAATATTTTCTTGTCAAAAATTGGAAGAGGATTGATAGATGATCTCGGAGGACATAATAAATATGGTAACAACTTACAGAAATACTTCTGAAGCTAAGAGATGCCACTTTAAAAATCAATAGTAAATGTGGCAATCAGCACAGTTAGTACAGGTCATTTGACATATTCAATATAAACAATGCTGGTTTCCCTCCAGATAGAGTCTGTTAAAGGGTCGGATCCAAGAGCCAGACTAAAAGGACTTCACAAACAATATCAAAATGAACTCAACCAATTATACATTGACATGAAGCATCCAAAAATGATGGAAGCGTACATGTTTCTATTTGGAAATGGAGGGGCTTATGAGTGTAATTCAAGACCAGGTCATTGTCATCAGAATTATGGCAAGCTTTTTCTTAGGGAATCTGGATTTATGGGTTGATGAATATTTTTTAAGGAATTGGTAGAAGCTATGCAATCATTCAAATTGCCTGGTCAATCAATGCCAGTTCCTACTATGTGCCATATATTGTGCTGGGTATTAAGAACACAAGTACAAAGAATCAAACAATCCCTAATTTGATGAAGCTCACATTCTAAAAGGGGAGACCATAAGTGCTTAGACAAATACACAAAACAAAATTTGAATGTAAAAATATATGAAGTAGGTAGTTTGGGAGGATAGGCTCTAGAAACTGAAGGATTAGGAAACATCTTAAAGGAAGAGAAGGACCCTTTGAAGCAGACATGAGGAGGGAATGAATGTATTACATGCATAAGAGATGACCAGTGCAAAGGCATAGAGATAGGAGATGGAATATTATGTTTCAGGAGCAGGGGACATACATTTCCAATATTCCTTTCACCTGACTACTATGCCAAATAAATAGTGGTGGGGTATTTAGGAGGTCTAGTCTTCCTTCCTCCTTACAAGGTACAAAATCCCGCACCTCTAAAAAACCAAGCTCCCATATATGTTTTTCAAGAAATAATCTTTTAATCAAATGTGAATAACTGTCTAATCATAGCTACAGCATCTTTCTGCCTCAGCTGGCTCCTTGAATCTTTTGGGGTGAATCTAAATAAGTAATTTTTCTCTTTTTTCACCCTTTTTATTCTCTTTTAGGCAGCAGTTTGAACACTAAGGAAGCTGCCAGATTTCACAGCATGTAGTGTAGGTGGAACATTGGGATCCAGGGTATCAGAACAACAGTTCTACCCTCCCCTTGGTCTGCCTTCACTTCATTGTTAGTCTTTCTTTGTTTCTTGGCTATATTTTTAAAGCTGGAAGAGGTTAGAAATGCAGAATAGCAGGTTTTAGGAACAATTAACAGAGGAAGGAGGATACGAGCAGCCCTAGGCTAAATTGTGAAGAAGAAGAAAATGTTTTTTAGTATCTCTAGTTTGTCATCCTGTCCCCTTTTCCTTTTTCAAGAGCAATTCTGCTTTTCTGTTTCCTCCAGAGCCCAATGCTTTCACGTTTCTGTCAAAAATCTACTCTCAGAGAAGGATGCCATAAACGCATTCAAAGATGTAAATGACTGGTAATAACTCAAAGGGTTACCCCTCTCATGGAGAATTCCATTTTAATGTAAATAATTACTAAATAATGAATTAACCCCAAGAAGCTCCAACTGAAATTTCAGACATTTGCCAAAAATAGGACAGGAGTCCAGTGAGGCTCCCCTGTCATCCATAAAACCACCAAGAAATTGGTCAGTCTCCTTTTCTGCCTGTTTGTTGAAGCAGGCTTCATTCCCTGCAAATCTTCCAGTACTATGCAAATGTCAGCTATTATTATACAGACAGTTTATTCTGTTGATCCACAAAAGCAAATATATATGCTGATGTTTATATATACATATATGCAATCTGTGTACTGACAGAGTTGTACTTCATTTTAACCAGGATATTAAAACATGACTTTACACAAAAATCATTTAGAGTAAGGATTCACAATAGAATTCTCAAAGCCAAATTCAAGAACCCCATACACTTATTTAAGAAGATTCTCTTTTTAAGAAACAATGATCTCTGTATTCCAAGAAAACACTCAATACTTAAAGCAAGGCATACTTGTAATTACATCTATACTTGAATGTTTGCCTATTTTTCAAAGCAGTATAGATATATTATCAACAGTGTATAAACTCCTTCCATTGGTGCACATCAGCAAATTCATTTCTACTTTGTACCTTTATGCAGCTGTCTGAGATACTGTGAGGCTAGATGACTTGCTCATATTCACCAGACCTGTATGCTTCAGAAGGTAGACTTGAGCACAGGATTCCTGACTCCAAGGCTGGCCCGCTCTGTCTCTCAGATTGCAAAATAATACTTAGAAAACATGAGATTCTGAAGCCTTTTTCTCCAAAAATAAACAACATGGAGGGAGTCATAGATTTATTATATAGGGTAATTTTTCTCTAATTGAATTTTATTGTTTTTGTCTATATTTAAAATGACACATGTTGGTAAACTTTCACCTTACAAGCAATTTCAACTTAGGTATTTAATTGAAAAGTTTTCCATCAAAAAGGATTACTCAAAATAAAGAGCCAATTGTAATAAACTACCCCTACCCTATTTGTCTTAGCTATGTTTTCCAAAGCAATGTAGGTGGACACAAATTCTTGGTTTGCTTTATTGTCAGTACAGTAAAATGCCATCTTTACTCTTGCTGCTACCCAGTGATGCACTATAAAAATCAATACATATTTCCAACCTATTCAACAATTCTTTCAGCAGACACATTTTTTAACTGTAACCTAATATAACAAGCAAATAGACTGGAACTCAATTTGAACATGCCAGTTATGAAGTCATTAAAATAGAATGTTTCTAGCTTGCTTAATTAAAATGACTGTAATTACACATCTAGTCATTAAATATGTTTAATATAAGGTGAGCTGATCACAAGCTTGATGAGATCTAAAAAGGTCTAAAATCCAACCCAAGGATAAAATGATGAATTATTACGTGCTTTCCTAAAAAGCATAAGAGAAAAAAATTCAGGGAAAAAAAAAAGGAATCCAGAAAGAAGGAAGGGAGAGAAGGATGGGGAGAGAAAGGGAGGGAAAAAGAGAGAGAGAAAGAAAGAGAAGGAACAAGGGATGGAGGGAAGGAGGAAAGGAGTTAAGGAGGGAAGGAAGGAAGAAAGGAAAGAAGGAAGGAAGGAAGGAAGGAAGGAAGGAAGGAAGGAAGGAAGGAAAGAAGGAAGGAACGAAGGAAGAAAGAAAGAGAAGGAAGGAAAGAAGGAAGGAAGGAAGGAGGGAGGGAAGAAGGGAGGAAGGAAGGAAGACAGCCATTGAAGCTTGTTCCAAGAAAAAACAAACTCTTGCCCAAATGGTCAGCTCTTCATCACCTCTATATGTTTGTGATCCAAAAGCTACAACAGAAAAGGCTGTTCCGAAAAATCTAGCACAAAATTTTCAAGTATTTTGTCACTCTGGTTCAGGTTCAGCTGTAAATAGAACTGAGTATTTATTTTAAGGCACCTAAGCATTTGTGCTCCTGATCCCAGCAAGAATCAGGCAGAAAAAGGGACATAAAACTAATTATTGATTCTTCTTGTTGAACAGTTTTTTTTTAATGCAGTTTGATTTGGGTTCAAAGTTTAGATGAAGATGTAGTGTAGGGTTGACTTTATCCATTCTTATTACTAAAAATAATTCAATACCAGGATCATAAGCAATCATATACTGTTTTTGAACTATGTACTTTTAATGAATCCATGCTACATTTTTTTCCTCCAAGAAGGGTAACTTCTCAACTGTGAATATGGCCACATATCTGAATGAGCATGGATAAAGATAGCTTTTAATGAATTTTTGTAACTAAGAATACACCCGAAGTTTGAGTCTACACACAAAGTACTTTAACTTACCTTCTAGAAATATTGGACAACAAAGTCAATCAACCAATAACCATTTATTAAATGCCTGCTATGTGCCAGGCGCTATGCTAAGTGCTCTTGGAGGTGATAGGAAACCGTGAGAGCGTATGGAGCAGGACAGTAACACCATCAGACCTGCATTTTAGGAAAATCATTTTAGTGTCTGAATGAAGGGTGGATAGGAGTGGGGTGCAGTGAGGCAAGCAGAAACATTGCTTATTTCTAAAAGGAGTTTGGGTCATTAACAAAGTTTGATATTTGCTGAAGGCAATCCATTCTACTCTCCTCTGTCTATTTAATCATAAGTCCAACTTAACTCATTGTCCACTTGTACCAAGAAGCCTTTCCTGATCCCTCTTAATTCTAGAGCCTTTCCTTCATGGATCATTTCCAACTTAACTTACACATAGCTTGTTTGTACGTAGCTATTTGAATATCATTTCCCTCACTAGATTGTGAGGTCCTTGAGAGCAAGAACAATTATTTGCCTTTCTTTGTATTCCCAGAGCTTAGCTAGTACCTGGAACAGAATAGGTTCTTAACAAATATTTATCAACTGACTACCTGCTCATGGATATGAGCCATGTATATACATACACACACACTTGTATATGCTATATGCGTAGAGAAGCTCTAATAATGTCTCATTTGATTATATTATGTCTCATAATCTAAACAAGTGACATCCCTCATCCACTTTATTTTTCTTGCATATATGAGAAAGCCAAATTCTTTCACATGGTCACAGACCTACTCAAGAAAGTATTATGATATTCCAATGCTTGATTCAACCACTATGATATCATCTATCAAAACATCTATCAGTAAAACCTCAAAATACACAGAGAAATCCTCTTCAGTTCAGACTCTGCACCAGATCTCCTCCAACACAATTTTGAACACATTTGTTGAATATGTCTCCCTGGTTTTTGCTTTACTTATTATTTATGAGTTTGTTTATGTTATTTATGTGCTTTAGAGGCTCTTTTTTTTTCTCCCTGTGATAATAATTGATTTATATTAGTTAAACTTCAGCATTATTATGGACTATGTTTATGTTCTTTCTTCCATCTGCTATTCACTTTTCCATATTAATTCCTCATTTAAATAAGTCAAGATTGAGTTGTGTCCATTGTATATCATATCTTTTTCTCATTTTTTGTTCTTCTAGCTTTGTATTAATTTGTATCTTTTCCCTAACAAATTTATGGTCTGCCTGTACAGATATAGCTAATTTTGGAATGACTCCTAACTCAACAATGCCAGTATGCTCAGAAAATCATACATGATTATCTCTCATTAAATTTTTCAAGGAGTCTTGGTTACTACTGATGTATGTGTGGGAGACAGCTTGTTGGAAGGGAGCCTTTAAGGCAACATTCTGCTCTACTAAATCAAATTCCCTTTTTATAATCAACATACAGCAATCACTGATAGGCTCTTGTATTCACTACATCTTTCAGTTAAATGTGTCATCATAATAATGTGGTTCTCTGTGGACTCTCATTTGTGAAAACCTGCCTTTTCCATACAAATAAATATCTTCATTAAGGATAAACTCAATGTACACATAGATCAAAAGTGTCAGACTGCAAGCAGACTGCAAAACTCCAATGTGGGCCAAAATCAATTTAAAGTATAATTGGGAAATGTATACCAAAATTAATAAAAATATAATATGAGAGAGATAATGTTAACTTATGGTTTTCTAAGTCAGTAGACTGCTGGATAAAGATACGTTTCTGTTTGAATTTGACACCACTGATGCAGATAGTTCTTTTTTTTTCTGTTCCAGCAGTGCTTATTTTATTTTATTTTACTTTTTTTTTATTAATTGATTTGTTTATTTACTTTTAGTTTACAAGATTCAGTTCCAGAGTCCCTTGAGTTTCAAGTTTTCTCCCCAATCTCTCTCTCTCCCCGCTTCCCACAGCGGCATGCCAAGTATAGGATCTGCAAATATTTTCACATTAGACATCAGTCTGGTTGCAAAGAAGGGTTGTAACCAATGGAGTGAACAATGGGAAAGAAGAAACAAAACCAAACATGGAAAAGAATGATAGCATGGAGATTGCTTCAGTCCCCGTTTAAACTCTGTTCTTTCTAGATCTTTCTGTGTATGTAGACATCTCCTTCCATCCTGAGACTTGTAGAGTTGTCTTATAACTGTGTGTTGCTAAGAAGAGTCCAGTTTGTCAAAGTTGGTCATTACACATACGTTGTGTCTGTGATTGCAGATAGTTCTTATAAAAAATTTCATATAAATGAGTATAGCTAATATTTCCCTCATTTTTTTGTTATGTTCTACCTGTGAATCAATCTTACAATACCCTCACAACTGTGCTACTTCATCACAGATGTCCTGCATATACAAATGATATAAATCTTGCTGCTTTTCCCATCTTTATTTTCTTTAGTGTAATTTCTATCTTCTTTATGAGTACATCTAGAACCGTGCTGTGTTAGAATACAAATGCCATGATTATATTATCCTTGATGATAAATATAGTTTATTATAAAAATATTTGCAGATCTTTTCCATTTTTTCTTATTATTTCTTCCTGCTTTCACCATAATCAGCCAACAAATTTGTTTCGTTGGGTCTCCCACTAAAATTTCTTAGGACTGATTTTACCTTCTATTGCATCTCTCACCTTTATGATATGCCAAACTTCACAGTTGAGTTTATAGACTAAATTGGTATTACCTTTGATTATTATCTCAACTTGGCAAATAAGTGCTTATTGAATAACATGATTTTTAGACCCCTTTTTCCCCCTCTGGTAATAATTAATTTACGTGGTTAAACTTCAGTATGATATTAGTATGATCTGTATTTATGTTCTTTCTTCCATATGCTACTCATTTTTCAGTATCAAATCCTCATTTGAATGGGTCAGGATTGAGTTGAGTCAATTGTGCATGTTATCTTTTGCCTATTTTTCTTCTTCTAGCTTTGTTTTAATTTCTATCTTTTGCCTAACAAATTTGTGGTCTGACTATACAGACATAGTTAATTCATGAACGAATTTTCAATTTGATTTTTCTGATGGTAGTCAACAACTGAGATACCCAATGTCCACCAAATTATTTTCTCAAAGACAGTATCCAGGGGCAAGGTGTCTGTGTAGTTTTTGAGTTTCTCATTACCTTCTCTTAATTTATGTTTTGCAACATATTTCTCATGATTCTTACCTATCCTTTGCACTGAAATCATCAAATATCAAAATATGTATTGATTTAATTTAGAGTCAGGAAGACATCAATACAGTTCCTACCTCAGCCACTCATAAGCAATGTGATTGTAAACCAAGAACTTATCCTCGCTGCCCCTCAGCTTTCTCATTTGTAAAATAATGGAGTTTGATTTGGGGGCTTCTTCTGTCCTTTCTCTCCCTAAGTCAGTGATCCAATGATCCCCTGGTAATTTGGAGGGTCTTATCAAGGTCAACATGTATTTCTCTTCTTCTTCTTCATCCTCTGTAAGGAATACATAATGGTATATAAATTGTAATTATTTTCATGGTAGTCTTTTTGCCAAAGACTGATCAAGAGCAATATAATGCAAAATAGCCAAGTGATGCAGGAAATGATATTCCTTGTGTTGAGAACATGACAAAACAGGTTCTACCACTTCTTTTTCTTTTCTCTCCAAAGAAAACTTGTGAAGCATTCTTTGATTCAACTTCCTTCTCTCTTTCTATTTCATTATAGAGAATGAGAAGAATTAGAAAATACACTTCCTCATCATGTTTAAAGTGTCTGCTAGGGGGCAGAGCCAAGATGGTGAAGCAGAAGAAGGAAACTTCATGAGGTCCCACACCAACCACCCCCAATATCTGTAAAATATGACTCTAAACAAATTTTAGAACCCACGAAGTGACAGAGAGAAAGAAATCTCTCACTGAAGGCAGCACGGCAGGCTGACAGGAGGGGTCTTTTGCACCAGACGAGGAGCTGAGCACAGTCCCATGTAAGCCATGTGGGCCCAAACCCAGGGCATCCATGACCAGTGGCCCAGACCAGCCAGAGCAGACTCCAGGAGAGTGAGTCACCACCAGATGTGGCAGTTTCTGGAATTCTCAACCCATAAACACCAAAGAGAAAGTAAAAGGTCAGTGGGGAACTCTGTTGGAACTGGGTGATGGAAGAGTGCTGTCTTGCCCCTGCCCCTGGGTGAGAGGAGGTGAAAGCATGGCTGCTGCAGTTGCTGCCACATGGCTGCCTCTGGAGCTCCTGGCCTGCAGATCTTAGGGGATCCAAGAGACCATTCAGGGGATAATCACTCTTGCTTTGACCTGCTTGGATCTGTGTCTGTTTTGTGCAGTGGTCCTGGGGTAAGAAATGCCAGCATGACAGAGCTTGTGGTGATTATAGAGAGGGCACCCTCTTCAGAGCACTGACAACATTTGCAAAAACCCCATCAATTTGGGATAAAGTTCTCTCCACTCTGGAAGCAGAATTCTACCATAGCAAAGAATTTAAAAGTCCAGTAATTGGCTGGTAAGATGAGCAAGCAGAGAAAGCACAATCAGACCACAGAATATTTTTTGGGGGACAAAAATGATCAAAACATGGAACCAGAAGAAGTTAACAGTCAAAACTCCTGCATCCAAAGCTTTCTCAAAAAATATGAATTGGTTACAGGCCATGGAGGTGCTCAAGAAGGATTTTGAAAATCAAGTAAGAAAAGTGGAGAAAAAATTGGAAAGAGAAATGAGAATGATGCAAGAAAATCATGAAAAGCAAGTCAACAGCCTGATAAAGGAGACTGAAAATACTGAACACCTTAAAAAATAGACTAACTCAAATGGCAAAAGATGCCCAAAAAGCCAATGACGAGAAGAATGCCTTAAAAATTCAAATTGCCCAGACGGAAAAGGAATTTCAAAAACTCACTGAAGAGAATCACTCCTTCAAAATTAGACTGGAGCAAATGGAAGCTAATGACTTTATGAGAAATCAAGATACTATTAAACAGATCCAAACAAATGAAAAAATAGAAGGCAATGTGAAATATCTCATTGGAAAAATCACTGACCTGAAAAATAGATCCAGGAGAGATGATTTAAAAATTATTGGACTACCTGAAAGCCATTATCAAAAGAAAGTCCCAGAAATCCTTCAAGAAATTCTCAAGGAAAATTGACCTGATATTCTAGAGCCAGAGGGCAAAATAGAAATTGAAAGAATTCACCGATCACCTCTTGAAAAAGATCCACAAAAGAAAACTCCCTGGAATATGATAGCCAGATTCTAGAGCTCCCAGGTCAAGGAGAAAATATTGCAAGGTGTCAGGAAGAAACAATTTGAGTATTGTGGAAACACAATCAGGATAATACAAAATCTAGCTGCTTCTACATTAAGGGATCAAAGGGTTTGGAATATGATATTCTGGAGGTCAAACAAGCTAGGATTAAAATCAAGAATCACCTACCAACCAAAACTGAATATAATGCTTCAGGGGAAAATATGGTCATTCAATGAAATAGAGGAGTTTCAAGTATTCCTGATGAAAAAAAACAGAGCTGAACAGAAAATTTGACTTTCAAATACAAGAAGCAAGAGAAGCATGAGAAGGTAAAGAGGAAAAAGAAATCATAAGGAACTTATTAAAGTTGAACTATTTACATTTCTACATTGAAAAATGTTCATTGTAACTCATGAGACTTTTTTCAGTATGAGGACAGTTGAAGGGAATATGTGTGTGTGTGTGTGTGTGTGTGTGTGTGCTTATGAGGGTGTATGTGTGTGTAAATACATGTGAGTGAGTGCATATGTGTGTACATGTATACATAGACAGAGGGCACAGGATCAGTTGAATAGGAAGGGATGATATCTAAAAAGTAAAAAATAAGAGGTGATAGAGGAATATAATGAGAGAAGGAGAAAGGGAGAGATAGAATAGGGCAAATTATGTCATATAAAAGAGGCAAGAGAAGATTGTTACAATGCAGGGGAAGAACAGGAAGATGAATGGGAATGGGTCAACCTTACTCTCATTGAATTTGACTTAAGGAGGGAATAACATACATGTTCAATTGGATATCTTACTCTACAGGAAAGCAGGAGGGAAGGGGATAAGAGGGGGATGATAGAAAGGAGGGCAAAATGGGAGAGAGGGTAGTTAGAAGCAAACACTTTTGAAAAGGGACAAGGTCAGTTGAGGGGTGGAGCCAAGATGGCGGCACAGCAGCAGCAACATATCTCAGCTCTCACATAGCCACTCCAAAATACCCATAAAATATGACTCTAAACTAATCCTAGAACTCCAAAACGCACACAAATATACTTTCCACTAAAGTCAGCTCGGCTATGAGGAACCATGTCAGCACTACAAACCGAAAACAGCCTGGCCTGAAGCCCTGGCTGAGCCCTGGGGGCAGCTGGATGAGAGGAGCCGAGGAGCCTCGGGTGAGCGGATTAGCTGCAGCTGCAGCAATATTCAGAACTAGGTCATTGGGGCTTGCGAAGTCTTGGGAGAAAAGCAGTCTGGCCGAAACACCTCCAGGGCTGGAAAGTGAAAAGGCAGAGGTTTTGCACCCGCCTCCACATTGCAGCCTCTGCGCCCTCAGCCTGCAGACTGCAGGGGGACCAAGTGATCATTCGGAGGC